>JAOPSE010000104.1:3776642-4262819 GCA_029449295.1 Zea luxurians | reverse complement strand
CCCAGGTGATGGCTTCGGGGTCAGCATGGGTGGCGAGGTAGGACTCCCACCAGGACTGGGCTGCTCCCCTTAGCTGACGGGGACCATACAGAACCTTCTCCCTGTCGTTACATTGAGCGGTGCGCAGTTCCGTTTCCACTGCGCGCAGCCAGTCTTCTGCATCCATGGGATCGGCGGAATGGGCGAAGGTAGGAGGGTGCCCTCTCATGAACTCACCACGCTTATCTCGTGGCATCTGGGGCATCTGCACTTGCAATTGGGTTGGGGTTGCTGTTGAGCCTGCTGCATGGCTGCCAGAGTCTGCCCATGGCCTGCACTGCCTGAGTCTGCATCAAGAACATCTGCTCCACTGACATCGGGGGTGGCGGGGGAGGCTGCCTCTGTTGTTCCCTGCTGGTCATGCTGCTCTTGCTGAGCACGCCTGTTGCATCGGCGCCTGTTGTCAGACATCTGTGGAAGACATTCATACATCAGCGTTGATCTTTCAACCCTCCAGCATAAGAAAAGGAAATACAGAATTCTTCATGACACTGAAGTGAACAAAGAGCTTCACTGATCCTCATTATGATTCAACACAGCTTCTCAGATAAGAAGGAAAGTAGAAGTAAATGGCTTCCCAACTAATAACTGACTTTATTAACATTATAACTAGGCCAAACTGCAGGGGAAACCCGCATGTTGGCTACAGTCATTACAAAGATTCAAATCCAGCACAAGTTCATCATAACAAGCATGCAAGCAACTGATAAGCAAACTAAGCTAATTGGAAGCAACTGATAAGCAAACTAAACTAACTATCTAAGACTGAGACATCTGACTTAAGAATTATTACAAACTTCGACGCTAACGATCTAAGGATCCAGATCTATCCTGGTCTTACAGGCAGGGAACCATAAGTGTGGTGACCATGTGGCGGCGAGCGGTATGGGTGCTGAGTCCCAACAGGAGCGGGAGAACCACCCTCCTGGTGATGGCGCTTTGCCAGCTCAGCACGCAACTCCGCAATCTCCGTTCGAGCCCTGCTCAGCTCGTCTAGAGTGATCCAGCTCAGTGTTAAGCACTGCGACTAGGTTGACTGTGCTGCTCAACCTAGGGTTAGCCTCACCAACAGGTGAGACAACCACACTCTCTGTGCTGCCATAGGGCGGCGGGTAGTACCGAAGGTTAAGACCGTCGGCCATGCCACCGAACAAAGAACAGTACTGAGAGAGTGCACGTCGTGCTGCATCCTGCATAGCCGCCTCTGCAGTGTCCCTCTCGGAGATGGAATAGTGCTCCGAAAACGGCCTCCGCACCCCGGAGGTCATCCTCCGGACGGCGAACTAGGCAGGTAGCCTCCCAGCGGTCCGGTACCTCCCGCGACTGTGCTGGTAGACTACACAACGATACTCGATCGACCAGGTGTGCCGTCAAAAGCCTGGCGCAGCAAGGTGTCGAGTGCGTCGTGGAAGTGACAACCGCGAGCGGCGTCACGGTGATGGGTCGGGCGACCCATCCTTCCGCCTCCTGCGGCTCAGAAGACTCCGTGCTGTGGTCTGAGTCGTCGTCGTCGGGGTCTCCTCCAGTAGCTCCTCCAACAGCCGGGGCGTCCCGCGGTGGTGCAGGGGGCGCCTCCAGCTGGCAACAGAGGAACGGGCCTCACGGACTCCACCTCTTGCTGGGATGGGGAGGAAGAGCCCTGCTGCTCTCTCTGACGCCGGCGTTCCTGCTCCTCACGCAGGCGGTGTTGCAGTCTCTCCAGGTGACTCGACTGACCGGACACGGTGCGGTGCAGAGGACGCTCCGCAAGTTGAGACGGCAGGAAAGGAATCACCGACTTACGTGCAGTGTCTAAGACGAGCCATCTACAAAAGACACCGTAAGCATAAGAGTAAGAGCAAACTAATATGACAAGTGAATAAACCATAGACAGAATAAGATAAAATTTTAACAAGGTATAATATAGTATATATATGTAGTAAAACATAGGGTTGGTCGAGGTGACCGACTTTTGAAGTAACATCAGAGGTCAAGGTGAGGGGGGAGGTCAAGTCCTTAGTACGACCAGTGCTACTCTAGGTCAGCGGTCCTACAGTCAGCACGGCTTTGATACCACTTATGTCACACCCGGTTTTGGAAGGCAAACCGAATGCGAACTATGTACGTGCCAGGATCAGAACTCACGTACACAGCGATTACATAAATGAACATCGTCGCACAATGCTCGAATAATAACATAAAAGAGTATTAACTTATTACATCACAGAGTCATAGACATCCACATAGTCATCAACTTAACAGTTAAATCAAAGTGCTAGCGAAACGCAGTAAAGAAGGCCTTCACAGGCAGCTGACTGGGGGTTGCCGCCAACCCACACCTAGAATTCGTCGTAGTCTTGGAACTCCTGGAAGTCTCCTTCCACGGCTTCGCCTTCTCCTGAGCAGTGATTACAATGCGGACAACCTGATGTTTGGTAAAGCAAGGATGAGTACACATCAAAGTACTCAGCAAATGTCCCGTTTGGCTGAGGTGGACTAGCTTTATGTGGGGTTAAGCTCAAGCAGTTGCTTTTAGTTGGTCAGGTATTTATCATTAGTAGAAGCCAGATTTTAGTATTAACCAACCCATGAACCATTTCCTCATCGAGGAACAGCATCATCATATTTAACCAAAACCATAACATAATCCTTGTATCTCGAACCATCTGTATCTCTAATCAAAGAGGATCCCAAGGCCGCTCATAACCGTGAGCACGGCTGATATATCAGTTTCACTACCCTCTGCAGAGGTCGCACACTTTACCCATGAGCCGTGATTCCCTTTCTGCCCGGGGAGAGCTAATCCCCATTGACCACTACCTAGGTGGTCCGGCAGGGTATCACTACGTAGCTTTTACAAAGATTCCCTAGAGATCATAGCTGCCCGTTAGGTTTCTCCAGTTTGATAAACACAGTACCCCTCCCCAGGAGAGTGACTAACAAAAACAAAACGAAAGAACCTCGGCACTCAGCCTCGGCAGAGCAAGCACTGTGCCTGGACCCCATTGACGGCACGACGGCGAAGCAACTACACCTCTAGTTCCTCTAATTAATTAGCTAAGGGCGCCCATTTCACCCTCATGGTTGCACTGTTATCTCGGGTGGTCTCTCAACGAACAGGTCCTTACGGAGAGGTACTCAGGAAACAGCCTGAGCCCCTAGAGTATCACAAGATCATCAACATAATCAGGATAACAGTATCGTATCATAAATAGTCACATCATGTTCATTGATTAGGTTAAGGCAACAGCAAAATGCTAACCATAATAATAACCCAAAAGGTCATCAAGGATAAGGTAAAGTATAAAGCTAGTCAATCCTTAGGTTTCAATTAATAATGCGGGGTGGTAAGTTATAAATGAATAGGACATAATGGGTCAGAGGACACTTGCCTTCACCAAACTGCTGATCAGGAACTTCCTCTGCAACTTCCTCGGAAAACACAGACTGCTCGTTGTCTACGTAAAGTAATCATTCACACTATGCACTTGAAATAACAAACAAAACAATATACCAAACATATGCAGCAGAGAGAGGTCACAAGTTCATAATAGAAAAGGGATAGGCACTCTGGTATTCCCTAGGTCTGGGGTAGAGGACTATACAAAGTGATTCATTATCCACTAATCAGGTTTAAGTCAGTGGGGGTTAAATCATTACATAGTGTTTAAGTCCATAAACTTAAGTGCTCCAACTTTTATTAAAGTCTACTATCTTTTATTTATCTCAAATAGGTTTCCCATAACATTAATTTTACCCTAATGATCAACTATTAATTGGGACATAGAAACAGCAGGGAAACATTGCATAAAGATAGATAATAATATTATGAACATTTTGCAATTTGAAGCACCTAATTTGGAGTTCATATGGCAAGTTATGAATTTTACAAGTTTAGGGGTTAAAAATATACCCTAAGGACCTATTTTGAATTAAATAAAAGGTCCGAGGACCTAACTGTAAGAAACCAGGGACGGCGGGTTAAATTTCCAGAAAACCGGGGGGCTCTTTAAGAAAACGCGCGGGCGAAGGGGTATCGGACGTTAATGGCCGTTAGATCTCAGTCGGACGGCCAGGATTAGATCCTGCGGGCGGGCGCGAGCGCGCGCGGCGTGAGCGGCTGACAGGCGGGGCCGGGCGGGCAGCGCGGCGCGAGCGGCTGACAGGCGGGGCCGGGCGCAGAGCGAGCGTGGGCGGCTGACAGGCGGGGCCCGATTGACAGGAAGGCGGGGTGCGGGGGAAACGGCTCTGGGCCGTTGGATCTCAGGCGAACGGCTGAGGTTGGGTTCAGGCTATTTGAAACAGAACCGTCCGATCTAAGATGGACGGCGGAGATCTGGCGGCTGGCTTCTATCTCCTTCCCCAGCCGGCTGAGGCGGCGGCGCCCGTCCGGCGGCGGAGAACTCGCCGGAGACGAGGGGCGCGGGGGCCCTGCGGTCCCCGGGGCGACCTGAGTGGCCGGGAAGGTTGGGAGGGCGCGGGGAACCTTTTGGTGGGGACTAGGTCGGGACAGGGCACCGGAGGAGGGCGGTCCACGGCGAAGCGGCTCGGCGGCGGCGTTAAGCAACTCCGACGAGAATTAAGCGCGACAGAGTGCAATAGAGGGGAAGGGAGAGGGCCTGGGAGGTTCCTTTCCTCAAGGCGAACTCCGGGGACTCCTCGGTGGCGGCGATGACGCGACGGTGGCCCGGGGCGACGGTGGCGGCTGCACGGAGGACGGTGGGTGAGCGCGGGCAGAGAGAAATAGGGAGGGGAAGGGGAAATTGGAGCGCGTTTCGGGTTGCGGACGTCGGGGCGAAACTCACCGTGGCAAAAGGCACGGCGGAGCTCCAACGACGACGGCGAAACGAGCTCGTGACGGCGGCGGTTCGCGGCGATGGCGCTATGGCGTGCGCGCAGCGAGGGGGAGGCGAGAGAGAGGTCGGCAGGTGCGCAAATGAGGGAGGGGGAGAGGGCGAGTGGGGCTCTGGGCTCTAGTGGCCGAGGCGAGGGCGGTTGCGAGCTTCACGCGCGTCGTGGGCGCGGAGACCGCGGCAACGCGCAGCTCGGGCGGCAGTTACGCGAGGACGAGGGAGCTGACAGCCAGGCCCGCGAGCAGAGAGAGAGCGAGGAGAGGGCGCACGCGCGGGGAAGCGGCAGCGCCGACAGGCGGGGCCCGGCAGAGAGAGAGGGAAGCGGGCGCGGAGGAAACGGCTGCGCCGACGGGTGGGGCCGGCGAGCAGAGAGAGAGGGAGGGGCGCGGAGACGGCGGCGCGCTGATAGGCCGGGCCCGCGGTGCAGAGAGAGCGGGGGGGAAGGGCGCGCGCGGGATGGGCCTGCTGGGCCGAAAGGCCGAGGGGGCGGGGGGAGTGGGCTTCTTTTCCTTTCTCTTTTATTCTGGAATTGTTTTTCCTTTTTCTTTTTATTTTCTCTATTTGATTCAAATTCAAATAAGCCACAAATTCAAATTAGACTTTCTAAGAATTATGCACCAAACCAAATGAAATCTAGGGTTCAACATGATGCAACAATTCATACTCCCTTGGAGTTTGAGCTAATAGACTATAGTTACAAATAAAATAAGCACTTTCTCCTATAGAAATGAGAAAAGAAGATTGGGGAAGGATGAGAAAAGGGAAGTAACACCTGAATTTGTGAATATGAGCAAAGAAATTTTATACCCCCAAATTCAGGGTGTTACAGACCTTGTCGCCGCCGCTGAGTATAAGAACCCTCGGAAACCTCCCGGAGGCGCCAATCTCTTCGACAAGATGCTCAAGGAGCCGTGCCCCTATCATCAGGGACCCGTCAAGCACACCCTTGAGGAGTGCACCATGGTTCGGCACCACTTTCACAGGGCCGGGCCACCTGCGGAGGGTGGCAGGGCCCACCACGACGACAAGAAGGAGGATCACAAGGCAGAGGAGTTCCCCGAGGTCCGCGACTGCTTCATGATCTACGGTGGGCAAGTGGCGAATGCCTCGGCTCGGCACCGCAAGCAAGAGCGTCGGGAGGTCTGCTTAGTAAAGGTGGCAGCGCCAGTCTACCTAGACTGGTCCGACAAGCCCATCACCTTCGACCAGGGCAATCACCCCGACCGTGTGCCGACCCGGGGAAATATCCGCTCGTTGTCGACCCCGTCATCGGCAACGTCAGGCTCACCAAGGTCCTCATGGACGGAGGCAGCAGCCTCAACATCATCTACACCGAGACCCTCGAGCTCCTGCAGATCGATCTGTCCTCGGTCCGGGCCGGTGCGGTGCCTTTTCACGGGATCATCCCCGGGAAACGCGTCCAACCCCTCGGGCGACTCGATCTGCCCGTCTGCTTCGGGATTCCCTCCAACTTCAGAAGGGAAACCCTCACATTCGAGGTGGTCGGGTTCCGAGGAACCTACCACGCAGTGCTGGGGAGGCCATGCTACACCAGGTTCATGGTCGTCCCCAGCTACACCTACCTCAAGCTCAAGATGTCGGGCCCCAACGGGGTCATCACCGTCGGCCCCACATACCGACACGCGTACGAATGCGACGTGGAGTGCGTGGAGTACGCCGAGGCCCTCGCCAAATCCGAGGCCCTCATCGCCGACCTGGAGAGCCTCTCCAAGGAGGCGCCGGACGTGAAGCGCCATGCCGGCAACTTTGAGCCAGCGGAGACGGTTAAGTCTGTCCCTCGACCCCAGCAACGACGCCTCCAAGCAGATTCGGATCGGCTCCGAGCTTGACCCTAAATAGGAAGCAGTGCTCGTCGACTTTCTCCGCGCAAACGCCGAAGTTTTTGCTTGGAGTCCCTCGGACATGCCTGGCATACCGAGGATGTCGCCGAGCACTCGCTGGATATCCGAGCTGGAACCCGACCCGTTGAAGCAAACTCTGCGCCGATTCGACGAAGAAAAGCGCAGAGCCATAGGCGAGGAGATCCACAAGCTGATGGCCGCAGGGTTCATCAAAGAGGTATTCCATCCCGAATGGCTTGCCAACCCCGTGCTTGTGAGAAAGAAAGGAGAGAAATGGCGGATGGTGTAGACTACACTGGTCTAAACAAAGCATGCCCGAAAGTTCCCTATCCTTTGCCTTGCATCGATCAAATCGTGGATTCCACTGCTGGATGCGAAACCCTGTCTTTCCTCGATGCCTACTCAGGGGTATCACCAAATCAGGATGAAAGAGTCCGACCAGCTCGCGACTTCTTTCATCACCCTTTTGGCATGTACTGCTATGTTACTATGCCATTTGGTTTGAGGAATGCGGGTGCGACGTACCAAAGGTGCATGAACGTGTTCGGCGAACACATTGGTCGAACGGTCGAGGCTTATGTCGATGACATCGTAGTCAAGACGAGGAAAGCCTCCGACCTCCTTTCTGACCTTGAAATGACATTCCGGTGTCTCAAGGCGAAAGGCGTAAAACTCAATCCTGAGAAGTGTGTCTTCGGAGTCCCCCGAGGCATGCTCTTGGGGTTCATCGTCTCCGAGCGGGCATCGAGGCCAACCCAAGAAAATCGTGGCCATCACCAACATGGGGCCCATCAAGGACTTGAAAGGCGTACAGAGGGTCATGGGATGCCTTGCGGCTCTGAGCCGCTTCATCTCGCGCCTCGGCGAAAGAGGCCTACCTCTGTACCGCCTCTTAAAAAAGACCGAGTGCTTCACTTACCTCCGAGGCCGAGGAAGCCCTCGGGAACCTGAAGGCGCTACATACGAACGCGCCCATCTTGGTGTCCCCTACCGCTGGAGAAGCCCTCTTGATCTACGTCGCGCTACCACTCAGGTGGTCAGCGCCGCGATCGTGGTTGAGAGACAAGAAGAAGGGCATGCATTGCCTGTCCAGGGCCGGTTTACTTCATCAGTGAGGTACTATCCGAGACCAAGATCCGCTACCCGCAAATTCAGAATCTGCTGTACGCGGTGATCCTGACGCGGCGGAAGTTGCGACACTACTTCGAGTCTCATCCGGTGACTGTGGTGTCATCCTTCCCCCTTGGGGAGATCATCCAGTGCCGAGAGGCCTCGGGTAGGATTGCAAAGTGGGTGGTGGAAATCATGGGCGAGACGATCTCGTTCGCCGCTCGGAAGGCCATCAAGTCCCAAGTCTTGGCGGACTTTGTGGCTGAATGGGTCGACACCTAGCTCCTGGCGGCTCCGATCCAGCCGGAACTCTGGACCATGTTTTTCGATGGGTCGCTGATGAAAACAGGGGCAGGCGCGGGCCTGCTCTTCATCTCGCCCCTCGGAAACACCTACGCTACGTGCTACGCCTCCATTTCCCGGCGTCCAACAACGTGGCTGAGTACGAAGCTCTGGTCAACGGGTTGCGCATCGCCATTGAGCTAGGGGTCCGACGCCTCGACGCTCACGGCGACTCGCAGCTCGTCATCGACCAAGTTATGAAGAACTCCCACTGCCGCGACCCGAAGATGGAAGCCTACTGCGATGAGGTTCGGCGCCTGGAGGACAAGTTCTACGGGCTCGAGCTCAACCACATCGCCCGACGACACAACAAGACTGCGGACGAGCTGGCTAAGATAGCCTCAGGGCGGACAACGGTTCCCCCGGACGTCTTCTCCCGAGACCTACATCAACCCTCAGTCAAGACTGACGACACGCCCGAGCCCGAAGGCCTCGGCCCAGCCCGAGGCACCCTCGGCTCAGCCGGCAGCCCCTCGGCACAGCCCGAGGCACCCTCGGCCCCCGAGAGTGAGGCACTGCGCGTCGAGGAAGAGCAGAATGGGGTCTAGCCTAATCGAAACTGGCAGACCCCGTACCTGCAATATCTCCACCAAGGAGAGCTGCCCCTCGACCGAGCCAAGGCTCGGCGACTGGCGCGGCGCGCCAAGTCGTTCGTCTTACTGGGTGACGAGGAGCTCTACCACCGCACCCCTCCGGCATCCTCCAGCGGTGCATATCCATCGCCGAAGGCCAGGAGCTCTTACAAGAAATACACTCGGGGGCTTGCGGTCATCACGCAGCGCCCCGAGCCCTTGTTGGAAACGCCTTCCGACAAGGTTTCTATTGGCCGACCACGGTGGTCGATGCCACTAGAATTGTCCGCACCTGCCAAGGGTGTCAGTTCTACGCAAGGCAGACCCACCTGCCCGCTCAGGCTCTGCAGACAATACCCATCACCTGGCTGTTTGCTGTGTGGGGACTGGACCTCGTCGGTCCCTTGCAGAAGGCACCCGGGGGCTACACGCACCTGCTGGTCGCCATCGACAAATTCTCCAAGTGGATCGAGGTCCGACCCCTGAACAGCATCAGGTCCGAACAGGCGGTGGCATTCTTCACCAACATCATCCATCGCTTTGGGGTCCCGAACTCCATCATCACCGACAATGGCACCCAGTTCACCGGCAGAATGTTCCTGGACTTCTGCGAGGATCACCACATCCGGGTGGACTGGGCCGCCGTGGCTCACCCCATGATGAATGGGCAGGTGGAACGTGTCAACGGCATGATTCTGCAAGGACTCAAGCCGAGGATCTACAACGACCTCCACAAGTTCGGAAGGCGATGGATGAAGGAACTCCCCTCGGTGGTCTGGAGCCTGAGGATAACGCCGAGCCGAGCCACGGGCTTCACACCGTTCTTTCTAGTCTATGGGGCCGAGGCCGTCTTGCCCACGGACTTAGAATACGGTTCCCCGAGGACGAGGGCGTACGACGACCGAAGAAACCAGACCGACCGAGAAGACTCACTGGACCAGCTCGAAGAGGCTCGGGACATGGCCTTACTACACTCGGCGTGGTACCAGCAGTCCCTACGACGCTACCACGCTCGAGGGGTTCGGTCCGGAGACCTCCAAGTGGGCGACCTGGTGCTTCGGCTGCGACAAGACGCCCGAGGGCGGCACAAGCTCACGCCTCCCTGGGAAGGGTCGTTCGTCATCGCCAAGGTTCTGAAGCCCGGGACATACAAGCTGGCCAACAGCCAAGGCGAGGTCTACAGCAACGCTTGGAACATCCGACAGCTACGTCGCTTCTACCCTTAAGATGCTTTCAAGTCGTTTGTACACCTCGTTCACGTTCACACACAAAGTCTAACCATCAAGGAAGGGTCAGCCTTGCCTCGGCAAAGCCCGACCCTCCCTCGGGGGCTAGAAGGGGGGAACCCCCTCTGCGTCAAAATTTTCCTCGAAAAAAGACTTCCATCAAAAAGGCTTTCGCGTCCCCTGGCTATATCAGTAACAGGACCCCAAGAAACGGATAAGGGTGCATGTAAGTGGCAAGGCCGACCGAGCCAAGGGACTCCTACGCCTCTGAGATACAGATACCTCACTCGTTGCCTACCACGAAAAATGACTCTTACTTGGGCAAGCTACCCTGCTACTGACGAACGGATCCGGATACGCAAAACGAAAGGAAAAGAAACACAACCTTATATTATGATAATAAAGTGTTCGGGCCTCGGCGGCCGCAAAAGACACATATGCATTCAAAGAAAACTGCTCCGGCAGAATGAGGCGTCGCCCGGAGAAGGAGCCGCACCCTCGGCTTCGTCTCCACCATCGGCAAGATCCGCCCCGGCCTCGGATGATGGCACAAGCGGGAAGATCTCTGCCTCAAAGGTGGTTGCCAGCACCACACTTGGGCCCGCGGCGGCCGCGTCGAGCCTCTGGACTTCGGCCAGGGCGGCTTCATCTTCGTCGGGGAGGCAATACCCCTCGCTGACCCGCTCCAGATCCACGTCATAGTGGGAAGCGAGCACGGCGAAGGCCTGCCTGACACCGTGATGAAGCGCCTCGCGAAGTCTGCCGCGCGCATGGTCACCCAGGGCCTGCAGGCGAATTTGAGGGGAGCTTCCCGAGGGGACATTGAAAGGGAATTAGGCTTACACCTAGTTCCTAATTAATTTTGGTGGTTGAATTGCCCAACACAAATATTGGACTAACTAGTTTGCTCTAGTATATAAGTTATACAGGTGCCAAAGGATTCACACTTAGCCAATAAAAAGACCAAGTATTGGGTTCAAACAAAGGAGCAAGAACCAACCGAAGGCACCTCTGGTCTGGCGCACCGGACTGTCCGGTGTGCCACCGGACATGTCCGGTGCACCAGAGGTCTCCGACTTCAAACTCTTCACCTTCGGGAATTCTCGGAAGCCGGCGCGCTATAATTCACCGGACTGTCCGGTGTACACCGGACAGTGTCCGGTGCTCCAAGGATGAGCGGCCTCGCGAACTCGGCAGCCTCGGGAATTCACTTCGGGTGCTCCGCTATAATTCACCGGACTGTCCGGTGTACACCGGACTGTCCGGTGTGACAGCGGGCAACGGATACTTCGGCGCCAACGGTCACCTGCAGGCGCATTAAATGCGCGCCAGAGCGCGCAGAAGTCAGGCACGCGCGTCATGGCGCACCGGACACTCTACAGTACATGTCCGGTGCGCCACCGGACATCCAGGCAGGCCCAGCAGTCAGAGCTCCAACGGTCAGAACCCTAACGGTCGGGTGACGTGGCTGTCGCACCGGACATGTCCGGTGTGCACCGGACTGTCCGGTGCACCATACAACAGACAGCCTTCACCAACGGCTAGATTTGGTTGGTGGCTATAAATACCACCCCAACCGGCCACTTCAAGGTGTGGGAGCCCAAGCAACATTCCAAGTCATCTAGTTGACATACTCAAGCCCTCCCAACCACATATATTCATTGATCCATCCTATACACAAGATTTAGACCACTACAACCAACACAAGTGCCACAAAGAGAGAGGAAGCAAAAGAGAGCTACTCATTTGAGTTTAGCACTAGTGCCTTGTGAGATTCATCGAGAGATAGTGTGTGCTTCATCTTTGTGTTCAGTTGCGCGTGGAGTTTTGACTCCCATTGAACTTCCTCCAAAGTTTTGGAGGCTTGTAAAAGCTAGCAAGAGACACCAAAGATTGTGGTGGTCCTTGTGGGATCGAGAGTGATCCTTGAGAAGAAGAAGAGCTCACCGATCCTTGTGTGATCGGGGGAGAGAGGGAAAGGGTTGAAAAAGACCCGTCCTTAAGTGGACTCCTCAACGGGGACTAGGCCTTCGAGGGCCCGAACCTCGGTAAAACAAATCACCCGTGTCCATTGTGTTTTATGCTTGTGATTTGTTTGTTTTCCCTTGCTTCTAAGTTTTCTTGCACCATTATTTGCTAATATCATTTGGTGTTGCTTCAAGTTAAATTCCATTTAGTGAAGCAACACGTTGCAAGAAAGAACTTGTCCTAGTGCTCTTCTCATCTAAGGCTTCTTGCTTTGTTATTCGATAACTTATTAGTTGTATTGATTTACACTCCCGCATTATTTAGGCAATACTCTTTTCAAGCAAGAACTTAGTTTGTATACTCCTATATTTGTATACCTTGTTCTAACCACTAATCAAGGGATCTAGTTGGGGGATAAAGTTTTAATTTTCAGGTTCGCCTATTCACCCCCCCTCTAGGCGACTTTCAATTGGTATCGGAGCTAGGCACTTCATCTTGAGTCTAACAACTCGAAGTGATGGCTCGTAGAAGATCCCAAAAAGAACAAGAAGACCCAGGAGAGCAAGGAGGTAACTCTTGAGATATTACTTTCCGATTGTTCTAATTATGATTCATGGTCTACTAGAGTGATAAATGCTTTTAGAGAGGTAGACCCACAATTAGAACAAATTTTAGACAAGAGTATTATTCCTCCTAACTATGCTAGGGAAAATGCCTCCGAAGAAGATTTAAGATGTATACGCTTAAACTATCTAGCTTATGACATCTTAAGTAAATCCCTTAGCAAGAAGATTATCATGCCTTCATAATAAAATATGACAAAACCCATTTGTGATGTGCATGATATTTGGACTAGAATTAAAAGCAAATTTAATAAGTCCAAACATGATAGTTCATTTTGTTGCTTCTACTTCCTTTGGTATTTGTGATACTAACCCTTGCAAGGAAGAAGAAGAAAATGAACGGTGGAGACCAAACGATGAATCCACCTCTCCAAAAGGTTTATCTTCCCATTTCGATTCGCACATGTGTTGTGTGGCTAATGCAAATGATAGCGGAAGCACAAATGAGGATGAGGAGGAAGAAAGAAGCTTTGTGCAACTCTACGCTCGCCTAAGCCAAGAAGATAAGGCGGTCATGCTCAAGCTGCTAGAAAGAGCGAGAGAGCAAGGCGAAGCTCGTCAAAGGCTAGAAAAGTATTCTCTCCATGAAGATGCAATGCTTTGACGAGTTGACTAAAGAACATGAGGAACTAAAGTGCTCTCATGTTGATTTGGTCCAAAGGTATGAAACTATTTCAATTGAGCAAGATAACGCTTTACATTGTATCGCTCAATTAGTACATAGAAATACCTTGCTTAAGGACCAAATAGAAAAGCTAAAAGTTGAAAATCTAGCTTTTCAAGAAAAATATGATATGTTCCTATGCTCCCATGAAAATCTTATGGATGATCATATCATATTAAATATTGCTCATGAGGTTGTGATAGAAAACTTAAAATTCCAAAAACCTCACTCATGCACATGTATTCAAATTGATACTATATTACCATGTGCTAATGCTTGTTGTCCGTCGACAAGCAAATCTTCCTTTGAGCTAGAATTTGCAGGAACAAACGATGATTCATATCAAAAGCTCAAGGAAGAAAATGAGAGGCTAAAGATGAGTTTGACACAACTAAAAGGGAAATGCATTGCCCAACCTTCTCAAGATAACCGTGATCTCATGGTGAAGAAGCTTGAGACGGGAACAACCGTGGCATGCACTACATCCCTTGAAGAAAATGTCAAGGATTTGAGGATTGCCAAGAGGAAGAAACAAAAGAAGAAATTCAACACCTCCTCCAAAAGCCTCAACCACGCCTCCACAAAAGGTAACATCCAAGGTAATGATCAAGCCACAATTCACATTAAGAGGTGTAGTGAATGCTTTGAAGAGGGGCACTTGATTAGGTCATGTCCCTACATTAAAAATGGCTTGATTATTAACAAGGATGATAGACTTTGTTTTAAATGCTCCAAGAAGGGACACTTGCTTAGATCTTGTCCCCATTTAAAACAAAAAGGCATAAGGTTAGAAAAGAAAGTTTTTACTAACCATGTAGCAGGCAACAAACAAGGAAAGAAGAAAACTTCAAAACTTGAAAAACGCCTATGCTACACATGCCGAGGAAAGGGACATCAATGCAAGGATTGTCCCATTGGTAACAATTCCACTCCTAGCTTGTCAATTAATTCTCATGTAACTAGGCAACCCAAAATTGCAACTTGTGCTAGAAAGGTAATGAGTTTACCTAGTGCTAACACAAAGGACTTTTGGGTTCCTAGATCTTTGTTGACTAACCGTGATGGACCCATCAAGCGATGGGTACCAAAATATGCTTGACAAGCTTTGTAGGAGAAGGAGATGATATGAAGTCTTTGGGGTGCTTGAGAGAGTTCATTCAATTCTTATCAACTCAAGCTATCAATCTTCAATGATCTATATACATGATTGACCCAAGGTTATTTTTCAAATTGCTATGTCTTAAACTCATATCATCTCGAGGAAGATATTATATGTTGTAGGAAGTGAAGAGATATCATGTACAAAAATCAAGGCCTACAACATGGAGGAAAGCCAAAGGATGGTAACACTTATCTCTTAAGTGCAAGTATTTTAGAATATCATTTCTTATGTGTCTTGTGTAGTCACATAGAAAGATTGAAGCACTTCAAATGCCTTTAAATTTATATTACCATTCTTTGAAGAATTTTCTATCATATGGTAGATTGCATACTCATCATTTCCATCCTATGGCAATCTACATGCTTTAAATTGTTGGAAGTACCACATGGCATGTTCTTCGCTAGTCATTCTATTATTGCCATGATTCTAGATATAGAGAGATATTTCAAGTTCTTAAAAGAATAAGGTGTCATGTAAGGAATTCAAATCCTTAGGACACTTATAAAAGGAAAACTCTCTCTATAACTAGAATAGTGAGACTAATGATTTTATCTAAGTAACCCAAGTAGTCTCACTTGTAGAGAATAGGTTTCTCTTGGAAAAGCATGTAATCTAACATAGAATGAAAAATCAATCCAATAATTTATGATGCACTTCTACTTGCTTAAATTGGATTTGATTCTTTCACATTTATCGCTTTCCATATCATGAATTAGATTTATTCCCATAATCTTAAAGGATTATTTATGCTTGTTTTATGAGTTAAAATTGAGCATAACATCATCTATGGATAATCTAGTTCATGCTATGAAGTTTCCATGCTTTTAATATAGCTTTTCATTCCCTATCAAAAATGATTACTAAATGGAAACTAGTGCTTGTGTTACTAACATATCTCTTGAGCTTTCTTATAAATATACACAAAAGAGAAAGTGCACAAGCCTCATGGGTTGATCTTCACCCAAAAGAAGAAAGGTAAAAGCAAAGGTATGGGAACTCATCTTCTTAATTAAGTTAGTTCCCATCTCCATGGCTATTTAATCTAAATTATCATATTCTACCCATGTGAGGAATAGATTCTTTATTGAACTCAAATCAGCTAGATGTGCATTCAAATATCATTTTCTTAATGCTCATGTCCATTAGAATCTATTTAATGCCTTTGCGATATTTATATATGTTATCATATTGATTTGCTTCCAAGTAATGATTAGCTAAATTAAATATAATAAAGTAAAATCTCCAATGATTATTAAAATGCTTAAAAAGTGCTCACTCATATTTCTCAAATTAAATGCACTAATGTTAAGGATTTTACTTCATGTCTGTGTGACTTATGAATGATTAACTGTCCATATTTTCTATCTAAAGAGATCATCTTTCATAATATACTCCCTTGTGTTACTAACATCTTTCTTGAGTTTTTTTTCAATTAGTTTGAAAGGAAAAAGAAACATCTACAAAGGGAAGACTCTCAAATGAAAGAGAAGGACATCAAGAACAACACCACCTACGAAACAATCAATGGTGTGGTTGTGAGTATTCTAAACCCTTTCATATTGAGAATACTAGGCTCAAGTTGTTTATTACAAATTTAATGAGCCTTGATCAAGATGTATAATGCCTCTCTCTATTTGTCTTTAAAGTAAATGCATCCATTCAATTCATTCAAATACTTGATGCATATCTTTAGGGGGAGCCTTTTTATCTTGATTATGTTGAGACTATTGCTTTATCTCAGTAATTTCATATAGTCTCTTGCATAAGACTAAGTTTCTCATGAAGTATGCTACTGTTTTTTTAGTCTTTTCTTTCACTCTAAAGTAGCATATTTACTGGATTCTCCTACTCTAAGCTTAATTGATAATATAATGTGTATGTTGTTCGTTTGATCACATCTGTTATTTGTTTGATCATTGAATGACTTCAATCAACAATCATGCTTCTTAGTGCCATATATACTATCAATCGATATCTCTCTTGATATGCACTAAGTTAAAAAGGATAATTCATGATACATTTATGCAACTTGTGATCCATTTGATATATGCTAACAATAACTTGAAAGATCACTAGTTGTAGAACTCTCTCTTGTGCAAAATATTTTCATATATTGTCATTAAGAATAGGTCTTAAGCATCTAAGACTAAGGACAAAGCACAATGAAGAGAGCGTCCCTATGTAAAGGTACAAAAAGGTAAAATTGTCTCCTTTCATTTAAGCTTGTACCTAAATCTTCCTTTTCTATACTCTCTTATATATCTTGTTTAAAGGGAAGAGAAAGCATGTCCATGCATATCCCTGCTTCGTATCTAGTTTAACTTCTCAAAAATTCATTCATGCTTTAATGCATCTTTGTTGAAACTAGATGAAGTGATTTAATTGTCAAAGAGCTTAAAGCTTAACCTTGTAACGAGGATAAGTTGCCTTTGTTTCAAAGGTGGATGGTCCTTAAGTCTCTTTGAAATCCTTAAGGGAAAATGCTTAAATTGTTTACAACATGCTTTCATAAGTGCATAAATTGTCATGAGCATCACACTTATACTATGACACAATGCACTTCACATTCTGTATGATATAGATATGTTCTCATTTACCTAATTATGTGCAATTGGCATTTGAGGCCAAAAATATGTTTTCCTCTCGCACATATTTAGGGGGAGCAATCTATGTTATATAGAACTATGATCATGCTTAATTTGATATATCCTTTTGATCATTTCTCTTTGATATATGCTATGACTAATGTGTTTTTGAGTGTATTTCAAACCAAGTCATAGGTATATTGAAAGGGAATAGGAGTCTTCGGCGAAGACAAAGGCTTCCACTCCACTCTACTACTCATCCTTCGCCATCGCTCCGCATCACTCTCCATCTTTGGTATAATCTTCACCTATATGTTTTATTTGCCAAAGGGGAGAATATAGTTAGGAAAGGGCCTATATCTCATTCTAAGTATCCGTTTTTGGCGATTCATGCCAAAGGGGGAGAAAGTATTGGCCCAAAGCAAAAGGACCGCACCACCACCCTAATTTGAAAACCATTAGAAAGTATTGGCCCAAAGCAAAAGGACCGCACCACCACCCTAATTTGAAAACCATTAATTTTAAAACTTGATATCTTAAAACTAAAACTTGATATCTTAAAACCCTCTTGAACATTAAGAGGAGAATTTATTTGAGGGGGAGTTTTGTCTAGTCAAAGGAAAAGCATTTGAAACAAGGGAGAAAATTTTAAACTTGAAAATGCTTTGCAAAAATCTTATTCATTTACCTTTGACTATGTTGCAAAAAGGACTTTGAAAAGGATTTACAAAAAGAATTTGCAAAACAAAACATGTGGTGCAAGCGTGGTCCAATATGTTAAAAATGAAGAAACAATCCATGCATATCTTGTAAGTATTTATATTGGCTCAACTCCAAGCAACCTTTGCACTTACATTATGCAAACTAGTTCAATTATGCACGTCTATATTTGCTTTGATTTGTGTTGGCATCAATCACCAAAAAGGGGGAGATTGAAAGGGAATTTGGCTTACACCTAGTTCCTAATTAATTTTGGTGGTTGAATTGCCCAACACAAATATTGGACTAACTAGTTTGCTCTAGTATATAAGTTATACAGGTGCCAAAGGATTCACACTTAGCCAATAAAAGACCAAGTATTGGGTTCAAACAAAGGAGCAAGAACCAACCGAAGGCACCTCTGGTCTGGCGCACCGGACTGTCCGGTGTGCCACCGGACATGTCCGGTGCACCAGAGGTCTCCGACTTCAAACTCTTCACCTTCGGGAATTCTCGGAAGCCGGCGTGCTATAATTCACCGGACTGTCCGGTGTACACCGGACAGTGTCCGGTGCTCCAAGGATGAGCGGCCTCACGAACTCGGCAGCCTCGGGAATTCACTTCGGGTGCTCCGCTATAATTCACCGGACTGTCCGGTGTACACCGGACTGTCCGGTGTGACAGCGGGGCAACGGATACTTCGGCGCCAACGGTCACCTGCAGGCGCATTAAATGCGCGCCAGAGCGCGCAGAAGTCAGGCACGCGCGTCATGGCGCACCGGACACTCTACAGTACATGTCCGGTGCGCCACCGGACATCCAGGCAGGCCCAGCAGTCAGAGCTCCAACGGTCAGAACCCTAACGGTCGGGTGACGTGGCTGTCGCACCGGACATGTCCGGTGTGCACCGGACTGTCCGGTGCACCATACAACAGACAGCCTTCACCAACGGCTAGATTTTGGTTGGTGGCTATAAATACCACCCCAACCGGCCACTTCAAGGTGTGGGAGCCCAAGCAACATTCCAAGTCATCTAGTTGACATACTCAAGCCCTCCCAACCACATATATTCATTGATCCATCCTATACACAAGATTTAGACCACTACAACCAACACAAGTGCCACAAAAGAGAGAGGAAGCAAAAGAGAGCTACTCATTTGAGTTTAGCACTAGTGCCTTGTGAGATTCATCGAGAGATAGTGTGTGCTTCATCTTTGTGTTCAGTTGCGCGTGGAGTTTTGACTCCCATTGAACTTCCTCCAAAGTTTTGGAGGCTTGTAAAAGCTAGCAAGAGACACCAAAGATTGTGGTGGTCCTTGTGGGATCGAGAGTGATCCTTGAGAAGAAGAAGAGCTCACCGATCCTTGTGTGATTGGGGGAGAGAGGGAAAGGGTTGAAAAAGACCCGTCCTTAAGTGGACTCCTCAACGGGGACTAGGCCTTCGAGGGCCGAACCTCGGTAAAACAAATCACCCGTGTCCATTGTGTTTATTGCTTGTGATTTGTTTGTTTTCCCTTGCTCTAAGTTTTCTTGCACCATTATTTGCTAATATCATTTGGTGTTGCTTCAAGTTAAATTCCCATTTAGTGAAGCAACACGTTGCAAGAAAGAACTTGTCCTAGTGCTCTTCTCATCTAAGGCTTCTTGCTTTGTTATTCGATAACTTATTAGTTGTATTGATTTATCACTCCCGCATTATTTAGCAATACTCTTTTCAAGCAAGAACTTAGTTTGTATACTCCTGTATTTGTATACCTTGTTCTAACCACTAATCAAGGGATCTAGTTGGGGGATAAAGTTTTTAATTTTCAGGTTTCGCCTATTCACCCCCCTCTAGGCGACTTTCAGACATCGTCGAAGCCAAAGACCCGGCAGAAGGCCGAGATGGCCTCGGACATGGCCGCGTAGTCGGCTTCCCTCTGCTCGGCCGCCTGAGCAAGCGCCTTGGTGGACTTATCAAGGGCAGACTCGAGCTCTGCGAACAGCCAAAGCGGAAGACCTCAAACACGAGTTGAGGAACCGAGCTGAAACAAAATCTTAAAACAGCCAAGACATACCATCGGCTCGGGCACGCTGCTCCGAGGATGCGGCTTGGGCCACGGCGAGGTCTGCTGCAAGGGCTCCAGCCCGAGCAGACGCCTCGGCTAACTGGACTCCAAGAGCCTCAGCCCGGCTTTCGGCCTCGTCGGCCCGGCCCCGAGATTGGTCCCGCTCGTCGGTGACCTGGTCAAGCTCCGACTACCGCCGCTGCGCCTCTGCGCGTGCCGCCGCCGCCTCTGCTCCTAGATCGACACAGAGCAACCGAAGGTCCACCACCTCGGCGCTCTGTTGGGAGAGGCACGCGGTAGCACTGGCAAGCGTGGTCCTCAGGGACCGCAGCGAACCCCAGACATCAACCTCGCGGCGGATGAACGACGACTAGGCGGTGCTCAGATCCATCAGATCCTGAGGGAAGGAAGCGAGGCGTCACAAAGAACGCCTTAATCACGAGAAAGGTATGCCTGAAATCATTACCTGGAGGATCTTGGGAACGTCCCTGCAAAGGACCTCCAAGGTCGACCGAAGCGACCCCACTGTTGCCTCGGCACACTCACAAAGCCCGTCCCAAGACTGCTCCTCCCGCTCATCGTCAAGAACGAAGAGGGGATCCGAGGCCCCACGGGTCTGGAACCGAAGCAACTGGCGCCGCCCCTCGGAACTGCGCCGCGTGGGGACAAGGCTGCCGCTCGACGGGGCGGGTCGCGGTTCCGCGCCCCCCTCCTCCAAGGCGCCAAGTAGCAACGCCTCGGCCATCTCAACATCGGCGGCAACGGGTGGCTCCACGGCCGGAACAGCAACGACCTCGGCAGCAGCCGGCGCCAGCGCCGGCAGCGTGTCTGGTGATCCCGAGGCCACGGCCGCGCCAGCAGCCTCCCCCAGCACGACGGCCGCCTCGATAGAGGAGTCAGCCTCGGGAGCTCGCCCCGCGGCAACTGGTGCCGCCTGAGCCCCCCGCTGTGGGGCGTCTTGCGAGGAGGTCAGCTGGCCGGCGAGGCCCGGCGCGGCACTAGCTGCGAAAGCCGACGCCGTCTTGAGGACCTTCCGGGGAGCCAGATCGGTCGAACCGTGCCTCCGCTTGCTAAGGAGAAAAGGAAAATCAGGGTCGAGACATACGAAGGAGGAGCTAGGACGAAGATATCCTAAGACACTTACCCACTCCGGGCCATGATCAGTCGCGCCTGTGGGGAGGTCTCTCAAACCTCGATCCCCAAAGGTACCCCCGAGGTCTGCCCCGCTGCCGGCTTCGGTGCCGTCCTCGTCTTGGGCACCCTAGGCACCCGAGGGACGGACTGCCCAGACGCAGCCACGACGACCTGAGGATCACCCTCCTGCGCAGTCGGCACGGGCAACGGTTCTCGGGGAACAAGCGGATCAGCCTGACTCCCCGGGGTCACCTCAACCACCTCGGCTGAGGGGTCAAGTACCCCCTCGGTCTGCCCCCGCTCTTCGAACCAGGGCCCCGACGTCCCGGCTCCGGATACCGACGGCACATGTCCGCTCGGGGGCTGGCTTGACGATCCCTGGCCTGGCCTGAGATCCGGGCTGAGGCCGAGATGGGTAGCCATGTCGTCGTCTTCATCATCGTCTTCATTGTCGTCGTCATCGTCAGGCGTCTCCGGCGATGGCTCCCTCAGGAGTCCATCCCTCTCCTGCCGACGATGGAGCCTTTCCAAGGCGTCTCGTGCCCGCGTCCGCTCGCGGGCCTGAGCCTTCTTCGTGTCCTTTTTCTCCTTCCTCTTCTCCGCGGCGACCCTCCACGCAGCTCGGTCCACCGCGTCCTCCGGGACCGGTGGCGGGAAAGGCTTGTGAGCCCCTACCTCCTGGAGACGGACGAAGAGTCTCGACTATGAGGACCAAGGGCAATCCGACATAAGAAGAGAGAAGGAGCAGACACTCACCATGGACACACACCCGTGATCGGGACGCATCAAGAGCTGGGAGAGGGCGCCGGCGTCCGGCTTCCTGAACGTGCCAGCTACCCGCCTGTGGAGGTCGTCGACGGGAAGGGGATCCGAGGACATCCGCGAACCCTCCAAGTTGACCCCCGGCGTCATCTCCCAAAGCGGCAGCCGCCGCTCCGTTAAAAGGAGCACCCTCCGGCGATGAATGGCGGCAACCACCCCCGCGGCGGTGAGCCCCCCTTTCCGCAGCTCCTCCAGGGCCTTTAGAAGGGGCTGGAGATTCTTCTGTCTGCCGCGTGGGGTCCCGTAGCGCCAGTTATCGGCGGCGGCGGTCACCACTCGTTGAGAAAACGACGGGAGCCTCCCGTCGTCATTTCGGAGATAGAACCACCGACGCTGCCACCCTTTGTTCGAAGACGCGAGGACGACGGGGATGTACTGCAGCGCCCGCGCCTGCCTCAGCTGGAGGATTATGCCACCGGCCCACACCGCCATGCAGACCCTTCTTTCCCCCGTCGGTGAGGCAAAAAGCTCCACGGAGAAGAGATGGGTCCACAGGTCCCAGTGAGGGTTGTAGGAAACAGGTGACGCCTAAGAGGGGGGGTGAATTAGGACTTCCAAAACTTTTACTAAACTAGGCCACAATTAAATCCCTAGAGCAAAACCTTTGCAAGTAATCAAACTAGAGTGTGCAAACTAGGTTTTGTCTAAGTATTGCTATCTCTACCGCAAAGGTTAAGTTTCAATCTACACTAAACAAGTATGACTACAAGATTGAAACTTAAATGCTTAATATAAATGCGGAAAGTAAAGAGCTAGGTAGAGAAGCAAACTCTCGTGGATGACGCCGGTATTTTTACCGAGGTATCCGGAACCACGCAAGGTCCCGACTAATCCTCGTTGGTGCCCCTACGCAAAGGGAAGCCCACGCGAGGGCCAAGCACCTCGGTCGAGTAACTCCGTAGAGAGCCGCGGGCCTTCTCCACGCACAAGTGGTGCTCCGCTTCCGGCTCCTCTCGGATGCTCCCCGCCGTCTCCACTATCGAGCTTCCGGCCGAAACGCCGCGGGCCTTGTTCCCTCCGGTACACGGTGGCGGCCGTGACACAAACGCGGTTGTCACGGTCTCGCAAGACTCTCGCCCCACTCGGTACAATTACAATGACTCACGCAAGAGCTGAGGGGTTGTGTGGTTTTACAAAACTCACTCAACTAACTAGGATTCACCTAGAGCAAGCGCTAATGCGGTCTAACTAACCTAAGCACTTCACAAAGTACCTACGCTAATCACCGAGTGATTCTATTAAGCACCTGGGTGTTTGAGCTCTTGGAAATATGCACTATGTGTATTGGTATGTTGCTTGGGCTCTCACACATGAGAATGGCCGGTTGGGGTGGTATTTATAGCCTCCACACCCCCAACTAGCCGTTGGACAGAAAGCAGCAGCTTTCTGTCGTCGGGTGCACCGGACAGTCCGGTGCACCACCGGACACTGCACAGTAGATGTCCGGTGCACGCCACGTCAGCCGACCGTTGGCGCCTGTAGCAGTCGACCGTTGGATCCGACCGTTGCCGTCTGCCCGTTGGCACACCGGACAGTCCGGTGCACACCGGACAGACCGGTGCTACAGCCAGAGAGCGCCTGTCTGTGGCCTCTCTGCGCAGACTGTCCGGTGCACCACCGGACAGTCCGGTGCACACCGGACACCAATGTCCGGTGCACCACCAGGCGCTGGCTGACAGCCCTCATCTTGGATTTCTTCGCTGATTTCTTCGGGCTTCTTTGTTCTTGAGTATTGGACTCCTATGCATCTTTTTATGTCTTCTTTTGAGGTGTTGTATCCTCATTGCCTTGGTCCAATTCTCTTCGCAACCTGTGAACTACAAACACAAACACTAGAAAACTTATTAGTTCACGGATTGTGTTGTTCATCAAACACCAAAACTTAATTAGCCAAATGGCCCGAGGACCATTTTCCTTACAATCTCCCCCTTTTTGGTGATTGATGACAACACAACCAAAGCAAGCAAATAATACAAGTATTTGAGTGAAAATATTCAATCTACTTGCTAAGATGCATGATTGTCCCCACAATGTGATATTATGGACTTAAGCCTCCCCCTAACTCCATAATTCACTTACTTCCTATTTTTGGACCAAATAACCAAAACCACTTGAAAAAGTCATTTGGAGATATAAAATTTTAAATTGGTGGTGTTTGGTGTTTGATATAGTTTTCATTGCTTTGGTCCCTAAACTTCTCCCCCTTTGGCATCAACCACCGAAAAGGAAGACATTAAAAGCATGTAGGAAGTAAATAAAAGCTTGCCCTCATCAAGAATTGTATCAAATGATATCACTAGAAGGATATTAAATTAAATTATGTGAATGATACCACTTGAAGGAGTCCTCAAAAGATTACTCCCCATAAATGAGTTGTCTCCTTTAGAAAGAGTTTTTCTCCCCCTTTAGAGATGAAGAAATACTCCCCTTGACAGAGATCCTCTACTTAGGAAAAAGCATGTGAAAATTAGAGGTGCAAGACATGATTTGAAAAGACTAACTTCCCTTATGCATAGGTAACAGAATATGAGTTAACTACTTATGCATTTTTAGCAACATGGAAGCATATGATATGAAATATAGTCTAATCAAATATTGGAGAAGACATGTAAATGATACTGAATGTAGTCTCAAAAGATACCAATTGAAGATCAATGGCGAGCTTGAGAGAAATGAGAGTTCTTGGAGATTTTGCAATGGAAGATTGTTGTCTTTCTCCGTGGACTTCATTTTCCTTACAATGAGACTATCACATGAAATAGACTTGAAAAGATGTTAGTCTCAAAGTGTTAGATTATAGAGTAATCTCCCCCTGAAGGTGTGCATACAAGTTTTGAATACTTGTAGGAGACATGCACTTTGATTTGATATCAAGAGGGGCAAATTATCTACAATCCTAACTTTGGCACATATAAGTTAAATAATACACTTTGTAGAAATCAAAATTTTCAATTGATGCATCATTTACTATGGAGTGATATAGAAGCTATGTGCTGTGCTTAAATAAACATTTTAAGCCATGTAGTTTTGCTTAAGTATTAAAAACAAGCAATCCTACCATATGATTTACCTAGTATGCATGATTTTAAACAAAAATACATAACAAATGTAATACTAGGCAAGAAAGGTAAACTAGATAAAAGATAAATAGATACGCATATCTAAAAACAAGAAATATAATAAAACTAGTTACCTTAGTCATGGGTGGGAAATTTGGGTCCAAAATTTTCACTAACCCACTTGGCAATAAACTTGATCCAACATGATGTATCCCATGATATACATCCCAATTTAGCCAAGTCTCCAAATTTCCCGAGGACCTTCGGTCCACTCACTTCCCTTTTGGGATCCAAACCTTTTTGGTGCTTTTCATGGTTGAAATTATTTCCTTTGGCACCCAAATGCGTTTGGCCCCCTTTCCTTTGTTGGCTTGCTTGTTGGCCTTGATTGCTATCACCTTTCCATTATTTTTCTTCTTGATCAAGTATGGTGTAGCATCCTTTTTGTTCACCTTTTTGATGTAGGTGTTGGAGATTTTGCTTGATGGCTTTTGCTTGAGCTTGTGCCTTTGTTTATCCCCGGTCATCGCCTTGCATTTGAAAGACTTGTGGCCTTCCTTGTGGCATAGCCTACAAATCACAGTTTCTCCTTCCATAGGCTTGTTCACTCCCGCAGTGGTGTTATCCTGTGGAGGTTGGATTTGTTTGGCTTTGCCTTTCTTGTCATACAAAGCCTTGCCAAGGTGAGCCACTTCTTGCTTTAATTGTTCATTTTCCTTTGCAACTTCATCCGAACATGTCTCTACAATAATATTCTCAACAACGACTTGGTTGCAGGGGTTAGAATCATCAATTAAATCAAAGCAGGAAGTAGAAACATCTTTCTTAATTATTTCAGGTATTTCAACTAAAGATGCTGCTGGGGTGCTACCAATGTTTTCTAGCTTAGTAGTTAGCTCATTATTGTGTATGCTAAGAATTTACATTTTCTCTAGCAAATTTTCAATAGCTTCTTGGGAGCTAGCTAACTTAGCTTTCAGTTTTTCATTCTTTTTAATAAGGCCATCATCGGTAGCAGTGGCTGGAGCACTAGATTCTAATAGCTCAATTTTAGTTGATAGCTCACTATTTAAGTTTGCAAAAGTTTCAAATTTTTCTAGCAAACCTTTGTAATCATTTTGAGAGCTAACCAAGTTATTTTTCAAAGTTTTAAGTTGAGCCTTTTGCTTAGTGCAAACATCCTGGAAAAATTCTACGGCTTCCGCAAGCTCATCTAGAGAGGCCTTTCCCTCACCTTCATCATCACTACTACTTTCATCACTAGAGAATGGAGTGCTTTTGTTACCTCTTGCCATGAGGCATTTGTGTGATGACCGTGATGATCGTGACGAGGACCGGTGGCTGCGCGTCCTTGGAGGTTCATCTTCACTTGAAGAATCATCCCACGTTCTAACACTTGTTAGCGCCTTGCCTTTGTTCCTCTCCTTTTTCGGTTTGGCCATATTTGGACAGTTGTCTCTGAAGTGGCCCTTCTCCCCACATGCGAAGCATCCTCTCTTCCTTTGCTTTTTCCTGTCAATGTTAAAGAGGATATCCTCGACCTGCAGGGGCACACCCATTAGATTAATCTTGCGGATCATCCTCATTACCTTTCCGACGTGTCGGATTGTTTCTTCGTCCTCGGAGGATGATGTGCATGGTTGATTATCTTCATCATCATCACTTCTTCTTTTTCATCTTCTTCGCTTGAGGAACTTGGAGTGGGAGCCTTCTTTTTGCCCTTCCTTTCATCACATGCAAAAGCATATGGTCTTGAGGAAGTTGGCTCCTCTCCCCGACTCATTTTTCGCGACATCTCAAAAGCCGCGATTTTCCCAATCACGATGGTCGGGGTCATGTTGCTCAAGTCCTCCATGTTGTGAAGGATGGTGATGATGCTCCCATATCTTTGTTGTGGTAGCAGGGAGATAATCTTCCTCACAATGTCCGCATCACCTAGCTTATTAATCCCAATAGAATTGAGCTCATTGATAATTAGATTCAAACGAGAATACATGTCTCTAACAAGCTCATCATCTATCATAGCAAAAGAGTTATACTCATTTAAGACTAGGCAATGTTTTTGCTCATGGACATTGGATGTGCCGTCATGGAGCTCATGCAATTTTAGCCAAATCTCATTAGCAGTTTTCAGGGTAAATACTTGATTGAAAATATCCATGCTAAGAGATTCATACAGGCAATTTTTGGCTCTAGCATTTAAGTGGATTTCTTTTTCCTTACTCGTGGTGGGTTTCTCGGGATTCTTGAGGGGTTTCATCCCATCACGAGTGACTCTCCAAACACTTAGATCAACGGCCTCTAGGTAACAAGCCATTCTAGCACTATAATATGGGAAGTTAGTGCCGTCGAAGTGTGGTGGCCTATGGGTATCCATCCCTTCCTCTAAACAAGCGTCGACTCTTTTAGCGGTGAAGCTAAAGCGTTTCAAAAGAGCCAAACCGGGCTTTGATACCACTTGTAGGAAATAGGTGACGCCTAAGAGGGGGGTGAATTAGGACTTCCAAAACTTTTACTAAACTAGGCCACAATTAAATCCCTAGAGCAAAACCTTTGCAAGTAATCAAACTAGAGTGTGCAAACTAGGTTTTGTCTAAGTATTGCTATCTCTACCGCAAAGGTTAAGTTTCAATCTACACTAAACAAGTATGACTACAAGATTGAAACTTAAATGCTTAATATAAATGCGGAAAGTAAAGAGCTAGGTAGAGAAGCAAACTCTCGTGGATGACGCCGGTATTTTTACCGAGGTATCCGGAACCACGCAAGGTCCCGACTAATCCTCGTTGGTGCCCCTACGCAAAGGGAAGCCCACGCGAGGGCCAAGCACCTCGGTCGAGTAACTCCGTAGAGAGTCGCGGGCCTTCTCCACGCACAAGTGGTGCTCCGCTTCCGGCTCCTCTCGGATGCTCCCCGCTGTCTCCACTATCGAGCTTCCGGCCGAAACGCCGCGGGCCTCGTTCCCTCCGGTACATGGTGGCGGCCGTGACACAAACGCGGTTGTCACGGTCTCGCAAGACTCTCGCCCCACTCGGTACAATTACAATGACTCACGCAAGAGCTGAGGGGTTGTGTGGTTTTACAAAACTCACTCAACTAACTAGGATTCACCTAGAGCAAGCGCTAATGCGGTCTAACTAACCTAAGCACTTCACAAAGTACCTACGCTAATCACCGAGTGATTCTATTAAGCACTTGGGTGTTTGAGCTCTTGGAAATATGCACTATGTGTATTGGTATGTTGCTTGGGCTCTCACACATGAGAATGGCCGGTTGGGGTGGTATTTATAGCCTCCACACCCCCAACTAGCCGTTGGACAGAAAGCAGCAGCTTTCTGTCGTCGGGTGCACCGGACAGTCCGGTGCACCACCGGACACTGCACAGTAGATGTCCGGTGCACGCCACGTCAGCCGACCATTGGCGCCTGTAGCAGTCGACCGTTGGATCCGACCGTTGCCGTCTGCCCGTTGGCACACCGGACAGTCCGGTGCACACCGGACAGACCGGTGCTACAGCCAGAGAGCGCCTGTCTGTGGCCTCTCTGCGCAGACTGTCCGGTGCACCACCGGACACCAATGTCCGGTGCACCACCAGGCGCTGGCTGACAGCCCTCATCTTGGATTTCTTCGCTGATTTCTTCGGGCTTCTTTGTTCTTGAGTATTGGACTCCTATGCATCTTTTTATGTCTTCTTTTGAGGTGTTGTATCCTCATTGCCTTGGTCCAATTCTCTTCGCAACCTGTGAACTACAAACACAAACACTAGAAAACTTATTAGTTCACGGATTGTGTTGTTCATCAAACACCAAAACTTAATTAGCCAAATGGCCCGGGGACCATTTTCCTTACAAGGGTCAATCCCCAAGTATCCTTCACAAACCGCCGCAAAGATGGCAGCTTGCGAGATGGAGTTGGGACTGAGGTTGTGCAGCTCCACCCCATAGACATGCAGAATCGCCCGCATGAAATGGCTTGCCGGCACTCCGAACCCCCCGCTCGTGAAAGGAGACAAAGCTCACGACATACCCCAGCGGCGGGGACGGGGCGGCTCCGCTCGAGGGGGCCATCCACTCCGGCTACGAGTCACCGGAGAGAGGGCGAAGCAAACCATCAGCAACAAGGGCCTCTAGGTCATCCGCCGTGACGGTGGAGAAAGGCCACGGATCGCGCGGCGGAACAATGGTCACCCGGTCGGCCATCGCCAAGCAGAAGAGGTGGCGGCGGAGGAACTGGGTGCGCGGTTTCCTTTCTCTGGCTATTCCCTCGGGTTGCGAAAACCTAAGTGGGAGGCAAGCAGCTGAGTAAAGAACCGTCACCAGCCCCTCTCCCGAATATATAAAGGCCCAGGCGAGACCCATTCAACACTTCGCCCGAACCCACCGCAAGATTCAAAACTCAAAGCGAGACGCCCGTCCCTCGAACGGCTCGTGCACGCGCAACGGCCGCCCCGTGAACCACTCGTCCCATCGCATTAACTCTGCGGCAGGACAGGCGGCACCTTTGGCAGGCGAAGCAGGCGACGCTTCACCTCCGCCATAATGACTGCGTCAAAAAAGGTGTGCCACGTCATTCGATTTCGTATCCTTTTCACTTCCTCTTTCTCTCTCTTGCCTCAGGGGTCGGGAAAGGGGATACTCCGAAAGGGATCCTTCTCTGCGAAGGAAGCGGGCCCTGAGCCCCCCTACTGATCATAGGTTCAAAGGCTGGCCCCTCGGAAGGGTTCAACAGCCGCCTCAGAGCACCCGGGCTCCGCGCCCACTACTGGTCAGAGGTTCGAAGGCCGGCCCCTCGAAAGGGTTCAACGGCTGCCTCAGGCCACTCGGGCTCCGCGCCCACTACTGGTCAGAGGTTCGAAGGCCGGCCCCTTAAAAGGGTTCAACGGCCGCCTCAGGCCACTCGGGCTCCGCGCCCACTACTGATCAGGGGTTCGTAGGCTGGCCCTCGAAGGGTTCGACATCCGCCTCAGACGTAGAGCGAGGGATGACCCTGGGTACGTTCGATACATAACCGAGGCTCGGGCTACGCTCCCGAGGTACCCTAGGACATTTTCGAGACCAACGGGAACGACTTTGTAACGGAATCCCACCAGAGGGAGGCATCGAGCCCTCGGACCCCGTCAAAAGGGGACCGGGTCCGGCAAGTCACCCGCAGGTACTTTTGGAGCGCGCCTCCGGGCCACTAGCCGACCCCTAACAAATGGGGCACGGGCGTCCACTCGGATAACCCGTTAGCAACTCACCGGAGACACCATGTTCGGCGCCCTCCGAGGGCAACATGGCGCTTCCCCCCCCCCCTCCTCCTTGCGGAAAGGCGACGCATGGGCGTATGTAAAAAGCCGAGTTTGTTCCTAACTGTCCTCTCGCTCTGTGCGGAGGCTCGAGGGCTGCTCTCGCAAACCCGGCTCCGGCCAAACCGTTGATAGTGTCAACATACCAGCCCGAGAACTTGGGACTCGACTGTGCACCTGGGCTACGGCCAGTTCGCATGAGGGAACAACCAGACCGGCCGAAGCGTCACGAAACGTACTAAGACCTCGAAGGAGACAAACTACTCCTCCGAGGCCTCGGGGGCTACACCCGGCGGGTGCGCTCGCGCGCACCCAAAGGAACAAAAAGCAACCGAGGAAGGCCGGTCCCCTTGCAAAAAAGTGCGACAAAAGCCTCCAAGTGAGTATCAACACTCCCTTCGAGGCTCGGGGGCTACTGTCGGGGACCATAATTAGGGGTACCCCCAAGACTCCTAATCTCAGCTGGTAACCCCCATCAGCACAAAGCTGCAAAGGCCTGATGGGTGCGATTAAGCCAAGCCTCGGTCCACTCAAGGGACACGACCTCGCCTCGCCCGAGCCCAGCCTCGGGCAAGGGTAGCCGACCCCGAAGGATTCACATCTCACCCGAGGACCCCCTCAAGCGACGGACACACCTTCGGCTCTCCCGAGGCCCAGTCTTCGCCAAGAAGCTACCTTGGCCAGATCGCCACACCGACCGACCGTATCGCAGGAGCATTTAATGCAAGGATGGCCTGACACCTTATCCTGTCATGCGCCCTTCAGTCGACAGAGCCGAAGTGACCGCAGTCACTTCGCCGCTCCACTGACCGGCCTGACAAGAAGACAGCGCCGCCTGCGTCGCTCCGACTGCTGTGCCACTCGATAGAGTGAGGCTGACAGCAGCCAAGTCCAGCCTCGGGCGCCATAGGAAACTCCGCCTCGCCCGACCCCAGGGCCCGGACTCGGGCTCGGCCCCGGAAGACGACGAACTCCGCCTCGCCCGACCCCAGGGCTCGGACTCGGGCTCGACCCAGGAAGACGACGAACTCCGCCTCGCCCGACCCCAGGGCCCGGACTCGGGCTTGGCCCCGGAAGACGACGAACTCCGCCTCGCCCGACCCCAGGGCTCGGACTCGGGCTCGGCCCCGAAAGACAACGAACTCCGCCTCGCCCGACCCCAGGGCCCGGACTCGGGCTCGGCCCCGGAAGACTACGAACTCTGCCTAGCCCGACACCAGGGCTCGGACTCGGGCTCGGTCCTGGAAGACGATGAACTCCGCCTCGCCCGACCCCGGGGCTCGGACTCGACCTCGGAAGACTAACTCGACCCCGACCTCGGAGGAGCCTCCGCCTCGCCCACCTAGGGCTTGGACCGACCACGTCACAGGGGGGCCATCATTACCCTATCCCTAGCTAGCTCAGGCTACGAGGAACAAGACCGGCGTCCCATCTGGCTCGCCCCGGTTAACAGATAATGATGGCGCCCCGCGTGCTCCATGACGACGGCGGCTCTCAGCCCCTTACGGAAGCAAGGAGACGTCAGCAAGGACTCGACAGCCCCGACAGCTGTCCTTCCGCAAGGCTCCAACGCTCCTCCGACGGCCACGACATCACATGAACAGGGTGCCAAAACCTCTCTGGCTACCACGACGGCATGTACTTAGGGCACTAGCTCCTCTCTGCTAGATACGATAGCGCACTGCTACACCCCCCATTGTACACCTGGACCCTCTCCTTACGCCTATAAAAGGAAGGTCCAGGGCTCTCTTACGAGGAGGTTGGCCGCGCGGGAGGACGGGACGGCGCATAGAGTCCCTCGCTCTCCCCCCACGCGGACGCTTGTAACCCCCTACTGCAAGCGCACCCGACCTGGGCACAGGACAACACGGAGGCTGCGGGTTTCCCCTTTTTCCTCTCTTCTCCCCCCTTCGTGCTCCGTCTCGCGCCGACCCATCTGGGCTGGGACACGCGGCGACAATTTACTCGTCGGTCCAGGGACCCCCCGGGGTCGAAACGCCGACATAATCTGAGTAACGTTTTCCTTACCAATCCCCTCAATTCTCTTTTATAACAAGTCTGCAAGCATCACTGCACTGTGTGACTCATTTGATGCATCAACTGACTCCAAGGAGAATGTTCCTTGAGGGCTGTTAACAACAAAATTGATCAAATGGCAACCTCTTTTGTATGTCCAACCATCAGACATGAGTGTGCAACCATATTGGCTCCATGCTTCCTCATGCTTCTTCCTCTCATCATCTATGTCTTTGACAGCCCTAGCAAGTAAAGGCTCACGTAGCTCATGGAAAGTAGGAGGCTTGAACCCAGATCTATATTGAGCAATAGCCTCCACAGCTACCTCAAATTGCCTTGAGTTCGCAGCATTGAATGGTATACCACACTCATAGAAAAACTTGGCTATCTCCAAACAAACAGACTTTCTTTCTTCCTTAGGCTTCATGGTAGCACTTATGGTAGTTTGAGCAGGTCCCTTTGCATGTCTCTCTGCTACAACCTCTTGAGGTGTTCGTCGAATCATAGATGCAATGGACTTCTTTGGAGCTGCAATTGGGTGGGGCTTCAATTGGAAAATTGCTTTGTTTCTTTTGGCAGCTGTTCCAGAACTTGGCACAGTACACGAGGAAGCCTTGGATGATGCTGACATTGACCTGCTTCGCATAACTTGGACATCATCATCTTGTCCTGCTTCATCTTCCATTGCATCATCATCTAGGTACAACGGACTAGCCCGCTTCCCATTATTCAAAGCTTCATTCATCTCTTTAGCAATATCTCTAGTAGTGTTAGGACAATTGACAATGTCTCCATAGCCACTAGCTAGATGTTGTTTCAACCTCTTGATACCTCATTGTATTTGTTTGTGGCACAAAGCACATTGAATCAGCTCTCGCTTTCCCGTCTCAACATAGTATGCATATTTCCATCCTATTTCAGTTGACTTTGGCCTTCGTGACTGATCTTTGAGTGGGTCATAAGATCATCACTTTGACCGGCAGACAATGCCTCGCTATTTGTTGCCATTGAAATTCACTGCCACACTTTAGCTAAATGCCCCCAAAATCTTTATATCAAATGGAGCAATAGGTGCTGCGAGAACAACAGGAACAACAGAAGTTGAATCAGGGGATTGCACATCTACTTGCTCGATTCTCTTTAGAACATCACTTCCAACAACAAGCTTGCCAAAAACTGTGTGCTTCCTGGCTTCCTGCAACACACACAGTAGAATGGCATATTATCAATGGGCAGCCACACTGGGCGGCAGCTGGAGCACTAGAGCACTGGGCACTGTGGGGCGGCGCACTGTGGGGCATTGGAGCACTGGGCACTTGCCAAAAGCTGAAGCCTAAAACAATGGAGTGGCGGCGGCGCACTGTCCCGTGGGTGGAGGGAAGAGGGAGGACCGGAGAAGGGAGGAGAGAGGAGACAGTGTACCTGGAGGGCAGCTGAGGACGGCCGACGGCGGTAGCAGGCTGGCGGCTGGCAGCTGCCTGGCGGGATGCTTGAAGCGCTTACTGGCAGCTGCCTGGCGGGATGCTTAAAGGCCCATTAAGGCCCACTACCGCATAGAAAACGTTTAAAACGTCCAAAACGCGCGATCAGACGTTTGCACGACGCTTAAACGTAAAAAACGAACGTTCAACACTGTTTTTTTAAAACGTTTGAACGTTTTAGCTTTAAATCGCGTTCTAGCTCTAGCGCTTAAATGACGCTTAATCGTCGTTTAAACGACGCTTTAATAACTATGCTTGTGAAGAATTCTCCCTCGTTCAATATGTTCAACATTCATACACAATTGTCTTGCTCCAGGTTTGAATCAAAATTCAGCTTACAGATGACCTTGAGCTCCAGATTTGAATCCAAATTTAGGTTACAGAAACTGAAGCTAGGCAGCTGGCCGAGGTGCTGCGCCAGTCTGGACCTCTAGACAATGACATCGATGGGGACCCGACGTTCAGCGAGTCCTTTGGCGGAAGCCGGCAAGAACGGAGGCGGCGACTAGGTGCGGTGCAAGGACCATGGCAGCTGTCGGGTTCCAGAAGTCTCGTGCAGCTGTTTGGAGGAAGGGAAGGAGAAAGGGGGGTTTTGCAAAAAAAAGATTCTTATCACAGAGGAAGCCGCGGGAGGGTTAAAATGTTAAAACGACAGTGGCCACTGGATCTTGATTGAAGGGATGGGATTAAAGATGTGCATATGTGCACAGCCATACCCATATCCAATGATTTCAAGTCGCCTGGTCGCCTAGTCGAACCCTGGGACCGACTAGGCGACTAGTCGCGATTAGGCGACGACCAGGGCGACTAGTCGACCCCTAGTCGGTCCTAGTCGGTCCATGGTCGTCCTAGACCTTTTAGACTAGTAGTTATACTTATATAGGTATATATATACATAAATATACCTATATACATTATATAAATTAGAACAAACAGCTAGGATAAACAAAATAACAGATTGCTTTATTGCGATTTGTTACTTACCTGAACCTAACTACCTAGCAATGGCTTAGGAGTAAAGCAGTAAGCCAACAACCATCCACTAGTTCGGCACTAGGCACTGGCAGAAATACAGAGAAGGGGGTAGGAGGAACCTTGAGATGACGAGCTCATCTCGTCAATGATGCTGGTTTGCTGGAGAGTGGAGACGCCGGTAGTCTGTCACAATCGCCGCCGGTGCTCTGTCACAGCTGTCGTCAGTACTGGTCTTCTGGACTGCAGCAGGACAACAGCCGAGAAGGCAGAGGCACCGGTGGAGCAGGCCATCAGGGGGCAAAGGTGAGCAGCCGACGATGTTCTGTGGCCACCAGAGCTGGATGTCCAATCTGGGGCGCAAGGGCAGCCTTCGGCGACCAGGTCTGAAGGCTGGAGTCTGAAGGCTGGAGGTTGGGCAAGAGAGGTGTACATGTTTTGGCAGCTGGGTATGGGCAGAGAGGAGATAAGAGGCCAGACTAAATGATAGTGTAGATGGACTGAAAATGCCCCCATACCAAAACCCTAGCCGGGCGACCAGAAACAGTAAGCGAACGATTAGTCGCCCTAATCGACGATTAGTCGGACGATTAGGACGACCAGCCCATCTAGTCGGGTCGTCTGCCTAATCGGACACAAACAGACGACCAGCCCGACTAATCGCGATTAATCACGATTAGTCGGACGACTTGAAATCATTGCCCATATCCATAAGATACGCTGCCTTTGGAGAACTGGTCTCAGCACAATATGCAGCCTCTCAATAACCCTTTTCTCTATACAATATCGATATCACAATAAAATTAAATGTTATAAATGCCTAATTAAGTCCTCATCGTCATCCAGAAGTTCAATGATAGATTAAGGCAAGTGAGCCAAATGATGCTGAGGAGTGAGTGAAGCACATATTGAGACTTCAGCCATGCTAGCTCGCAGTTGCAAGTCTGTAGGACAGACAAGTAGAGTTCTACTTGGAGCCTCAACGTGTGGTGTCATCCTTAACATCTGTAATAATCTTGAGAAGGTCAACTGGAGTTGCAGCAGGGTCCAGCTCATGGCAACCTTTTGGAGCATTATTTCTTTCCTCACCAGTGAGCAGGCAAGAAGGAACCCGATGAGAGAAGCGGAAAAGCTCTTCCTTTGGTATTCTTCTGACCACACTGGAGCCCGTGAGCCTGTGGAAAACTGCCTTGAAACCAGCTACCTTCAACAATGGGACAACAGTCACACCTTGCTCTTCAGTGAAATCGTCGATCACTTCTACTATCTCATATTTATATATCACATCATCTGGTGTCAGTTCATTCCAATCAGGAGACCAGTTCCGGTACACAGCCCATGTATCGCCTTTTTGGGGAATAATCCTGATAATTCCCCGAGGACCTTTACTCCAGCAAACTCTGTGGGAAAAGATGTTGACTGTTTCAGTAATCTGGTATCTTCCAATCCTAAAATCACCACATGTCTTCGTAAAACCTGATGCGATCCAATTTATTGGTGCCAGTTCATTGTTGGACTTAGAATTGAGGAAGCTCATTCGTATCCTGAAAGGTTTCATTGAAATAACTTTCTGTACCATTGCATATAGGCGAGGCATACCATCTTCACTATCATATGTAGCCCAGATCTGGTCATTGCCAAAGGCTCTTTCTGTTCGATCTTTATCAAAATCATGGAAATCTGGGTCAGGGACATCAATGGACATAGGTACACGCATCTGTTCTGGATTCATTACATCAGTCACAGGGATCTCGGTATCTGCATCTTTTGAAATGCATTTCTTGCATTTATTGGTTGGATAGTCAGAGAGAATGCCATTAGCCTTAATATTGTTTTGAATATGCTTCTCTCTTCTATCTGATTTCCTTTTCTCGACAAACTGGCTAGATGTCAAAATATTCCAGACTTGTAGTTTTTCACGAACTTCTGCTTTGGCTTTCTCAAGAAGAAGACCACGGGTGTCAAGTTGGAAGATCTCCCTCAAGACATTAGCTTTTCTTGCATTCACTGCAGACCTGAACTTTTCCCCTGATGTACCATTAAATCTTCCTCCATCGGCAATCCCAGACATACCTGCAGTTGCAGCCAGATTCTGCCCATTAACTTCCACATATGCACAGCCATTACTGAAATTCTGCCTCCTTTTTGAATGTCGTCCACGCCCTGATGGATACTCATTGTTCTTGCCACTTGAAATATAATTGTATATGTGGTTTTCTTCATGTTTTCTCTTCGATTTCTCTGAAGCATGTGTACTGTAACCATTTGTAGCAGCAACACATGTTGTCTTGGGGTACTGAGTGAACTGGAAACTTTGGTTTTTGTACAACTCGTAAGTGTTCTCTTGCTGGTATGCTCCATGTCCGGTGTCTGGAATGCTTGATGTTCTGCTTGCTGATTGATATGAATGGTCAACAACAGTATCGTGGTTCTGCTGCTGCTGTGACTTGGTTGTCCACGTGAATGAAGAACTGGTTCCATTGCAGGGAAATCCAGTTTCCACAGCCATGAATGCATGGTGACAGTTTGGGCACAGAAGGTTGTGGTTCAGATAAACTCTCAAGTACTCATACTGCATCCTGCAGCTGTTGCATGATGTCCAGAATGTGTCAGCCCCTGCAAGACGAGTAGTAGCCTCAACAGCTGCTGAGGCAGAGGCAACGGCATTTTTTCGTGGTCGCTTACTAAGCTTTGTATCATAATCATAAGCATACAAACCGTTGGACACACTCGCCACACAATGGTCTCTCCTCTTCTGATCATAAAGCATCTTTCTACTCTTGTCAGATAATACACTCCATGCCTCCGAGATAAGTCTGAAGGCAACCTCTGCACCAACCGACTTGTTCTTGTCTGGGTGCAACTGGAGAGCTAGCTTCCTGTACTGTTTCTTCACCTCCTCTTCATCAGCCATGGCATTGAGAGACAGTATCCTGTACCAGTCACTCTCCCCATCAATCTTCGACTCAGATGCAAGGTGAACATCAAGTGTGGAGATCATCTGAGATATGCCCTCAAGTGATGGGCACAAGCTATGAGCCTTGAGCGCTGACCTCCGGGCACCCTTGGTGTTACGTGCGTGGAACTTGCGCTCTGCTGCATGCTTTGCTTTGAGGGCTGCCTCCTCCATCACATCTTGGGTACTTGGGTCTGCACCCACCTTCATCTTCAGCACAGTACTCGGTTGGTCTTGACTCCTGGCTGGAACAGAAAAGCTCAAGACCATCCACTGAGCAACAAGTTACTACAGTCGCATCAATCCCAAAGTTTGGATTTTCAGCGGCACAACCTGCACAAAATGTGACAGCGTGAGGAATATCCGAGAACAGACGAAAGAAACGAAGCGTGAGTTGCTAAAATTTGCACGGAAATGGGACTTGCAGCACAGCTGCACACGAGGAGCAGAAAACCTAGAAACCCAAACTTTAGCAGGCCAGGCCGCGAAAGGAAGGGCGGAGCAGCTGAATCCGCAATCAACACTAGACAGCAGATACCCCACCCCACCAATTATGCTCGAATCGAACCTACCGCGTGTCATGGGAGTGCGGATGGAGCCATCCGCTAGAGGAATACTGAGAACTACGGCGGAGCGAGCCAGCGTGGTGGAGGAAGAGGATCTCCGTCGGTGCGGGCGAGATCTGGCGGCCGACGGCGAGCGTGGCGGAGGAACAGCAGCTCCGGGCGGGCAAGCAGCACAAGCTTATCCCAGTGGCGGCACCCCAAATCCTAGACCCTCGATCTGCCACCCCACGCCACCATGAGCCGTGAACTGTAGCTCGATCGGAAGCTAAGAAGGAGAGGAATCGATGTCTGAAGTACCTGTGCGGATCAGTTTGGAGGAGTGGAGCGAATTGACGGAGATTCGAAGCCACGAACAGCACTAAAATTGTATTTCCCCCGAAAATTTAATCATGGACTTAAAATACAGACCCTTTTATCACTATTTTTGCTCAAACTTTCAGTCAAAAAAAATTTTGGTACTGGGGGTACTTGTAGGGAAAAAAAATTAGCTGACTTGCAGCAAGGTAGAGTAAAAAAATCCTAGTCCGTTTTGCTGCCCTGCAAGTTTTGAACTTCGCTGATGCCAAATACTAATTTCTATAGGTTCCCCAAACTTAAGTACTTAACCACTGTTCAGAGTGGCACACTACAGGGACTACGCTGTCATTTCGCCACCTGGACTAAGTGCACTATTTATTATGCTATTATAAAGCAATTCAGATGTCGGATGATGTATATAACTTAATTCTGAATTCTATAAAAAAAGACCCTGAAAATTATTGGCTGGAGATGTGTGACGTTAATAGAGAGCACCTGCATGTGAAAGAAAGTGGGACTCATAAATATCCCCAGATGGTGGGACCCACGGAGTACTTGTATACCGGTGGTGTAACTGTACGGCACTTTATTGGGTCCATTTTCTGCTAAAGGCTTATTTGGTTACCCTAGTATTTATCCTAATATACATAGGTTTAGAGTGATTGGGATATAAATTAAATTAATTTACACTATAATCCTCTTAACTCAGGTGTATTAGGGTATATCCAAGCATAGCCTAAGCTATGCCAGCCTCAGCGGGTAACCCACTATCGCGGAGGGGGCATTCTGGGCATTTCAGGTAGATGGTTAAAATCACAGCAGGCAAGCCACCCGACAGGAAAAGTCCCTGGTAGATATACGTACGCGAACGCGTGCCAGAAAACGCTTTGCGTGGGTCCCACCTCCCTGTGTTTTCTTATCAATTAACTTCCTCCCCTACAGGAGCAGCACTATCATTGACATTTCTGATACTATCTGTCATGCAGTAAAAGAGACCGATGCAATCCATCTGAGAGACATTGCCGTTAAAATACAGAATGGTGCTGCTACCTGCTATGCTCATAGAGTAGAGTGAATATACTTGTTTTAAGGAGTACCTGAAAACGTGTTAAAAAAAGAAAGAGAAAGAAAGAAAGAAATAGCTGTACATGAAAAATTTGGCACCGAGCGGCACCTGTTGTTGAGCAGGAGCTGGTAGGTAGTAGCCGGATGCTCCTACTGAGCCTGAAGATGCAACTGGTCCAGTCCACTAGAACCTGCAAGTGAATCTTGGAAGAAGCAGCCAGTGTGGGAAGTGAATCTTGGAAGCCAGTGTGAAGCTGCCGAACGCAATGTCGGATGGCAGGTACGGTGTTTTGCAAGCACAAGTTTCAGGTTAGGCTTCGTTAATTTGTTCCTCCAGCGTTTGCACACTGAATCGGAAGTTGCAACAACCTGTGGCTGTTTGCTTGGTGCCCGGAGATGACTGAGCATATCTTGTGTGCCGGAGGAGCGAATGCGCCGAGCCGCCAACCAGATCTTCATACAGCGGGTGTGGCTGAGCTCTACCCGCGCGACATCCATTCATACAAATGCAGGATTTGCTTTTGGCGACGGCAGCGCCAGCAGCTGATGGATAGTTCTGAAATCTTTGTCTTGTTTTGTCCTGTGTCCTGCAAGATCCCTATGTTCCGAAAGAGGCCCTTAGATGTTTGCTGCAGGCTGCTAGGTACTCAACATCCCAACAAAGAGATCTTCCTCTCCCAAATCAAGGAACTAGAAACTGTATATACAATGACACTGGTGAACCAGTGCTACGGCCCTACGGTTGAATGATGATCAGAGGCGCCAAAGCGTGTCCGAGAAGCAGCATCTTTTCCCTGGGTGTGCCTTCATGCATGTTTATATAGGGCTGGAATGTACCCAACCCTGGATTACATAAGGTGTTAGTTGTTACAGACTTGCATTGGCCATCAATACATCAAACTAGAAAAGGTCTATATGCTACATATATCAAACCAGTTCAGTCTGCTGAGTTCCCAAGCATTTGTTCTAAAACTATCGAGTTTTCCAAGTCGCGAAAAATATATATTGACAGCAGCACCAAATAAAAGCACTTTTCAAGAGTTGCCAACAAATAATTGCCAAAAATTCAAAATTTTGATCTAACACACATCTTTCTCTGTCGTAGTTCTTCTTTTTTCTCGAGGGAGGCCGCAAGGGCATTGGCACCGCCACCACCTCCTTCCTCGCTTCCCTAGCACGCAGCCTTAGCCAGCCACCAGACACAATCCATGCTTACTCGCTAGGCTTCTGTACCTCGCCGACAACAGCAATCACCATGACGAACGAAGAAGCCCAAGTACCTCGCCGTAGCTCGCGACCAACAAGTCAAATTCCCGCTATGCGGATAAAAGCTAATGTGTCTGTGTATAAAAGGAAGCCAGCGTACGTGAGAGAGAGGGAATGGAGAAGATTGTAACTCTAACTCTCAAACTCTGAATTTAGGCATCGCTTCCCTCCCCTCTCTCTAACAAGTGGCATCAGAGACTTGCCGATCCACTCTTCGATAGCGTCCTCTAATCCAGTGTCTTGGAACCCCCGTCGATAAAAGGATTTTGTCGCTTGATTCTAACTGGAAACAATGCTTCTGTCTATTGGAGAAGTCCGTCGCCGGCTGCAATGCTAGTTTCACAGCATTCACCAAGGAGGTTTCTGGCGATTCCGCTAACCAAATCGCCAACTCAAGTCTGCGGTTTACAGCTCCATCAATCACATGAAGACGCCGATCTAAGCACATTGAACACGCGGAGGGTAGCAATAACTAAATATAAATAAATATCATCCCATAAAGAAAATATACATAATGAAATGTATGTCCAATTTAGTTTACTTATCATTTAATCATTTGAGAGGCCCGGGCGGCTCTTGCCAAGTCGTGCATTCCTTCTAGCCTAGATTAGCTAAACCCTTAAACACTTTCAACACTTTCAAGATGAATGACTATGGATCTAATACGAGACCTTTACAATAGTCTTGTAGTAGTGTTATTTTCTCGGTTGGTCGCTCTTTCAATTAAACAAAATGATCTTATCATACATAATAATTAAACCACCAGTAATAATCATGAACAATGTTGCACATGTATCATTAACCCATAACCAAGTAAAATAATAGCAAGTCTACACAATAATCCAGGAATAAACAAGGTTTATGAAAAACAAATCTTGGTAACCTATTAGGACTCATCAATCTAACCTAATTGTGCATGCGTAGATGAGAATATAATAGTAAATATTAGTAGATCACAAAAAAACGTAATCAAGAACACAATTTACCTTTTTGGTATAACTCCAACTGCTCAGAGGATTCCCAAACAAGGGCTTTAGGTTCCTCATAACCTCCCTTTTCTATTTGCATCAATACATACAAATAGGCAACCAATAAATAAAAATAATATTACACCAATCATGAATAACAACTATGTAAAATAAATCTATGCGTCGAGATGAATCAGTAGGTTCGAGAACCCCTAAAATCAGAGTTAAACATAGAAGATATGAATTGTTTTAGAATTATTTTTGTATTGCAAATCAATTTCTAAATTCAATTTTATAAATACCAAACACTCCTGGGTTGCGGGTTCTATTTATACAAAAGTCAGGGTCAATTTTGTAAAGATTTGGACCTATCTATTATTTTCTTTAAACGTGAGTGGGCGGCGGGTTGAATTTAGAGAAAATCAGAGACTCTTTAGCAAAGTGGTGTAGCTAAAGGGTTATCGACGTGTATGAGCCGTTTAGATTAGATTAGACCCAATGGTCGGAGTTTAATGTACCGAATGGGTACTGGCTTCTAATCATCACCACTGATCTAGTGATCAAAGACTCTAACACCTCCTCCCTCCTCTCGGTTGAGATCCCGGCGGCACCCGCGGCCCGCCCCGTGCAACCTCGCTGGTATGTCGGAATCTGTCTACTGGTGATCCAATCAACTCACGGATTCGTGAAAAAGTACGCGGACATGATGACGAAGCAATAGGGGCTAACTCACTGGTGGTGGAGGTAGCAGCGAGGTTGGCCACGGAAAGAGGTAGAGCTCGAACTCTGGTGAGCTCCTTCTCGTCCCCAGCTCAGGATCCCTGCTCACCAACCTGCACTCACACGAACCTCCTATTGCACTAGACGGAGCTCGAATGATGGCTACGACTTGGGTTCTACTCTGGTGGATCCCTCTTTCTCTCTCGCTCTCCCTCCCCTCCGCTCGGCGTGGGTACAAATCGTGAGGGAAGCACGACACTATATATATATATACTAGGTGTGTGCCCGTGCGTTGCTACGGTATCTTAAAATTTAGTTCAAAATAGTGATGCAAAAATAACAGGTGCACGTGACAAGCAATAGTCAAATGCTCGAATGATGTTGATCCATGAATAACCTTAACATTAACATGTGACTAAACAAAAAGAAATAGAGACATATTCCAAAAACATTATCTGTATACCATTGTAGATTAAAACGTGTGGCGAGAGAACCAGTCAGGGTAGTTGCTACCAGATCTCTTAATGATCCCACGAGACAACCCTTTGTTTTCCCATCTCCTAAATCAAAGTTTGCAACTAATACAACACAAGAAGACAGTTTTACGTGCCTAATATATAGTTTGCAACTGATAACAAAAGCACTTAAACCATTGTGTAAACACTATTATATTTTGGACATAATAGTAAGTACATACATGAAAGTACAGTTCTAATCTCCCAGTAGTATTATCTCTATTGTTTTTCCTCTGAAAACAATGACAAGACGATTACCAGGCCATGGTTGAGAACTATGATAAACAACTTGTCCAACTTTAATACAAGTTTCCTCCCATGTTTCTCATCTCGCTGCCTCTTGTTTATACTCATAGAGAAGATAATGATCTTGTTAGCTAAAGTTATAGCCAAAGAGGATGATGGCCTTGCAATTGCAAGTGAGGAGTTCTTAGCTTCTGATGGCCTTGCAAGAGGTTTTTACATCTACAGTAAGAACAGTAGAGTTGCGAGGTATAGTTAGTACCTCTGTTCCTGCTATGCCCATTGCAAGCCCAATATCTGCTTCATGCAAAGCTGGAGCGTCATTGCTACCATCGCCTGTCACAGCAACCACCTCCCTGAACATACCTCGCAGGTTTTTCACAAGGGTATGCTTGTCAAGCGGCAGAGAACGAGCCATAACCTGCCAGTGTCGAAAGGTACATACAATTGAGAGAATTGATGGTAGATATGAGAAAACTGATGAAAATCGAATTGGACCTGGATCTTAGGTATCAGGTCCCTCATCTCCTCTGGGCTTTTGTTTCTGAACTCTGGCCCTTCTATCGCTACGCCGCCGCCAGTCAGTATGCCACACTCTTTGGCTATAGCTTTAGCTGTATTGATGTTATCACCAGTCACCATCTGTACCACGCTACTTGCATCTGGAAGTCTCTTGCTACACTGCGTTTGGCATGCCTCAAAAGGTTTACCTTATTTAGTTTGCTTAGCTGTATTAAATACTTCTCATAATCCTCAATCTGAAAAATAAGATCAGGGATACATTTGGTTTCTCTTCTAATTTTGGCGAGGTTTCCCTTTATGGGTATTTGCTGATTCTGCAACACAAGATGAAAGGAAAACAGAAAAAAAAAGTTAAAACCACAGTTATAGAAGCCATGCGCATCAATGATGTATGTAGAAAATGAAAAGGACCTATTGAAACACAAAGTCATAAAGGGGAGCGGTGAGCATTTTGCAAGTTACTTCTGCCAGTTTCTGAAACTTGAGGCTTGGAATGGATTGTTTGTAGCCTTTAGGTGCAATCTGGGACTTTGACATGCGAGTTAAAAGCTTGTAGAACTTGACAGTCAATTTCAGAAAATGTTCTGCTTGAGTATCTGAGAATGCAAAGCTCAAATAAGGACACAAATAAAAACAGAACCAAATGGACATATTATATGTTGTTTCATGTAGTTGATTTATAAAGAGTTAATCTCAACAAAAGCACAATATATCACATGGTACAACAAAGCAGAGGCAAGGGAAGTGATCAGAGTACTTTCCACCAAACAAAATAGGAAGTGCTCAAATTATGACTGTACAGGTAATGCTAGACTAAAAGAGCCCTTATACTTCCTATGAAAACATATTGATGTTTTAGGTACCTGGCGACTGTAAATTTAAGCAGGCAGAAATTAAATTAGTGTGCAGACATCCATAATGAACAGACAACACAGAAGCATCTAGTTCAATCTGAATTTAGGGCCTCGAAATGACAATAAAAATGAATGTAGTTCAATCTGAATTTAGGTGCATCTACCACATCATTCACCATAATGGTACAAACACAAACTAAACAAAGGCCACTGGCTAGTTCAAATTATAGAAGACATAATCATTCAACAACAAAGGCCATTGGCCTGTTCAAATTACAGAAGACAACTAATTTTTTCGGTACCTTCAAAATACCTTGTTTCTCCTTTCCTCCATCGGCACGGTACCTGTAGATGGTGGTAATACGAGGGAAGTCAGAATTATTTAGAGGCATGGAAATAACTATAGTAATGGATAAACACCCAATGAAAGCAAACATAGAAATGCAATTAGAGAGATACTTAAAACCCGATGGATATGAACCGCGAAATGTAAATGATGAGAAACTTACTCAATAATATTTTGCATGGTTTTGACCACCACCCCTAAAAATTATGTCTAACATGTCCCTAATTGACTCTAGTCTAGACACTGTAGCCTTTGCCTGGACCCCTGGCCCAGTTTGAGCAGAATTTCCTAAATATGCAGGAACAGAACAAAAGTTAAAACAGAATAGTATGGCTGCATTTCAGCAGTTTGGAGCAGAAAATTCAGGACGATGAAAGCTATGTAATTATGTGGTTTCTTATTGAGCAGAAGAGCTATGTTACCTTTACTGGGAAAGTCCCCTGTGGGAACTTGGTGGTGAGCAGCACGCGGAGCCAGCGCACGGCGCACACACGGCTGGCCAGGATGTCCAGCAACGGCAGGAATTTGTCGACGCTCAGGGGGAAGTCCTCCGTGAGTCACACCGACGGCCACAACATCTTCACCATCTCCTCCTCCTTCCACTTGGCTCCACCCATCGTCGTCGTCCCTGGGTGCCGGCCGAAGATACCGTCCTCGCCGCGCCTCACCGATGCACATGACAACAGCCGCCGCGGCACTTCCACACTGTTCCTCCGCCTCTGTGGGGTCCCCAAGTGCGAAGGCAGCCCCGCCACGCTGCGTCGGCCGGATTGAGGGCGAGGCTGGCGTGGTGTTGGGTGCGGGGGCATCGTGTCTAGTCGTCCCCCGTGGCGACGATTTTGGTGTTGCCGAGCTCCCGCATCGTGAGTGCCTCCTGTGATGCGAGGATAGCGGCGTGTTAGTAACAACAGTGATTATGAAAACAGTGATTATGAAGGGCATCGTGAGTAACAACACAGTAAACAATGATTATGAATCAAGCTAGTAGATATATAGGGTGAACCAAGAACCGTCAAGTATGAGCATGTTTTCAGGGATAGCCAAATGTTATCAAATCCTTGTACAATAAAAACATACAGATCAAACGAGTAGATATTATGTATGAACCTATACAGATCAAACGAGTAGATATTATGTATGAACCTGTATGGCATACTTTTTGGTGTTCTCTGACTCACGCTTGTTGTGGCAAGGCCATGCTTGTTGTAGGACTTTATCCTTCATATCTTTAAACTCTTTATCTTTAGAGTTCAATGATCTGTTTTTCTCAAGAAGCAGCTTCACAAGGTCCTCCTTTGATAGGTCTAGGTCTTCTGAATCTGAATCAGAAAATGCAATTCGTTTAGTTCTCCTCTTCCTGTTAGACTTGGATACATAATCAAGTGAACCTGCTTCCTATGCCTTCTCGGTTCTAGGCACATTATTGGCTTCACTTGAAGCTTCAGTACTTGCTCCAACACTTCTATTAACCTCATCATATGTGTGTTTGTTTGTAAAATGCATAGTTAAATTTACTCTAAATTAAACATGTATTTGCAAAATGCATACAGAAACAGATGGATGAAACAAAAAATCATAGCTAAAATGAAAAGGTTGCCATTTACTGCTACCCAGCATATTTCAGATGCCTCAAGGTCAGGCTCACCTCACCTGTCAGTGATAAAAGTCAGCATGACTTCGACTGCAGAGAAATCAATCCCTACTCACCCAAGAAGCTGAGTACTACCGATTTTAGGTTGGTCTACATGAAGATAGAAGGAGGTTGTGCAAAACAAAATATATATCCATAATTTAATTTAGCAAACATTGTTACTAAGCTCTATGTAGATTGTGCACGGAGCTGACGAATGTACAGCTAGGGCAACAACGTGAGAGAAGACACCGGCTGTTCATCCACCATGAAAAGACCATCATAAAATCATCCCCTTAAATCATCCTTCGCCTCAAGAATCAAGAAATTATTACGCACCATCTCCATTCCATCGGTATGGCATGTACCGACGATCTTTAGAAGCATTCTTACTCCGCCATCTTTCCATGAAGGCATCAAGCTTTCCTGCCTCCTACGAGTAATGAACACAAATTGTAAGAACCAAGACAAATATCCAGCATTCAAAAAGAACCCCTAATTAACCTTGTAAGCTTTACCTTGAGCTCATTGTACTTGTTCATCAGCTTGCTTTCACGAAGTTCAGCTGGTTAAGGAAAGAAAAGGGGAGTAACGATCTGGTTGAGGAACAAGTAGTAACGATTTGATCAAATATAGACAGTAAAAGATAGAGTGGACAATGGCAAATAGTTTTTATTGGTGCAAGTGTGCACAGAAAAGTGATTACCCCTATCTTCAGAACTTGGTCTATGTCTCTTATCACAAAACGAACGATGTCTGGTATCTCTTATAGGGGAATACCTCCCATGGGGTGTGTGTCTTCTCTCAGACCTGACTCTAAAGTCATGATATCTATAATAATACCTTCTCCCTACAAACAGGAAGGTGGAATATTTACCCAAAAACATTATGCCATTAAAGAACAAAAGTTAGATGGAGCTGCATAGATACAAGGCAACACAGAAACACATTAAGCTTACCACAATCTTGAGCCATATGGTTATTCAATTAACTACAAGAATTAGAGGGTCCACAATAACACTAAACCATAGACCATAAACATAGATGAGCCATTGAAGGTGGAAGGGTCGTCAGGGCGGTGGTCTCCCGACGTGGGTCACGTGGTGGGCTCCTAGCGCTTGCGGCATCCCCTCTGCCACCGGCTATCCCAGCGTCGTCCATCGTCCCCAGCACCGAGAAGCACGCTGAGAGGAGGGCCAAGAAGAGGTCGCTGCCGTGTCAGACTCCGTCGCAGATCTTCATGACGTACCTCACTGGTGCCACGGCAAGGGCAAGCAACAGACAAGGAGGGATCAAGAATCGGATCACCCATCGAGAAAGCAGAGCAAGAGGAGTAGACGAGCAACAATAAAGGGGAAATCGTCACCTCTTGCGCTCAACCTTGTGGGGACGAGGTAGGCGGAGCTGTAGGCGCCCGATCGATCTGCTCCACCACCTCGGCGTCCATCGCTCCATCGCTCGTTCGGGGTCGATCTGCTCCACAACCTCATACTTCTTTGGCGGCGATGACCCCATCTAGGAGGTGAGGAAAGAGGGGTCGGAGACGGCAATGTCGGTGGCGGCGTCGACGAAGGCGGGGCGGTTGGGGAGCAAAGTGGCGACGACGCTCTGCTTGGGGGGAGGGGGGAGCGCCTGCCTGTCTAGGGTTTTGAGAGCCCGTGCTGTGGAGAAGCAGGCAGGCACACGGAGGACGGGTCACCGCCGTCGCGGTCGCCTCAGCCGTGCGAGGCGACGAACCTCCTCCCTCCGCGGTGCGGCCCGGCGCCACCGGCCCCGTACCAGCAGCGCCATTGACGGCACCACGACGGGCGCCACCAGTACCAGCAAAAGGGCCACCGCCGAGGACGACTCTACCTCCTCCTCCATTGGCGCACGGGCGACTCCGGTGGGTAGGGCTGGGGCAGGGATCCGGATCTAGCAGCGCAACGAGGGGGAGAGGAGGAGGTGGCGTAGGGGCACGGACGCGTGGAGGCAGAACACTCTCCTGTGGACGCCTACACTCCTTTCTTAAGGAGTAGTAGAGATATATATATATATATATATTAGGTGAGAGTCTTTGCGTTGCAACGGGAATATATAATACTACGATAACTTATATACAAAATGTATCTTATCTCTACTACTCTATAAGACATCACTATAGGCGTCCACACTCCGTGCGCCACGTTCTGCCGCGCCTACGCTCCCACCGCGCGTCCGCAATCCCCTTCCTCCACGCAGGCAGCTCGCCCTCCCATCCATGGTTGCGCGCATTTCATTTCCACGCAGGTAGCTCTCCACCACCGCGCGTCCGCAGACCACTCGCCCCGCGCCCGCAATCACTTCGCCGAATCCCATTCCTCCACGCAGGCAGTCCGCAATCCCCTTCCTCCACGCAGAGAGCTCACCCTTCCATCCATGGTTGCGCACATTTCATTTCCGCGCAGGCAGCTCTCTACCACCGCGCGTCCGCAATTTGCACCCGCAATCCCGGTAGACCGCTCGCCCCACGCCCGCAATCACTTCGCCGAATCCCATTCCTTCGCGCAGGCAGTCCCCAATCCCCTTCCTCCACGCAGAGAGCTCGCCCTTCCATCCATGGCTGCGTGCATTTCATTTCCGTGCAGGCAGCTCTCCACCACCGCGCGTCCGCAATCCGCACCCGCAATCCCCGTAGACCGCTCGCCTCGCGCCCGCAATCACTTCGCCGAATCCCATTCCTCCGCGCAGGCAGTCCGCAATCCCCTTCCTCCACACAGAGAGCTCGCCCTTCCATCCATGGCTGCGCGCATTTCATTTCCGCGCAGGCAGCTCTCCACCACCGCGCGTCCGCAATCCGCACCAGCAATCCCCGTAGACCGCTCGCCCCGCGCCCGCAATCACTTCGACGAATCCCATTCCTCCGCGCAGGCAGTCCGCAATCCCCTTCCTCCATGCATAGAGCTCTCCCTTCCATCCATGGCTCCGCGCAGGCAGCTCTCCAGCACCGCGCGTCCGCAATCTGCACCCGCAATCACTTCGTCGAATCCTCTTCCTCCATGCAGCGCTGCATTCCTCAATCTGCCCCAAAATCACTACCCACTCTGCGACGATGGAAGGGAATCAATTCGGTGATGGAAGGAGGCGCTGATTGCGGATTACACGGCCATCGTTTCGCCCCTCAATCCATCGATGGAGGGAACAGCCTCGGCGCCCCCAACCAAACTGCGGCTATTAAAGAAACTCGAAGGGAGCACCCAATATGTGCGGAGACCCAACCCATGCGCCATAATCCTTGCATCTTCACCAAATACCCAATCCATTTTAGTGCCCCAATCCTCAATTCTATTATGCACATGCGCCTTGGCATCCGTTTTCATAATGTCTATGTTCATTTGTAATCCATACTTGTTCTGTAATCGTATTTATTTTTTTCTTACAGCTCTGATTTGATCATTCTTTCAAGTAGTGTGTTCATCTACTTTAATTCTAACGTTGGTTCTGAGTTCAGATATTCCTATAATAAGCTGAACTACATGTTAGTTCTGAGTTCAGATAGTACTATCTGAACTATCTAGTTTTTTATGCCTTTTTATGTTAGTATAAAGTGTATTTGTAAGATAATATGATTGATGAAATCTGGTTGGTCAGAGCAATGTTGTTTGAGGATTCTGTGGTGCCAATTAAACTACTGAAAGAAACATTTTTATCAGATTTCAGCTCTTATCGTTATCGCAGTCATCTTATCTGAAATGTCAACATCATGAATTCCTGATAGGAATTGTTAGGATGTCTTTTAGCCATCTGCCCACCTCATAGTTGTCTAGGACCACTTGCCCTGGATTTTCTTTTCCTATTTCTCAACTTCATAAGAACGAACTTGCCCCCCACCCTCTTCTCAAGGAAAATGTTTTGGTGAACTTGGTATTTTCCTGAAGGAGAATGTTGGGTATTTTTTGAATATGCATTTTATCACAAAACTAAATGGACATAATAAAGTTCGTAAGAACAGTGGCTATTAGAATACCTTCACTTATGTTTTTTGATGCTTTAATCAATTTGGATAAGCTAAACTACATGTTGGCCATCCTTTGCTCGGCTGATCCGAATCTTTTGTGAGAACTATCATTTTTTAAGATCTATGGTTGTAGTTCCACCACTACATTTTTAAGTTGCTGCAATTTGAGATTCTTGATCAACCAAAATCTGTTAATGACTCCTAAATTACCTGAAAGCAGAACCAGCAAACTATTCTTGATCAAATTTCCAGCAAATTATTAAATACAAAAAGAGACATTATATAAATAACAATGCATCATATGAAATATCCACATTGTGACTGAACAAAAGTTTTTGTTCATATGAAGCACATAATCCACATGAAGAGGAAATAACGGAAAAAATATGTCTACATGCCTAGAACATAATAAAATCCTTAACTAATTCAAACAGCAGATCACATTAGTCATTACTACAGAAATTATTGAAAATGTCCAGTTTCTTTTGAGTGATTTTTTCAATAACCTATATGCCCTTTCTATTTATGTAGGAACCAAAAAACAACAATGCATCACTTCAAAGAATGATGAAACCTGAGCTGTGAGAAAAACAAAAATAGAATAGATAGCATTCAGAGCAACTGAGTATTCAGACAGTTTGTTCCTTTGCGCAAAAAATAAACAAAAAAACATGGTTGTTTGTTCCTTTACTCAATGACATGCTGTACTAAATTGCTATCCTAAAATCACTCAACAGTCATTATTATAAACAGAAGAGGCACGCCCAAACTGAATTCTTTTCAGTGATTTTAGCATGTGTACCATCGATCAAAAGACGGATTTCTGAAACTTTACATGAACAGCAAGCACAGGTTGCAAAATAAGCATGCTCGTACCTGTAGTAGCTCTCCACGAAAGCGTCGTGATGACGTGCTCCTGTAGCAGCTCCAAATCAACACAACTGGAACTGTGAGATGGAAAATGTTGAGAAACAATTATAGGACAATTAGTTGCTTAGCGAAGATGAGGAAATGGGCTATCAACACAACATCTGAAAATTGAACTTACAAACGCGAGGAGGATCACGCTGGTGTGGTGGCCTTGATCGTGTTCTCCCTTTGTTCTAATATATAGGGAGTTGTTGGCGTGTGGAAGGGGGCGCAACCTTGTGGATTTCGCCACCAGCAGGAGGCAGCAGATTGGGGGATCTCCCCACCACCTCTGCCGTGTAATGATGGGAGACCGCCGAAGGATGTGAACCCTAATCATGGAGACAAAGGGCGTGTAGAAGTGGGTGCAGATTGGGGGATCTCCCCACCACTGTGGCAGAACCTCCCAAGTTATTTGGCCCACATGCACCTGCCCTTATCTCAAAGACCACAGGCGGCTATGCATGTGCACCTGATAACTTAACAGGATCTGTCCGAGTGCCCCAAGGACCTCGGATAAACCACTTGTTGGGGACTTGTTCTCAAATGCTAAGAGTTAAGAACAAGGCAACATAGAAGATGTTAAACATTAAGGTCCTTCGTCCTTCGAAACATTACGCCCCTTCGGGAAATAATGCTTTAGGACGAAGGTCACAAGAGACATACCTTCGTAAATATAATAAATAATGCCGAAGGATTCATACAAAACGTGAAATGTAAACATCAACATAAGATCATTTCTATTTTATTAACATGGAGAAATAGAAATGATTTCAAATTACAAATGTACCTTCGGTCCTGAGAGAAGGTAGAAATACAATCGTGACGCAAAAGCTAATGCCCAGTCAGCGTGAACAGTACGGGAGTACTGTTCATCTATTTATAGACGCGGGACGCAGCCCACGTAAAATTACATCCATGTCCATTACATTTGTTAACGGTTTATGGAAATCTGTCGAGGCCCCCGAAGTCTTTTCATCTTTAAGTCGGTTCCCCCTTATGCCATCGCGCCGAAGCTTCCCTGCGCACAGCTTCGGCTGCCCTCGACCTTCGTCTGGTTCAGGCTTCGTCCTGGTCGTGCTCCATATCCATAATTCTGAATCCGAAAATACCTGTTCCTATAATCCACTTGGAAAACATTGTCAAATCATGTTTTTGAGGACCTTCGGAGGACGAAGGCCCCCAACAGTAGCCCCTCGCAATATTAATTTGTAAATAATAAATTCAGATTGCGATATGGACGAAGGCCTTGAGCCGAAGGTCCGAAAAAACACCTTCCCTTTGCTAGAATAGCAACATTCACTGACAAGCGGGGCCTCTCAATTTTCAACGCCCTAGGCGTATAAATAAGATCACATCGCGAACTCATTTGGTACGCACACTTGCCTTTTGCTTCGGCCCACTAAAATTTTTAGCTCTTGTTCATTAAGATTTGCTGGTCTTTTTGATTTCGAAGCTTCGGCCTCGGGAACAATTTTTTAGCGTTTCCGAAGATGTCTGAAGGCAAGAAGATCCCTGCTGAGACGAAGCTGAAGATCCCTGCTGAGACGAAGCTGAGTCTCGAGGAGGAGAAGAATCTGGGGTTCCTGATAGCGATGGCAGAGACCAATACAGAGAAAATCACGAAGGAGATTCTCGAAGGTTTGTCCGAAGATACTGATGACAGCGACAGCTATGATGTGGAAAGTGGTGGGGAAGAGGCCGAAGATCGACCGTGGCGACCAAGCCACACAGTTTTTGGGAAAACGACCATCAAGCAGAGTCACATTGATAATATGAGGGGGCGATATTTCCGAGACATATCTATTGTGAGAGCTGATGCCGGGGAAAAAACTTCTCCCACCCCCGAAGAAGATGAAGTTGTGATTTTCTGAAGCTTCCTCAAAGCTGGGCTTCGATTCCCCCTGAGCAACTTTGTTATTGAGGTACTAAAGACATTTCAAGTCTATCTGCATCAAATCACTCCCGAAGCCATCATAAGAATGGGAGTGTTTGCCTGGGCTGCGAGGAGCCAAGGTTTGGAACCGAACGCTAAAAGCTTCTGCAACATTCATGAGTTATTATACGAGACGAAGCCCTGGGGAAAGGAGCAATACCACAACAACTTTGGGTGCTACAGCTTCGGCGCCCGCTCCGGGTCAAGCTGCCCTGTGCCGACCTTTCGGAAGAGGTGGCCCGGAGCCTGGATGACTGAATGGTTTTATGTAAAGAATGATCTAACAGCTCAAGAGAATGTGAAGAGTATCATTATGCACCCAATCTGGCAACGCTTCGGTCTTCGAAGGCCGAAGGTCGAAATGGACGAAGCCGCCGAAGAATGCCAAAGAGCCTTCGGGGTAGTCTGCTCGTTTATTGGGACAAGGGACCTGGTCCAAGAACACATTGCCTTCAGGGTATGGCCACTTGCAGAAAGGTGGGAAATGCCGAAGGAAACCATCAAAGAGTCCGACGAAGGCGGACTAGTCAGATTAAAGTACACATTCAAATATGCAGATAAATTTGTTGAACCTGATGATGACTGGCTGAAAAGCATTGAAACATTAAGTGATGAATTACTTGGGGCATATTCGAAGGCTGAAAATACTGCACTATCAGCAGCCTTCGGAGGCCGAAAAAAGAAGAGACTCAACCGAGTGTTTGATGCAGTCGGGTTCTTCTACCCTGATTATCGTTATCCCATCCGAAGGCAAAAAAGGAAAAACATAACCTCTGAAAAAGAAGAAGCTGCAACTGCTCCTAGCGAGCCAGAACCGAAAGGAAAAAGGTTGAAAGTCCTCACACACCGACCACGCCATATTGAACCAGCTTCGGTGCCTGAGTTCACCGGAGAAACTTCTTCGGCCGCCGAAGCTGAACAGCCAACCTTGCTGCCAGAAATTGCAGAGATGGCCGAAGCGCCATCCACAGAAAAAATGGAAGAAGCGAAAAATCCGACTAAGGAAAAAACATCAGAAATTTTGAGTCCTGTAGCAAATGTCGAAGCAGCAAAAATCCAAAAGGGTCCAATGGTGACCCCAAAAAGGAAGAGAATGGTAAATGTACTAGATGTCTTGGAGACAATTAAGTCTTCAAGCACAACTCCAAAAAAGAGTGTTGAAATTGCTGAAGCTTCTTCTGAAGCTCTGACGCAACAAGCTGAAGCTAAAGCTGGGCCTTCAGAGCCCTTCAAGGAGCAAACTTTGGAAGCCGAAGCAATAAAAATACCAGAACCAATTTTAGTTGAAGAAACTGACACTGCCATCCCCGAAGCGCCTGCCAGCATGTGTGATTACATCATACGACATGCTTCGGGGAAAAAACTATCTGAAGAAGAAACTCATGAAGCTAACCATTATGCAAAGGAGCTAAAATATCCAAAGGGGGCAGTAATATTCAATGGGACAAATGAAGATGATTTCTTATACTGCCTGCCTGACAACAAAGAGCTATCTGTCTGCCGAGAGATGGCCAGGAGTATTGGTTTCCCGAAGCTTGAATCTGGATTAAGCGCCATGACGAAAGAAGATCTCGCAGACAGTCTTGCGTACAACAGCCTGAAGGTACGGGAATTAAACGCTTGAAAAAACCCCCTTATTATTTTTTTACGCAAATCATTCCTTTTTTCTTATATGAATTCTTTTTCGTATAGGGCCTGATCCTAAGCAACGCGCTAAGAGCGCAAAAGAGCGCCGAAGATGAAAGTTATGAAATTGCGTTTAATAACTTACGCTCCGAAGTTATCAAACTGAGAAACGAAGCTTTGGAAAAAGATAAAATTCTGCTTACACTGGTAGATAAAGTGAAAAAAGACGAAGCTGCTTCAAAGGCCCAAACCGAAGCTCAAAAACGCGAGATTAAAGATCTTCAGAAACAGCTGGCTAGAGCTAAAGAGGAGCGCGCGCTTGAGGAAACGAAACGAGAACTTAGTGATTTTATGGTCAGCAAATTGGAATCAAGAGTTAAGGAGCTTCGCACATTTCAGGGGAAATGCTATGTTAAATCTATAGAATGCGTGAATAAAATTAAAACCAGCTTTGCTAGCGTCGGTGCCTTTTCCAGCGAAGAGAATTTTTCTCGAGGCAATCCCGAAGATCCGCTGGAATGGATTAGCCACGAAGCAGAGGCCTTCGAAGAGATTCTGAACAGTCGTGGCGACATATGCGCTTTTTCGGGCGCCAGAGGAATTGCTTCTGTCTTAGAGAAGAAAGGTTGCGGGCATGTAAAATTTTTAGCTCAGTCCGAAGCTACCTTATCTTCCGAAGATATCAAGGACCCCTCGGCCGAAGCAAGCGTGGTTGGTGGCAAATTTTTTACTGATATCTGGAACGACGGCGGCCGAGGAATGGCGCAAGAGATCATCCAAAGAAGCGAAAAAGGCATTCATGATGCTAGAAAAGTAGCAGAAGCTGCCGAAAGGAGTACGGAGCCCGAAAGACAATTAGGTACCAATTAGTCGTTCTTGTTGCGTTGTAATTTTCATTTTAAACTTTGCTCGCGATTTGTAAAAGTAATGAAGTAGTGTTCTCTTCGCTCAGAAACTGTTGAACCAACTGCCGACCCCCACACAAAAGGGGATGAAGAAATTAAACAAATGGCCGAAACTATCATGGACAAGGTTGTTGACCAACTTCTGAATGAAGCCGCCGAAGCAGTATTGAGAGAAGATTAGATGCTATTTGGAAAAAACATTTAAAGTGTAATCTATGCAACACTTTGTACATTTGAATGTAATATACAAATCTCTTTTCATTATTGAATTCTTTACGATGCATGAAACTTTAAATACATACCATTTTTTAGCCTTCGGCGAAAAAACACCTTCCCTTCTTTTCATGCTTCGTGAAGAAGACATTCTTCGTTAAAATTACTCTGATGAATGATATCCATGCTTCGTGAAAACATTCTCCGAAGCTATATTCCGAAGCTATACAACTTTGATATTGATCTGATAAAATTCGCCCACGTTTCGTAAAAATATTCTTCGAAACTGTATTCCGAAGCTATATAATTTCGATGTCACTTTCTCAAAGCATCCTTTCGAAGGTTGAGAGTATCCCCTTCTCTTGCCAAATGCAATATGATGTATGATGCTTATGCTATGCAAAATGATGTGATGATGTTATGTCATGCATGTGTCATTTGTTCCGAAGATACACATAAAATATATTCGTAAGCTCTGCATTCCCTTAGGAACGTCTTTGGAGCTTCTTCGTCTTTTACTTAGACGGTTTCAGCGTTGACTTTTCGCTGTAAGCCTCCCTTAGGAGCTTCTTCGCCTTTTACTTAGGCGGTATCAGCGTTGACTTTTCGCTGTAGGCTCTGCATTCCTTTAGGAACGACTTCTGAGCAGAAAACTTACACTGCGCTCCCTTTGGAACGGCTTTTTGTGACTTCATAAACTTACTCTGCGTTCCTTAGAACGACTTTCTGTTACTCCGAAGGATTTTTAATCCGAAGGTCCTCCTTGGTAACGGAAAAAGTTTTAGGCTTCAGCAACTTAGGCTTGTGGAGCAAATAGATTTTCCTCGTAGGAAACAACGAAATTATTACATGAAAACTATCAATGTTTTTTGCTTCACAGAAAATAAAACTGAATAGAAAAGACTGCTATCAAAGGTAGGATATGTCAATAAATGTGCTTCGACTCTGGCACAGTGCTGTTGACTGTGCGAGCTTCGGACTGTTCTCTGAAGTCCCTCTGATGTGGAGCGTATTGACTCCCTTCTGGCTGTTGACCTTGCTGCAATGGAGGTGGAGGCGGAAGCTGCTGCCAGGAAGCTTGAGGTTGACTTGCCGAAGCTACAGAAGCTGCAGGGTGGTTGTCTATGTATTGTGGGATATAAGGCGGATGATACGAAGCAGTATGCATGACCTGCTTCGGCTGAGCTTGTTGAGATGCAGCTTCGGCTATTTCCTTTTGCTTCTGGATTGTAACATGGCACGTCCTAGTGGTATGGCCCTTGCCTTCTCCATAGAACAAGCAAAACAGTCTCCTTGGCTGATCTCCGAATCTTCCGCCGAAGCCCCTGGCGCCTCTGCCTCTTGGAGCTGGTGGCCGGAAGGAGGTTTGTTGTTGCCCCGAAGCCTGTGAGGAGCACTGCGGCCTGTTTTGCTGACTCCCCTTATCATCATTCTGAGTGTTGTGGATGGAACGGACATGCCTCGGGTAGTATCTTCCTCCGAAGCCCCTGGTCATTTCAGAAAATCTGAAGGCCTCCTCCCTTCTTTGGCGAAAATCATTGTCAGCACGGATATACTCATCCATCTTTTGGAGCAATTTCTCCAGGGTCTGAGGAGGCTTCCGAGCAAAGTATTGAGCTGCAGGTCCAGGACGAAGCCCCTTGATCATGGCTTCGATAACGATTTCATTGGGCACCGTTGGTGCATGCGCCCTCAATCGTAAGAACCTTCGGACATACGCCTGAAGGTATTCTTCGTGATCCTGAATACACTGGAAGAGGGCTTGAGCTGTGACCGGCTTCGTTTGAAATCCTTGAAAGCTGGTCAGTAACATATCCTTCAGCTTCTGCCATGAAGTGATTGTTCCTGGCCGAAGAGAGGAATACCAAGTCTGAGCAACATTCCTGACGGCCATAACGAAAGACTTCGCCATGACTGCAGCATTGCCCCCGTACGAAGACACTGTTGCTTCGTAGCTCATCAAGAATTGCTTCGGGTCGGAGTGGCCGTCAAACATGGGAAGCTGGGGTGGCTTATAGGATGGAGGCCAAGGTGTAGCCTGCAGCTCAGCAGACAGAGGAGAAGCATCATCGAAAACAAAATTTCCCTGATGGAAATTATCATACCAGTCATCTTCGTTGACGAAGCCCTCCTGATGAAGGTCTTTCTGATGAGGCCTTCTGTTCTGCTCATCGTGAGTGAGATGGCGAACTTCCTCAGAGGCTTCGTCTATTTGCCTTTGCAACTCAGCTAGGCGGGCCATCTTCTCCTTCTTCCTCTGCACTTGTTGATGTAGCATCTCCATCTCTCTGATTTCTTGGTCTAGCTCTTCTTCCTCAAGCGTCGGGCTGACGGCTTTTCTCTTCTGGCTTCGGGCCTCCCGAAGAGAGACGGTCTCCTGGTTGTGGTCCAGCGGTTGTAGTGCTCCTGCCCCAGTCGCTGAAGCTTTCTTCGGCGCCATAGCGAAGGTCTATAGCTTCCGAAGGTGTTCACAAAAACTCGAAGTGGAAGTGAGTTCACCGGAGGTGGGCGCCAATGTTGGGGACTTGTTCTCAAATGCTAAGAGTTAAGAACAAGGCAACATAGAAGATGTTAAACATTAAGGTCCTTCGTCCTTCGAAACATTACGCCCCTTCGGGAAATAATGCTTTAGGACGAAGGTCACAAGAGACATACCTTCGTAAATATAATAAATAATGCCGAAGGATTCATACAAAACGTGAAATGTAAACATCAACATAAGATCATTTCTATTTTATTAACATGGAGAAATAGAAATGATTTCAAATTACAAATGTACCTTCGGTCCTGAGAGAAGGTAGAAATACAATCGTGACGCAAAAGCTAATGCCCAGTCAGCGTGAACAGTACGGGAGTACTGTTCATCTATTTATAGACGTGGGACGCAGCCCACGTAAAATTACATCCATGTCCATTACATTTGTTAACGGTTTATGGAAATCTGTCGAGGCCCCCGAAGTCTTTTCATCTTTAAGTCGGTTCCCCCTTATGCCATCGCGCCGAAGCTTCCCTGCGCACAGCTTCGGCTGCCCTCGACCTTCGTCTGGTTCAGGCTTCGTCCTGGTCGTGCTCCATATCCATAATTCTGAATCCGAAAATACCTGTTCCTATAATCCACTTGGAAAACATTGTCAAATCATGTTTTTGAGGACCTTCGGAGGACGAAGGCCCCCAACACCACTTACAACTAAGATCGCAAGATTAAGTAAACACAAATCACACACCAACATTTTGCAGCGGAATTTCTTTATTACAAAAAGTTACAAGTTTCAACAAATTTACATTATATTTATCGGAGTGGTTACAAAGTGATTCAAAGCAATAAACTTTCAAATGTTATAAAATTATTTATAAGTTTGAATTATATGCTAGCTTAAGTGACCATCCTTAATAAGAAGTATAGAAGAAGTACTTAGACTTATAAGAAGGTCGTGCCCACCGGCGCTTAACACCAATCACAATCAAGTGACTCGTAACCTGCAACAACAATGGGTAAAACCCTAAGTACGCATGTACTCAGCAAGACTTACCCGACTAAAGGAAAGACTCTCAAGGATATGTTGGTTAAATAGGAATCAAGGAAAAGGCTTTAGCAAGAATCAACTTAGATACTTTTGCAGAAATAGCTTACTAAAGTGAGTCCTTACTTTCAACATTTTAATGCTAGATTAAGTATTAATAGACCTTGTTTGCATCTAGTCTAATTTCATCATCACATTAATCAATCCAACATGATTTTTGCTCATTAAGATTCCATCCATGACTTAGATTGCAGGGCAGTGACCAAGTCTTCATGTCTGAGAAGTAACGGCGATCTGAATCGATTAATACCCAGCTGGGGATCTCCAATCACATGACATATGTAGCACTTAACCCTTGCATATGTCAACTCGCCACTGGGGTTCTTAAGACCAGATCAGGTTCACGCCAACCAAGAGCACAGATACACCATCGTCCAGCCTCTTGCCACGGAGGGTACACGCTACTCTCGTCATCTCTCCACTCTCATTGCGTGTTATCTTATTCTGGTATTAGTCTGATCGAGGCAAAGCTTACCCATGATGAGGCATGTGACCGGTTAAAAGGTCCTTGATCATTAAGCCTACATTCGGTATAATCCTTAATCAACCTGGGTAGAACATCACCTGTTCCTAGCCCAAGTCCCGATTTAAGTACTTCCATCCTTAGGATTGTTTGTATTCCTTAAGATGAAAAGAGCATTATAGGGAACTTTGCAGTAAGATCCCACCATTGCTCCCAATGAAAATATTCTTGCAGGCAAAAGCCATCCTTCCTCAAGATAACCCCTGAGCTAGGCATTAACACAAAGAACAACCTCTATCCTAAACCCTAAACCCTAAACCCTAACCCTAAACCCTAAACCTAAACCCTAAAACCCTAAACCCTAAACCCTAAACCCTAAAACCCTAAACCCTAAACCGGGGCTTGCCTAGAATAAACACTATGTTAGTGTTTGTTAGATGACGTCCACGAGGCGATCAGCTTTTGTTCCGATACTTGCTCCGTCTGTCCATCTTCAGGTTCGTCCGACTGACGACATCGTCTTGCGGAGATGTCCAATCTCTCCTTATCCTGGGGTCGACTTGGGTCGTCTTCCGCATCACGTGGTTAATTCATGTACCTGAATGAAATGCATTATGCACATGAATGCATATAGACAGGAATATTAAAAACATAAATAGTGCTACGCGATAGCGAATTAAACACCTAGCGGCGAGGTGTTGTACAATTTCATACGGAAACACTAGTTATCGATATTCGACTACACACAATAATCACAAAATAATAAAATATACATACTAATTACAGCATGCGTATTTCTCCTGTCCAATCACATCTAATTTTATTATCAAGCTAGAATAAATTATAAACACACACTATCATTTTTAGTAACATATTTTTTGCAGAGGTTTAGTAAAACCTGGACTCACTATTATTAAATGCCAACGACTTAAAATAATTATAGAAACAATCTAATTAACCTTTTAAAATGTGTATCTTAATTAACTTGATTTACCGATTTATCTAAATCGAACATCACAATATACGTATGTTAAATTAATAACAATTATCGCGACCAACAATTCTATTTAATCTATTTATATACCTAGTTGACCGGAATAACGAACCAACTTACCATCAATTAAATCCGACTTGAAACCACGAAATCGACGACGCCTTTCAGCTCAGCATTTCACCGAAAACAGGGTGAGTGCTGCGTCGAATCGCGCTTCATCTTCATTCACATCGAGAATTCTCCGGCCACATACTGATTTATTTCCTTCTACGCCTAATCTTCTCGGATCTTTGGCTTAGACGAGGATGACAATCGACGACTTGTTCGAGCTTTTTGGTCAAGCACTTGGTGAATATCACGCTGCTAGCTTCGTCTTCACCCGACGCTTTGTGTTTCTTGATGATGCACGAAATGACGACGAGATCGATAACGCACTTGCGTGATGTGACAGGGTCTGTGGAGATGTGTGCAAGGGAAAATAAGCTTGTGGTGCTAAGAGTCGATGGTGTGGTTCGAGATGGCTGGACACACAGGTGAGCTACGAACAGTCCCACGCACAGCACGATGACCAAAGGCCAGAGGCACGGCTGGTGCTGTGGAGCTCGACACAAGCACACGCACACAACGTTTTCTTTGCGTCCATTTCGCGCGCGCGTCACGGACACGATGTTGTGCAGCACGCGCAAGCAGCTGGTCTAGAAGAGTAGGGAGGACAACGTTGCTATGCGGCGGCCGGTCTTGTGCTCAGTACAGGGCCGAGCGTTTGAAGCGATGCCGACAGCGAGCATCCCCACTGAGCATGGCGCTTCGGTAAGGATGTGCCAACCCGAGGCAAGGCGAGCTGGGGGAAACCGCGGTGCTGGGAGCAGAGCGCGCGCAGGGGAGTTCGGCATGGGCAGTAGCCCGCGTCCACGACGAGCTGGCTGGGCGCAGGGACGCGAATCCGAGCAAGCGTCGATTAGGAGTAGGTGCTGGCGAGATGGAATCCGAGCAGGGTGGACGACTAGCGACCACTACGGACGGGAGTTGGGGTGAACTGCACGCGTGCAGAGGACAGGGAAGGCGCGGGCCAGGCTCGGCCATGGCGCGACGAGCAGGAAGGAGTACCCCGGCGAGCAGAGATGGACGCCGAGCAGGGAGCTCCGAGCTGGGCGAGCGTACGGCCGGCGAGCTCGCGCGCACAACCAAAGAGACGAGGGAGAAACGAGTTGGAGCTGGAGCTTCGCGGTGCACAGGGAGATTGGCCAGGGCGCGGCTTCCATGGGCGAACCGGAGAGGGAGTAGAAGCAGCCGAGCGCCATGGAGACGGGCACAGCAGGGAGGAACGCCGAAAGAGGAGGAGCTCCACGAGCTGGAGGAGCGCGCGATCTAAGCAGAGGAGCGCGCGCCAAGAGAATACCAGGGAGAGCGTGTGACCGAGCTGGAGAGCGAGCAGGGAGGGGCGAGCGCCATGGGAAGCTAGTGGCTCGGATGCCTGCGGCTGGGGGAAGATGCAGCACAGCCAGCAGAGGGAGCTGCTCGGCGAGAGAATATCGCGCGGCTAGAAAAAATATCAGTGAAGGGGCGGTGTTCACAGGATAGGAACGAACGCAGACAAAAAAAAATCAACGCAACAGATGGGCTACGAAGAGAAGCTAAGCGGTGGCTGGAAAATATCCCAGGGAGCCATGTCTTCTAGACATGAGGAGAGAATACGTGAGGATAAAGGATAGAGATGGCTGGAGCGTTGTTCAAAGGAGTGGTATGATGGAGAGGATTAGGCCAAGGGAGATGAACGTTCTCACAAATCGTACGTGAGATATTTCTGCTTTTCTTTTTTTATATACCAATACATTTTGATTTTTGGGTTTAAAAGAGGCAACCAAAACAATTTCAGATTCAATATTTAGATAAGATTTGATTTGGCGAATACTCTGAAGTCAGATGAATTTATACCATTAATTCACTTTTTGAAGATTTAGATCGAGGCGAAAAGCAACGGACTAAATTAAACGGATTTCGGCTTCGGTATTTTAATCTGCATTTGATTCAGATGACTTTAGATGAATTCCGTTCGCTATTCGAACACTCGATTAGAGAACAATTCAATTAAAAATCCGTAGATGCGATGTCACGGATGACAAAAGGGGACTAAATTATTTTACACCGAAAACTTAGTCGTCGAGTTCTACTTAATCTGTTTGAGATGAAATCGGAGGACTGGACTAAACTTCCAAATTCGTATTTGTGTGAACGATGAATTTTAAATAATCATTGGACGCACCGATTTTTGGAACAACTATGTTCCGAACATCACGAAATTTTAGGAAGAGTCCGGATAGATAAAAATAAAAACAATGTCGAACATCGCGATAGAAAAAATAGATTACGACAGAGAGACTGTTATTCTCATTAATATTCCTGTACTTACGTCCATATTCGCTGTTTACGTATAGTAACACCTGGGGTGTTACAGCCCTCCCCCCTTAAAAGAATCTCGTCCCGAGATTTGGAGCGAAAGACTTTTAAGAGTAGAGAAGCATGTAACCCTTGTCCATATCAGCGATACTCATAAGACAGTTCCAAGCAAAGATGAGTGTCTCAGAAGGTTGTTTCTCTAGTGGACATAGCATGCATCGCCACAGGCTAATTTAAAGATGTCCACCAATAGAGACGATGTCTGCTAGAAGAACACATGTAAGGTTCCATGTGTGCAGTTTGCTTTTTCTGATGACACTGTACTATCTGAGTCTGTTGAGCGAGCGGTAAATACGCGGTCTTACCAAACAGAACCAGATGCAACCTCTTGGGTAAAACACACAGAAAGAGGTTTACCAACAAGTGGTCACGGTAAGTTCATAGCACACGAGACGGGTGTGAATGTCGAATAATATCACAGTTAACTCGTGTTAGCCAGAGAATTCAAGTCCAATGAAAAATAATAGAGACTCGAAAAATCACCAGTGAAGGGATCTATAGATGCGGACTTTGCAACCAGTCCATTTTGTCTAGCACTAATCATGGCTCGACTTGATTACACACGTTGGAAAACCATACGTGAGGCGGTCGAGGCACGACAAGAGCTGTGGTTAGGCTGTTAACAGTTAGCTGAGGATGACAAAGTAGCTCGTCCAACAAGGTAAAGTTAAGATGCATATGCTCATAATCTAATCCAATATGGCACAAGATTTGCGCATATGTTCATAACCTTCACTTGATCTTCACAAGGTTTTCTTCAGGATAGGCTGAACTAAAGTGAGTTTAGACAACTCGATAAAACGATCTCTAAACTCAACCTTTGTTCATTAGGCAGTTAAAAGTTAGTAAAACCAACTTGTTGAACTACCTTTGACATTAAGCAGGTCCTCTCAGTACCATCGGTAAGCCAAGGGTTGAGAGTTCACATTTGCTAGCGAAAGGTCATGCATTTGGGTAGATATCCATTTGGTTAGGTTGTTCATCTATTTCTTCATGCGAGATGAATTATCTACTTGGTTAGGGGATACATAGATTAAATAAGAGAGCGAATGAACAAACTCCTGCATCTCAGCAGCAGGGAAAATCAATCTCCACTTTGAGAGCTAATCAGCTGTTTTCCAACACTAAAAAGCTCCAAGACTTCACCTTTACATAAAGGACGTAAAGGGAACTTGTATGAGTAGTTACTACCAAGATCAAAAGAAAAGAGACCACCCATGAAAGTGGTATGCCCGTTTGATCCAATAGAGATGATAGATGTTGCTTGACCACTTAACAAACAACATAGAAATCGTTTCAAGGAATGAGTCAACGGAAGATCACACATCAGTGTAGTTCCACAATGGATCATGACCAGAGACCTCGATACCAGCATGCGCCAAGCAGTAGAACCTTGCGTGTACATTCACAAGGGGCTCTCAGTTTTGCTGCGGCACCATAAGTCCTTAATCATGGCACCATTACCGAACTAGCACCAATAAAGAATCTCACGTAGCAAAATAGATTGTGCCAAAATAACACATTGATATAGTCTCATAATGGATTACAACTACTAACCATGATACCAGTGCATGCCGAGTAGCACAACCATGTGTGTACATTCATAAGAAGCCCTCAGTTTCGTTGTGGCACCATCGGTTTTAGTCATTACACCATTACCAGACGTAACCAATGAGAAATCTCACACCACACAACTGGATTGAGCAAGGGTGACAATATATAAGGAGACTCTACCTATCAGAATGGTTACAAGTAGAGAGCCAAATAGATTATGACCCGATGAAATGAACAAAACACGACCATAACCTAAATTTGTTGGTGAGCGAGTACGATGGGAGACTGATACTTCAGCCCCAAGCATATTTCTATGCCATCGCAGAGATTACAAGGCCAAGGATTAAGTTGATATGCCTTCGATAGATGTGGGGAAACCAAAGGCATCAAATTCAATAAAATACTCGGACAGGTCTTTTCTGGGTTAGGTTGATAAAGCAACATGGCGATCCTTGAGAACAGGCGAACTGGATAAGGTACATCAGCTTGCACCAACTGAATAAGGATATGGTTTAGGATGGAGACATGACTCGAGATTCTTGTTTCAAGTCCAGGTACACTTAGGTCCAACAAAGAAATTATCTAGGCATTTATTTTTTTATGTGTTTGGTCATGGAGTGATAACGGAAAAAATCAACTTTGGGTCATGGTTCACTAACTAAGAACATGGCCTAGTTTTGGGTTTAGGCAAACAATTACCAACTTTCTATCGGCACATCAAGCACAAGAGCAAACACATATAACACCTAAACATATTACCTAAGGAACGGAGGACAACTATTTCATTGAAGTTCATAATACAATATTACACCACATTATCTACAATCACTGGTTACTAGAATAAAGATGAGAGAAGCATCTTGAGTGTATAGGTGACAAACATGATGCAACAATTAGGATGCATGCTTGTCTTATTCGTCCTCACAAGTTTTGCCAACATAATGTGGCAATAGCGTTCTATATCGGTGGCATACTTACGACTCTCTCGGTATATTGCTAGTCGTCAACTACACATACGTTTTCGAGGTTAGTGTACCTGCAGAAAATTCCATCACAGCCCAATTTCCCATGATGCAGTTCAAACATGACAATTTATCACAGTTTATACTCCATATATTGCTATATGGAGGCCAGCTCATCATTAAGCGCCGAGCCACGCATAGGCGCTGTTGCCACACTTTAACCATAGGGCAACTCATTATGGTAACTCACCTTCTTACCTGAGCGTAGGTGCGTCGTTACAAGTACATTACACTTCTCAGTATTCCCATGTCTGTATACCCATACACATCCATGGGGTACCGAATTCCCAGAAAATTAAATACTCCACTTTGCAGCCTTCATATATACATATGTGGAACATGTATATAATCAAGCACTTTTTATACGCTTACCTAGACCGACGGTTGTTCGGTCATGCTCTCACATCTCACCTTACCTGAGCGTCAATCCATTCAAGACTAAATGGTCTCAAAAATAACATTACACATGTATGCAATACCCTCGGTTGTGGGTTAGTGGTTTTTAGATAAGCCACCTGATAGTCCTTAACTTAGGGCTTAATAGAGGATGTCGCTAGCATTATAGTTTTTCAAAACTGTTTTTCAAAGCCAAACAATGTGTTTAGTTGAAAATAGGTTTTCTAAAACCAAAACTTTGTTTTTAAAATACATATGACCGTATTATACTTAATCCTGCTCTGATACCAGCTGTGGCAGAACCTCCCAAGTTATTGGGCCCACATACACCTGCCCTTGTCTCAAAGACCTCAGGCGGCTATGCATGTGCACCAGATAACTTAACAGGATCTGTCCGAGTGCCCCAAGGACCTCGGATAAACCACTTACAACTAAGATCGCAAGATTAAGTAAACACAAATCACACACCAACATTTTGCAGCGGAATTTCTTTATTACAAAAGTTACAAGTTTCAAAAAATCTTTACTACTATTAAGGCTGTAAGGGGTAGGCTGCCTCCCCTGGTTCTGCCTTCGGTGAATCTGCACCGTCCGCTCGCTTCCGTAAATCTACACCGTCCGCCCGCCCACACCCACGTTCGTCCCCTCGCGTCCCCCTCCCCCACCCCGCGTGAGCCGCCGCTGCCCCGCCTCCCCCCTCCATGGGTCGAGATCAATCCTCCTCCCAAATCAAATCCCCAAACCTCGGGCCACTTGTAACACCCATGTGTTACCAAGGCCCTGACTCCCTACTTGCACCCATGACATGTTATCTCATGTGGTTAAGTGGAGGAGAGGGAGCCTTAAAACCTTAAGAACCATGTATTAACCAAGAATGTTAATGACCAAAAGCACTACCCAAGCATTTATGCAATTATCACCTTGGGCAAGAGAAGAATAAACCCTAGACCATCCTTAAGCTCTTAACTCCCAAAACCCTGGTAAAGGGGGGGGGAAGGTTAAGCAAATGTGCAAATCATGAGTTAACCTTTAGCCAAAGTTTAAGTAACATTATAATCTACAAAATACAGAGAGGAAACATTGCAAAAAGACCCCTTAAAGAACCCCAAATCCATTCCTTAAGTGGAGAGAGAGCTAGAGCTCTCTAATTCAATCTAAGTCAAATTTTGAACCTAATCTAAAGATCCACCGTGTTCACTTAGTAGATGGCACCAAAACCACCTAAGCTGTATACTAAAAATGTGGCATACCACCTAAGGCACCCCCTGGAAAAAGTTGAAACTGAGCCCTAGGCGTTTGACATGATTTGGCATGGCTTTTGTCGCGAGGTGGGCAGAGGGACAAGCCAGATTTGGCGTCCGTATATCTCCCTACCTAGGGCATATCTGCATCGGGACTCACATACAAGAGATAGCCCTAGGTGCTAGGAGGAGGCCTGCACCGGACTTTTGCTAAGATTCGGACGCTAGCGATCTCGGCGAGCTGTTGAACACGGGCAGAAGCACACTTCCACGTGTTCGACGCACTCTGAGCGCGCCAGAGCACGCCCGCGCCCAACCCCGCGCGCCCCGCGCCGCGCTGAGCTGTGCCCGTGTCCCCTGCTCGCGCCCGCGCCTATAAAGCCCCCTCAGGCATCGACCGTACTCATCCGCGCATGCTTGACCTCACCGGAGCTAGAAAACCACCGGCGTTGCCCTGCTACGGCGTGCCCGCGGCCACCCGATCCACCGCCACCGTAGACCGGCCAGCAGAGCCCTTCCCAGCCACGCCGACCCTTGGAAGTGACCGTGCATGCCTCGGTGAAGCTCCCCGAGCAAGGAATCAGACTTTGCTTCGCCGGAGAAGCCAGTCCACGGTCGCCGGACTTCACCCGACCGCCGGTGATCGTAGACCGGGTAAATCTCTGCCCCATTCTTCGATTCCTTGTGCACATAGCCTCTACGTCATCCCGTGGAGCTCATCGTGCCTTTTAATTGAACTAGATCGTCGTGGTTCAGCCAGAACACCCGCCGCCGACGAGATCACCCGCCTGCGCACGTGGTCCGGCCGATTCCGGCCACCCCCGCCGTCGAGCCATACCTCGTTGTGACCGCCAGAACTGTAGGATTACGGGGAGACTACGCTAGCGCAAAACAAAATTTTCATCCCCATAATACCAAGAACTACTGCGGTTATAGGTCATGGAATTACCACTAGACGCGCAGAGCAGCGGAAGACGTCTCGATGTAGACGAACGCGTCGAGCAGTGCCGTGCAGTCGCCGGCGTCCTTCACGTCCTCGCACGGTTCGTCCAAGTGCTCCAGATGCAGCACCTCCGAGGTATCCACACGTACAGGGAGGAAGCACCGCGTACCGAACTGCTAGGTTCACGACGGCGGCTTGGCAAGGGCGAGAGGCGAGCGGCGGCTGCTGGTTTGCAGGTGGCGAATTAGGTTATCTCTTAACCGTGCCCTCGCCCCTCATTATATAGGCGTTATGGTGGGCTTCTGACGCCGAGGCCCATCATTAACCCTAAAGCCCAGTCTAATTTCGGATCTAATCCGAATTAGGCTTCCTTCCCCTTAAGTGTGTGACCCTATAGGTTCACGTACAAATAGACATAGCCCGAGTACTCTTACTTGGCCCAATAATTGACAGCGACCTCTAGCAAGACATGTCAACTCCTATGTGTACGTAAAGATCATATCAGACGAACCATTGCGACATTACGTACATGCTGTTCCCTTTGTCTCACGATATTTGGTCTGGCTCTAAGCTGACCTCTCTTTCTCGATACTGTGAATTGGAATCCTTTCAATGGTTAACTCTTAACCCTAGCACGGCCATGCATTTCTTGATCCAATCACTCGAGGGGCCCAGAGATATCTCTCTCACAAAGAGAGGGACAAATTCCATCTTGACTGTCCATGCCTCATAGCATGCTTCCTGACAAACCCAAAACTACCTTTATAACTACCCAGTTACGAGATAGCGTTTGATAGTCCCTAAGTAAGTCAATTCACATCTTGAGAACATGCGACAATCTTAGGTCTAAAGATACAGTATTCATGTTGCAAGAAGAGAACTATATTACAATATCTCACGTTGGGTTGATCCAGCCTCATGTCATACATGCGCCCACATTATTAATTTAACATCTCCATGTTCATGACTTGTGAAATGTAGTCATCAACAAATACATGTGCTAGTCATCGACTCCAACTAGGGACATCATTTAGAATAACAATATAAGTAAAGAATCTCACAAACAATTCACATAATTGCTAATCAATACAAGGTGCCTTCCATGGATATTCAATTAAGCAATATATATATATCATGGATACAAAGAAATATGCTCATCTCTATGATTATCTCTAGGGCATATTTCTAACAGTCTCCCACTTGCACTAGAGTTAATCTAGAAGATATCTAATACCCATAGATCTCACGTGTGCCTCATGCTTAGGTTGTGGAAGAGGTTTTGTCAAAGGATCAGCAACATTCAAATCCGTATGTATTTTGCATATCTTTATCTCACCCCGCCTAATGAATTCCCGTATGAGGTGAAACTTCTGCAGTACGTGTTTGTTTTTCTGGTGGTTCCTTGGCTCCTTAGCTTGCGCAATAGCCCCATTGTTGTCACAGTAGAGGTTCAATGGGCTAGATGCATTAGGAAACACACCAAGCTCGATGAGGAACTTTCTTATCCAAACACCTTCCTTCGCAGATTCAGAAGCTGCAATGTACTCGGCTTCTGTTGTAGAATCAGTCACAGTCTCCTGTTTGGAACTCTTCCAACTAACAGCACCACCATTTATTGTGAACACAAAACCTGATTGCGATTTTAACTCGTCTGGGTCAGTTTGGAAGCTAGCATCGGTGTAACCAGTTACAACGAGCTCCTCCTTACCCCCATATACCAGGAACATATCTTTAGTCCTTCTTAAGTACTTAAGAATGCCTTTTACCGCTGTCCAGTGATCCTCACCTAGATCAGCCTGGTATCTACTCGTAGCACTTATAGCGTATGAAACATCTGGGCGTGTACTTATCATGGCATACATGATTGAACCAATTGCTAAGGCGTATGGTACCTTACTCATGCGCTCCCGCTCATTAGCCGTTGCAGGACATTGCATCTGGCTAAGGTGTTTACCATGTGACATAGGTATGAACCCTTTCTTGGACTGTTCCATGTTGAACCGTTTCAAAACCTTGTCAATGTACGTATCTTGACTTAATCCTATAAGCCTCTTCGACCTATCTCTATAGATCCTTATGCCCAAAATATATGCTGCTTCCCCTAAGTCCTTCATAGAAAAACTCTTTTTCAGTGAAGCCTTGACGGACTCCAGCATAGGAATGTCATTCCCAATCAATAATATGTCATCCACATACAAGATCAGAAATACAACAGCGCTCCCACTTTCCTTCTTGTAAACACAAGCTTCTTCTTCATTCTGATGAAAACCAAGCCCTTTGATCACTTCATCAAAACGAATGTTCCAACTCCGAGATGCTTGCTTCAACCCATAAATGGATTTCTGAAGTTTGCATATCTTTCCAGCATTGATCGGATCGACAAAACCCTCGGGCTGTATCATATACACGTCCTCATCTAGGTTTCCATTAAGGAAAGCTGTTTTGACATCCATCTGCCAAATCTCATAATCGAAATATGCGGCAATAGCTAGAATGATCCGAATAGATTTAAGCATCGCTACTGGCGAGAATGTCTCGTCATAGTCAACTCCTTGAACTTGTCGAAAACCCTTTGCAACAAGTCGAGCCTTATAGATGTGAACATTTCCATCCATGTCTTTCTTCTTCTTATAGATCCATTTGCATTCTATAGGTCTAACACCATCAGGCGGGTCAACCAAGTTCCAAACTTGATTTTCTCCCATGGAATCTATCTCGGATCTCATGGCGACATGCCATTTCTTGGAATCTGGGTCCATCATCGCTTCTGAATATGTTGCAGGTTCGTCGTTGTCTAACAACAACACTTCCCCATTGCCCAACAATAGCACTTCTCCTCGTGCCTCGCGAAGCCTTGCTGACCTTCGTGGTTGTGGTGGTGTTTCTTTTGCCATAGACGTCTCAACTTGTTTTGCTACATTAGCGTCACTTGTTGAATCTTGTCCCATTGGCTCATCCTGAACTTCTTCAAGATACACCTTTTGTTTACTTTTCTCTCTTTTGAGAAACTCTTTCTCTAAGAACACACCGTTCCGGGCGACAAACACTTTGCCCTCTGACCGGTGGTAAAAATAATATCCTAAAGTTTCCTTTGGATATCCCACGAACATGCACTTGTCCGATTTTGGAGTGAGTTTATCCGACTGTAGTCGCTTGACGTAAACCTCACAACCCCAAATCTTCAGAAAAGACAAGCTGGGAGTCTTCCCAGTCCACATCTCATATGGTGTCTTAACTACGGACTTAGACGGTACCCTATTTAGTGTGAAAGCTGCTGTTTCTAGAGCGTATCCCCAAAACGACAAAGGTAGGTCCGACTGGCTCATCATTTATCGAACCATATCCAATAAAGTTCGATTACGTCGCTCAGACACGCCATTCCTCTGAGGCGTTCCAGGCGACGTAAGTTGTGGAACAATTCCACAACTCTTTAGATGATTGCTAAACTCATGACTCAAATATTCACCACCACGATCTGATCGCAGTGCTTTAATTTTCTTGCCACACTGATTTTCTACTTCATTCTGAAACTCTTTGAACTTTTCTAAGGATTCAGACTTGTGTTTCATTAAGTAGACATACCCATATCTACTAAAATCATCAGTGAAGGTTATGAAGTATTGGAATCCCCCCCTAGCTGTCGTACTCATTGGTCCGCACACATCAGTATGTATGAGTTCCAATAAATCTAACGTCCTCTTCGGTAAACCCGTGAAGGGCGCCTTGGTCATCTTACCAAGTAAACAAGCTTCACATGTCTCGTATGATTCAAAATCAAACGAAGTTAAAAGCCCATCAGAATGAAGCTTCTTCATGCGATTCTCACTTATATGACCCAAACGACAGTGCCACATGTAGGTAGGACTTAAATCATTAGGCCGAGGCCTTTTAGCACTAATATTACAGATAGGTGCATCATCAAGATTTAAAATGAATAACCCATTCATAATGGATGCAAAAGCCACAAACATGCCATTCTTAGAGATCACACAACCATTGTTTTCACTCGCAAATGAATAACCATCCTTCATCAAACATGAAGGAGACATAATGTTTCGACTCATACTAGGAACTAGATAACAATTATTTAACTCCAAAATAAATCCTGATGGGAGGTGGAGTTGCATCGTCCCGACGGTCAACGCAGCAACTCTTGCATTATTGCCTACCCGGAAATCAACTTCTCCTCTTTTCACGCTTCTACTTCTTATCATTCCCTGCATCGAATTGCAAATATGGGCAACCGACCCGTTATCAAATACCTAAGAATTAATATAAGAATCAGCAATAAAAATTTCTGTAATGTGAATAGCAAGTGTACCTGCTGCGGCTGTACCCTTACCGCCGTGATCCTTAATAGAGGCCAAGTACTGCTTGCAATTCCTTTTCCAGTGACCAAGTTCTTTGCAATAAAAGCACTCTGCATCTGCAGCTGGTCCAGCCTTGGGCTTTTGATTTGGCTTGAATACTGTATCCTTTGCCTTGCCCTTCTTCTTTTGAGATTTACCCTTCTTCTTAAAGTTGGGTTTGTTTTGGACCGCCATCACATGGCCGCTGCTGCCAGCGCTTTTCTTTATGTCCCCCTCTGCTGTTTTCAGTATGCCACATAGTTCATTGAGGCCCCTCTCCGCCCCATGCATATGGTAGTTCGTGATGAAGTTTCCATAGCTGGGCGGAAGAGATGCCAAAATGAAGTCAGTGGCCAACTCTTGGCTTATTGGGAAGCCTAGCTTCTCCAACCTCTGACTGTAACCAACCATTTTGATTACATGTGGCCCAACTGCTGCGCCTTCTGCTAGCTTGCATTCCAGAAAGGCTTTGGACACATTGAACCTTTGAGTCCTAGCCTGAGTCTGGAACATATCCTTGAGCGCCACGATCATATCGTGTACCTCATGGTTTGTCTCAAACTGCATCTGCAGCTCAGGCTCCATGCAAGCAAGCATTAGGCAACTCACTTCAAGATTAGTATCCATTGCTTTCTTGTAAGCGGTTTTAGCTGCAGCAGTTGCATTTTCACCAGGATCCTCTGGTAGTGGGGTGTCTAGAACGTCTTCCTTTTTTTCAGCCCTAAGAACAATTCTCAGGTTACGGATCCAATCCGTATAGTTTGTTCCATTTAACTTATCCTTTTCAAGAATTGATCGCAAAGTAAATGTTGGTGTGCTAGGTGCCATTTATCTACAACAAAATAATGCAAAATACTAAGACAAAAATATCCATGACAGAGTAAATCATATTAAACATTTAATAGTCTACTCCCACTAAAATCAATATCCCTCGATTGATACTTAGTGATTCAGAACCCACAACTAACAAGTCTACTAGTGAGCTTTAGCATCACCGCTAGAAGACAAGGTAGATCGGTAAGCAAGTCCTTGCTAATCATATCATATATATGACTCCTGTTGTTGGGTGACATCTCTATGTCTCGGCTCCCAACCTTATGCCTCAAAGTCCTTAACCATTAAGTTGACTTTGTTTAAGTTAACCAACCCTTTCTGCAGTTCGTATCCGATACAAACCTATCTAGTCAAGGAAAACTGGTGGCACCCTAATTTCATAGACCCACCACCAGTTGTACAAGACTTATGATAGTGCAAGGTTTGGAGAGGCATTAAAGCTTAAACATTTATGAGGGATCGTCCTACTTATAACATCGCACGCAAGGACATATATGCAATATAAACAAGTAGAACAATAAGAATGGCATTCACACAACAGTTGTGATTCGGTATGGCTTGCTGTCACATGGTGATCCCCATCTCCAATAATCTGTCCATCACGATGATCTCCATCTCCATGATATAGGTATGCCATCCTCCAGGTGATGAGTCCTTCAAGACCTATCTAACGTATGCTGGTAAACAAATTACATATACGCTTTGGATCATCACATGTTGACACACAGGTCATTACATTAAATTTGGACAATACATGTGGCTCCAGCCGTATTGCCCTGGTCATGACACGCAGGTCATGAATAATTTATTAACATGCATCATATACACAATAGCCATACCGATCACAAGATGTCCTGCAAAAACAGGTTAGACAAACATGTTTCTATACGTTCGCCACTTCAGCAGATAGCCATGGCGGTTGATCAAATCCGAGACTTTCGACCCGAAGAAGATTACACTCATGACGTTGATCTGTTACGTCAATCTGCTGGTTGTGTACGCAGTTAGCCCAGATGGTGATTCCATCCGGTAGGGGCAAGTCGCGCCTACAACAGAGAAGGACGAACTGATCTCTCCAGTCATATCCAATGTAATCTACTTCAACCCTTTATTACCAATTGATCTAATCAAACCGTGCATCAAGTAGATCCATCTCATGAACCTAGATCCAGACCTAAAACTACGCAGAACCTGCCTTTGATACCACTGTAGGATTACGGGGAGACTACGCTAGCACAAAACAAAATTTTCATCCCCATAATACCAAGAACTACTGCGGTTATAGGTCATGGAATTACCACTAGACGCGCAGAGCAGCGGAAGACGTCTCGATGTAGACGAACGCATCGAGCAGTGCCGTGCAGTCGCCGGCGTCCTTCACGTCCTCGCACGGTTCGTCCAAGTGCTCCAGATGCAGCACCTCCGAGGTATCCACACGTACAGGGAGGAAGCGCCGCGTACCGAACTGCTAGGTTCACGACGGCGGCTTGGCGAGGGCGAGAGGCGAGCGGCGGCTGCTGGTTTGCAGGTGGCGAATTAGGTTATCTCTTAACCGCGCCCCCGCCCCTCATTATATAGGCGTTATGGTGGGCTTCTGACGCCGAGGCCCATCATTAACCCTAAAGCCCAGTCTAATTTCGGATCTAATCCGAATTAGGCTTCCTTCCCCTTAAGTGTGTGACCCTATAGGTTCACGTACAAATAGACATAGCCCGAGTACTCTTACTTGGCCCAATAATTGACAGCGGCCTCTAGCAAGACATGTCAACTCCTATGTGTACGTAAAGATCATATCAGACGAACCATTGCGACATTACGTACATGCTGTTCCCTTTGTCTCACGATATTTGGTCTGGCTCTAAGCTGACCTCTCTTTCTCGATACTGTGAATTGGAATCCTTTCAATGGTTAACTCTTAGCCCTAGCACGGCCATGCATTTCTTGATCCAATCACTCGAGGGGCCCAGAGATATCTCTCTCACAAAGAGAGGGACAAATTCCATCTTGACTGACCATGCCTCATAGCATGCTTCCTGACAAACCCAAAACTACCTTTATAACTACCCAGTTACGGGATAGCGTTTGATAGTCCCTAAGTAAGTCAATTCACATCTTGAGAACATGCGACAATCTCAGGTCTAAGGATACAGTATTCATGTTGCAAGAAGAGAACTATATTACAATATCTCACGTTGGGTCGATCCAGCTTCATGTCATACATGCGCCCACATTATTAATTTAACATCTCCATGTTCATGACTTGTGAAATGTAGTCATCAACTAATACATGTGCTAGTCATCGACTCTGACTAGGGACATCATTTAGAATAACCATATAAGTAAAGAATCTCACAAACAATTCACATAATTGCTAATCAATACAAGGTGCCTTCCATGGATATTCAATTAAGCAATATATATATCATGGATACAAAGAAATATGCTCATCTCTATGATTATCTCTAGGGCATATTTCTAACAAGAACCTCCCGAAGCCAAACCCGCCCCTCGCCGGACCTCTCTCACCACCGGTAAGCCGCGCCGCCCTTTTCTTTCCCGTGGGTATTGTTTACATTAGGGGAAGGACCTCGAGGAAGAGGAAGGAAAGGTCAGGGGGTTTTTGAACTGTCAGTGACTCAGGGGAATATTGGCGCAGGGGTAGAAATGAGTGGTTTGATTTAGAATGAACCCAGGGTCCTCGGTGTAAACTGGTTTTCCAGGAAACCTTTTTAATATTTCTAATTTAAATGCAAACAGAGCTTGCAAAATTCATAACTTCAGTTTTATACAACCAAATCTGGTCAAACCAATTTTGCCTGATTCCAAATAATGTGAACTACTTAGGAAAAATACAAAACCCCCTTAGTATTGCAAAAGAATTTAAAGTTTAGATTTAAATATTGATTTGGCCAAAAGCTAAATAATAAAAGGAAAAATAGTTACACTGTTAGACTAGGGTTAAGAAAAATCAGAGAAGTGCTTTATCACTTTCTAACATGTACAAAAATAATAAACCCCTTTGTACACCAAGTTAAGGTAGAGTTTACCATTTAAATCATTTTTAGCCTAAGGTTAGAGAAAATATTAAAAGTGGTTTAAATAAAGAACCAGGGAACACTCACATTTTTGTTAGTTCACTTATTCAATATAGTTCACTAGAAAAATTTATTATACCCTTGTTTAGTACAGAATAAATGAGATACCTTTTATTTTAGGAAAACAAGGAAAACTTAGAAAAACCCTAGAAAAACAACCCCAAGGAGAAAACACCCCAAACCTTGGGATAACTAATGTTTTGTTATTATGAACATAGGAAAAATATGAAATCTGTTGTTTGATATTTTTCAAATAACAAGTTAGTTATAAGCACCTTTTTGGCATAAAACTTTAGAAATCCACAACTAAATATCCAGTATGCCTTTCTCTGTGATTTTTAACACAAAGGCCTAATACCACCTATGTGTTTGGGCAAAAATACAACTTGGTACAGAAACCTCAATTAAATCATAGCTATAGTGTAAAAATGCCCTTTTAAACTTATTCTTGTTAATTTTGCACAAGTAATATCTGAATTAGTTTTCACCTCAATTTTATAGGACAAACTACAATGACCAATAGTAACCCACTGTAATTTTTAGAGTATTTTTGGAAAAAGTTAAACCACTGTTGTAGTTCAAACCCACCCTAGAATTCATAAATAGAAAATGAAAAAGGGAAATTAATAATGGAGAGTAATGTCATTTTAACCCAACCAACAAAATCCCTCATTTGTCTACTAAAACATCTAAGGGAAATCCAAGTTCAATTCCCTATGCTTATCCCTGGGCAAAACCCAAACCTAAAATAGATAAGCATAAACCACTAAAGAGCCACGTATAACCGGGAAACCCTAAATTACTAACTAACTTAGTTTTTCTTCACTTAGCATAATGATGATTAAATCCTGCATAATTATGGCATACATATTCTTATTCATTGCATTCGATAGATTGCAACCTCGCCGACGGAGAGTACGTCCTCGTGCCGAAGCAAGGAGCTGCTCAGGAGGTAGCCCCGGATCCAGCACCAGAGCCTGCCCCAGCTTTGGAAGGCAAGCCCCGGTTTTATGCATAACCTGTTCTATATGATATTTTACTACACTTAATGTTTGTAGGCTTGTATTGTGCACTTAAGTGTAGGAGTTGGTTAAAACCCTAGTTGCATAAACTCAGGAACCCTTATTGAAATGGATACTAGTATGCTAGGTCGAGTAGGTGCTTTGCTAAATAGGGATCTCGGTAGAAGTCGAGTGATTTTTCTAGCACTCGCGCGAGGTCAGGAAAGTTGATTGTATCCACCTTGATAACAGAATGATAAGGGTCTATGGACTCGGACCCATGGGGGGTTGCGATGTCTACGAGATGAAATTGGAATAAGGATTTAACGTGCAGATACCTGTGTCAAGCGTTTGAACGTACTAAACATATGCCGAGAAATATGGTAAATCGGTAAGCCTAGTACCTGATTGAACCTGGCAGTAGATTGCCCTCCTCACGCGACCTGAGACGTGGTCTCCCATTCCGGTTATGGTGGGTACAAGTGCGGTCACTGCACGACAGCAGTCGGGGTCAGTGAGGCATTGTACGCCAAGGCGGTGAGCCCTTCTCGCAGCTAATGAGACTGCTTGATCCATTGTACTGCATTGAGTAACAAGTGGAAATGTGATGATGTGACAAAGATGTTGATTGCTAAATTTGCTTGCTACCATGAATGAGTAGATAGTACACCTCTAGTCTTAAGAGAGTCACACTAAAACTTGACAAAGCTAAAACTTGATTTATAAACTCAGCTAGTGCTTTTGGCAACCAAACCCACAGCCAAACAGCTGCATGTCTAGAGGTAGAGGACAAGACTCCTCACACCGGGTAAGTCTAGCTGAGTATTAGTATACTCAGCCTTGCTTGTGGCATAATTTTACAGGTTCTCTAGAGGACATGGTTGCTGGAGTGACTTGGCCGTCCACCTTGCCACCGGGTTGGACAATCGAGTGGGACCCTGCCTCGGCAGAGGAGGAGCATGAGGAGTGATGGGACAGGCTTCCCCATCTCTCTGTTTATTTATCGTTAGTTTTATTCCGCTGCACTTCGAACAATGATGACTACTTTTGTTAAAACTCCAATGATGATGTAATAAGTTTAATACTCTTCAATGTAAGGTTTTATGCTTTATTGTATTTGCTCTGTGACTCACCATCGAGTGAGACTGTGGTACTTGATCCTGTCAGTGGCCTCATCGGACTAGATCCGAGGGATTGACGGGTTATTCCCATTTAAGTGTGGTCTAGCCTCTAAGGTGGGACTCAGGCACTTAAGTTGGAATAATTCGAGCGGTTCCGCCACAGCTGGTATCGGAGCTCATACCACCACAGAGGAATCAATAAACTATAAATACCATCCTTTTTCAAAGTAAAACTGGTTAGAAACAAGCATTGGATAGATCGTCAGGACGATAAGGATAGACCTAGGACGTGAAGCCTTAGAATAATAGAGGGGTAGTTAAGGTGGCTATTTGAGTAAGCCCTACCGGCTACTATAAGGGATGGGAGTTCTTCCCTATTCCCTCTAAGTTGATGTGAGGTCGTTCAGGACGAGCATGCATGCATCCTTAATTAAACTAATGGATAATTGGGTAAGAACTTTGATACAAATTGATGGCAAACTAAGTACCCTAGTACCATTGTCGTAGTTATAGAGAGGCTGAGTTGTGATCCCTTTTTATTTTTATAATTCTTTTTCTTTTACTTATGCTTAACCGTACACAGATGACTTCTCACGGATCCTCGGACGAAGGGAATGCACAGTCCCACACTGACGGACTTGCGCGAGAGGGTTTCCCCCATATTTTGTGGGAGGTGCTTTAGGGAGCTGGTTACATGACGCCTCCTCAGTACGCGGTGCAGCTGTTCGAGAAGCATCGAGTGCCCCGCTGTAGGGTGAGGATGACCCTAGAGCCTCATCCCCTGCAGCCAGGATGGCGTTCGCTGGACTCCGAGTCTTTTGGGTACCGGGCTGAGGACACTATCGAGGCGATTGCTCTTCACAGACTGACCACTTTCTGTGAATTCTACCCCTTAGAGCTGTCCACTCACCCCATTGGCTTGTTTCCCGCTGAGAAGGAGGACGACCCAATGTGGAAGGACCGAGTAGAGCATGCCAAGGATATCTGGGCTATCTACCCAGGCCAGACTACTCACTTGACGGTGCGGTGCATGAATGCCCTGTATCGTCTGCAGGTGATGCGTGGTGATGCAATGTCCCATCTGATGGCATTGTTGGAGGCAACCAAGATCACTTTGGATAACAGAGAGGAGCTTGTGGTTGACTTGTCCACTAAGATGGTAGAACAAGATCTACAAGTGGAGCAGTTGTCAGATGAAATTCACAAACTCGAGGAGCTAGTGGGGACGAGGGAGAACACCATCGAGGTCCTCGAGGATCAGTTGATCAACACCAAACTTTTTATACCTTGTTTACCACTAAACTTTTTGGGTAGTACTTGCTAGTGCTTTATGTGGTTTTGGGTATGAAGATTACACTATTCATGATTATACTCTTGTTATCAGTTGTTATTTATTGTTCATGATAAGATCATTATGTTAATTGGAACATGGAGCGACCACCCGGGAAAACAGTGCTACCACAAGGGTGGTATGGGACGCCCTTGGCTGATTAATTAGGAAAGCTAGTGGAAGACTACCTTACCCGAAAGGGGCAAGGGCAGTAGGGGAGAGGTCAGTGTAGGGAGGCCCTCGGGAGGATTTTGCTGCGATGGCGGTCCTGCAAGGGATTCCTGCACTGGATCTTCCTATAAACTGTAGCGGGTTTTCTGAAGCTAGTGGAACTTTGTAAAGGCCTCGTAGTGTTACCCTGCCTCGCCTCCTCGGTAGAGGTGTATGGGAAGTCGCGATCCCTTGGCAGATGGGTAACATGACTTGTGGGTAAAGATGCGCAACCTCTGCAGAGTGTAAAACTGGTATACTAGCCGTGCTCACGGTCATGAGCAGCTCGGACCCTCACATGATTAATTTATGGAACTAAATTCAATTTGTCATATGCATTGCATCGCAGGTGATGTTGTTACTTTTGTTCTATTACTTAATTGGGTTTGGTATTTACTTATACTTAGTAATTGCTAATAAAATTTTGACCAACTTTAAAAGCAATGCTCAGCTCTAACCATCTTCTTCGGTAAGCCTTACACTTCACATGAGCTCCCACCTTTGGCGAGTTCATGCACATTATTCCCCACAACTTGTTGAGCGATGAACGTATGTGAGCTCACTCTTGCTGTCTCACATACACCACAGGTCAAGACCAGGTACTGCAGGATGATGCTCATGGGGGATGCTGCGATGAGTTCGTGAGAGGTCTAGGTCGTCGTCTCCCAGTCAACTTTTGGGTTGCTGGACCGTTGTCTCCTTATAATGTAATTATTTATTTTGTATAGAACTCCTGTTATATATAAAGATGTGACATTTGATCCTGTGCCACTATACATCATATGTATGAGACTTGGTCCCAGCATACCTGGTGTTTATGTTAACCCCGGGTTTTGGATCCCTAAAATCCGGGTGTTACAGAAGTGGTATCAGAGGAATGTTGACTGTAGGACGAAACCTAGATAGAACTGGACAACCATTCTTTACTTACCTTACTCTGATTCTTTTCTAAACTTATCTTAATCTTTTTCTCATCTATTTCCGCTTTACTCTGATTACTCTTACCTTCCTGCTTCCAAAGACAAACTTGGATTTCACACTTTGAAATTCTGTACCTAAAGTGACCTTTAGGAATAGGAGACCTACTCTTAGGAACAAAAACAAAATTATTTTTCTTTTATATAGATATCTATGAACTTGAATGTTTGTTCGTATTATACTTGTTTGATTTGGATCTTTGATTGAGTGTGATGAGTTGTGGAGTAAGGTCCACAATTGCATCTGCATATACACATGGGTATAAAAAAATATAATCATAAAATAACTAGACTACCTAGATTGTCCCCATTGGAACATATCTAGCTTAAGAGATTTATCTTATCCTAAAAAGATCTCATTCTAACCAAATCATCTTATCTTAAAAGATTCTCCCCTATCTTAATAGATTCATCTCATCTTAAAAGAAATTCTATCCTACACTCATAGATCTATCTTATCTCAAAAGGTCTTAACTTATCCTAATGTATCTAGACCCATCTTATCTTAAGAGGTTTTCTCTTAATAAATTTATCTTATTTTGAAGGATTCATCTTATCCTAACCACTTTACTTATCCCATCTTGATAAGACTAACTGACCTTAAAAGACTTTATCTTATCCTTATGGATCCATCATATCCTAATAGGCATACTTATCCACCCTAGTTTAAACAACCATGATCTAATGCAAACTAATTAGATCATATCTAGTCAAACTAGTCATACCAATCTAATCTAGATCCCATCTAACCTATTATGATCTAATCTAATGTGGTCCACTAAATCAGATTAGTGATACTGGTAGAAGAAATTAGACCCTACTAGCCATGTATTAACCTAACCTAGAGCCATGATGAATGGTATAACCTTTCTATTCCCACCTAATAACAAACAAACTTTTAACCTACATCCTGTAGTCCATCTCACCCATATATACCTCTCATCTTGACAGATTCTATCCTACCCTTGGATATTCACCTTATATGATTGGTTACCCCAATCTGGACGTAAAACAAAGATTAAGCCCTACTAAAGAATCTTCAGATTATAACCAGCCTCTAGCTTATTCATTCCGCTTATTGAATAATTTCCCTTGCAAAACTATTACCATATGCTTCTAACTTTCATGGTCAATACCAGGAAAGGAAAGATTATCACGTAACAGCAAACAGAAATGAATCCTCCAAATCCCCCACCTGTTGAGATCGATCAAGTGGTTGCTACCCAAAGACTGGTAATACAACAATTAACAGAACTGGTGACTGAGATGCAGAATCAGATAAGACAACAACGCGAGGAAATACGTCAGGCCCGCCAAGAAATAAGACAAGCACGGTTGGAGAGACAACAACAACAACCTCCACCACCACCACCAGCTTCACCAAGCTACATAGATATAAATTATGATGATTTGTAAGATCTAGGTGTTACTTTAGTTAGTAGATGATATGATAATATTTTAGAAGAAATAATAAGGTCTATTGACCCTATGTTTTGTTAAAGAATTATACCTCATGCTGAGATTTCTTTGTTTGTGCATATGTTCCGAGAATAATATGAGCATACATCCCTTTTCTTACAAATCTCGAGGACGAGATTATTTTTAAGGGGGGTAGGATTTGTAACACCCAAATTCTGAATTTGGAATTGGTAGAAGAAATCTGAACAAAGTATCATAATGTTTTGGAAATGGGGAAATAAGAAAATGATGAGAAAAGGGTTTTTCTTTTAAACCATTTATACATCCCATGAAATAGATAACAAGGAGAATAAAGCTTAACTTAGTAAAATTAAAATAATATAGTTTATATTCACCTTTGGGTTCCAATTGATACATTAGAAAAATCTGAAAACTAAAATAGAAGTATAAATTTGAATTTGGAATAGAAAATAGAAAATAAAAGAGAAGGGAAGAACTAAGAAAATACTACATAAAATAAAATAAAAATCAGAATAAACATCCTTCACCCTTAAATTATTAAATTACACCATTCAAACTGAGGACAAGTTATTCACAAAGTTTGAATTTAAACTTGAATTCAAATTGGATTTGAAAATGGAGAAAAGAAAATAGAAAACAAAAAGAAAAGGAATTCTAACCTAACTGGGCCTGCTACCTCGTATTCGGCCCACTTAAGCAAACCCACACGCGCGGCCCGAATTCCTTACCGCGCGCGCGCGCTCGACACTGCCGTATGGGCCCCGCCCGTAAGCCTCTCACGCGCGCGCTCGCCTTTCCTCAGCCACTGTACCGCGGGACCCAGTAGTCAGCCCTGTCTCCAACCAACGGATCGCGCGAGCTCGCCGCCGAGGATCGCGCTCCTACCGGTCACCGCCTCCTCCTCGCTCGGACTCTGGGGGGATAAAAGACCCACGTGTTCTCCCCTGCGTCTCTGCCTTCTCATCCACGACTTCCTCCCACGCGAGCTCGTCCCATACGCCGCCGCCGCCGCGCGCAGTAGCTAAGACGGTATCCGCCGCCGTGGCCGCACGCCGTGGGGTCATCCGAGGCCTGTAGATTGTGCCCAGGGTGATCGTTGAACCACGTGCGAGCTATACGTGTGCTCGGACCAGAAAACCAATCCTCGGCGCAACCGGAATTCCTCGCCGAACTTCGCCGCCGCCGCGGGCTCGCCCTCCGCCGTGGACTGCTTCGACTGAACCCCTTCCGACGGTGAGAACCTTCTTCGCGTATTCACTCTTGCCCCTGCACCGTGTAGCGTCCGTTAGATTGGAGTTCGGGTCGCCTGGGGCACTGGTGGCCGGCTCGGCAATGGAGCGCCGCCGCGGGTGGCCCGTGTTCCGCCGTTGGGCGCCACCGTGGGGAGGATGGAACGGCTGCCGTCCGATCTTATCAGACGGTCTAGATTTGAACCAGCGTCAGCCGTTGATCTCTGGATGATCGACAGAGATTAGGTATGGTGTAACATTTCGACCGGAACGATTTCAGCCGTAGATTTGTGATCCAGTGATGAACGTTGAATCCTTGACTCATTAAATCCTTACCATCGGATCTTGATCCTGCGGCCCATATCGCGTACCGGTTCGGGCTCGGCTTGATCTAATCCTAGCCGTAGGATTCTAATCTAAGGGCCACGATCGGCCGATACCCCTTCGGCCGGGTTGTTTTACATACGAGCCCTCGGGGAAAACGAGAATCAACCCGCGGTCCACTGTGCGGGTGATCTGAGTCTTAGAAAACTTTACCCAGAGCCCCCTGTGCTTCTGTTTAATTGAGGCCCAGTCCAGGAAGTTAAGAAATCAAATAAATGGATTTAGAAAATGATTTTTAATGATTAAATAATTACTAGAACTTAGATAATTCATAGAAAATTTATTTTAACTCCAAATTGAACCATTCCACTTTCTAAAATTTTGTAATTTTATTCTCTACCACCTAGAACCTCTGTTTTGTCATGAAAACAATTAGAAATTTAATCTCTCACTTAATCCATTTTAAGCACATGAAACCTTTGAAAATTCATAACTTAAAATCTACAACTCCAAAATTAATAATTCTTTTTCCTGTGATCTTATTTTAATATGTAGATTATTACTGTGTATTTTGTTCTTATGTTTGGTGTAATGTTAAAATTGCCTATACAATGTTTATTTGTATTGCTACGATTAGCAGTGAGGTCACGAGGATCTGAAGATCATCCTGGTATCTGGATTCTCAAGGCCCAGGCAAGTTGTGCCCTTGATCACTTCTTTTTACCCAGCCATGTTCTGATTAATTATAATGATCTGCATAGGTTAATTTTGATGGGACCCAACAGGTTACCTAGTCTGATTATCTTTATACCTTGTTTACCACTAAACTTTTTGGGTAGTACTTGCTAGTGCTTTATGTGGTTTTGGGTATGAAGATTACACTATTCATGATTATACTCTTGTTATCAGTTGTTATTTATTGTTCATGATAAGATCATTATGTTAATTGGAACATGGAGCGACCACCCGGGAAAACAGTGCTACCACAAGGGTGGTATGGGACGCCCTTGGCTGATTAATTAGGAAAGCTAGTGGAAGACTACCTTACCCGAAAGGGGCAAGGGCAGTAGGGGAGAGGTCAGTGTAGGGAGGCCCTCAGGAGGATTTTGCTGCGATGGCGGTCCTGCAAGGGATTCCTGCACTGGATCTTCCTATAAACTGTAGCGGGTTTTCTGAAGCTAGTGGAACTTTGTAAAGGCCTCGTAGTGTTACCCTGCCTCGCCTCCTCGGTAGAGGTGTATGGGAAGTCGCGATCCCTTGGCAGATGGGTAACATGACTTGTGGGTAAAGATGCGCAACCTCTGCAGAGTGTAAAACTGGTATACTAGCCGTGCTCACGGTCATGAGCAGCTCGGACCCTCACATGATTAATTTATGGAACTAAATTCAATTTGTCATATGCATTGCATCGCAGGTGATGTTGTTACTTTTGTTCTATTACTTAATTGGGTTTGGTATTTACTTATACTTAGTAATTGCTAATAAAATTTTGACCAACTTTAAAAGCAATGCTCAGCTCTAACCATCTTCTTCGGTAAGCCTTACACTTCACATGAGCTCCCACCTTTGGCGAGTTCATGCACATTATTCCCCACAACTTGTTGAGCGATGAACGTATGTGAGCTCACTCTTGCTGTCTCACATACACCACAGGTCAAGACCAGGTACTGCAGGATGATGCTCATGGGGGATGCTGCGATGAGTTCGTGAGAGGTCTAGGTCGTCGTCTCCCAGTCAACTTTTGGGTTGCTGGACCGTTGTCTCCTTATAATGTAATTATTTATTTTGTATAGAACTCCTGTTATATATAAAGATGTGACATTTGATCCTGTGCCACTATACATCATATGTATGAGACTTGGTCCCAGCATACCTGGTGTTTATGTTAACCCCGGGTTTTGGATCCCTAAAATCCGGGTGTTACAGGAGCCCACATTACAAGAGCAAATAGTCAAGGCACAGATTGAAGACAAGGGTGTTCAGGTTATCAAGGAAATGATCAAGCAGAAAACAGAAAAATACAAATGCTTCTGGCAGGACAGCAAAGGAATCCTATGGTTCGGAGATCGATTGGTTGTTCCCAAGGACCCTGAGCTCAGAAAGAAGATATTGGATGAAGCTCACCTTTCAAAATTCTCCATGCACCCGGGTAGCAATAATATGTATCATGATCTCAGATCCTTATACTGGTGGACCAGAATGAAGAGGGAAATTGCTAAGTATATCTCTGAGTGTGACACCTGCCAGAGAGTCAAGGCTAGCCATCTGAAGGTAGCAGGCACTTTGCAACCCCTTCCCATACCATCTTGGAAATGGGAAGATATTTGCATGGATTTTATCGTGGCATTGCCCAATACCTCTCGGCGCCATGATTCTATTTGGGTCATTGTGGATAGGTTGACCAAGACAGCTCATTTCTTACTAGTGCATACCACCCACAAGACCGAGAAATATGCAGAAATCTATGTTGATCAAATAGTACGTTTGCATGGCATTCCGAAGACCATTGTATCTGACAGAGGAGCACTGTTTGTGGTACGCTTTTGGGAACAGCTCCAAAAATCACTTGGGACCCATGCAATAAGAAGCTCCACATATCATCCGCAGACAGATGGCCAGACAGAAAGAGTAAATCAAATCCTCGAAGACATGTTGCGAGCCTGTGTGCTACACTATGGTAAAAACTGGGACAAGTGTCTTTCTTTGGCAGAGTTCTCCTACAATAACAGCTACCAGTACAGTCTAAAAATGGCACCTTTTGAAGCCTTGTATGGGAGAAGGTGCAGGACACCGCTCAATTGGTCTCAAGCGGGAGAGAGGGAAATATTTGGACCGGACTTGGTGCTTGAAGCAGAGGAAAAGGTCAGAGTTATTACGAAGAACCTAGAAGCTGCTCAGGCCAGGCAAAAGAGCTATCATGACAAGAGAAGGAAGCCTCTACAGTTTGAAGTGGGAGATCATGTTTATCTTAAGGTATTACCCACCAAAGGTGTCCAGAGATTTGGAATCAAGGGCAAGTTAGCTCCTCGCTACATTGGACCCTATGAGATCAAAGCCACTTGCGGACCCGTAGCCTATCAGTTGGACTTGCCACCCCACATGTCAGCAGTTCATAGTGTGTTCCATGTATCTCAGCTACGGAAGTGTGTCCGCTTACCCACTGAAGTATTACCTGAACCAGAAATTGAGATAGAATCAGACTTGTCTTATCAGGAACACCCCATCAAAGTGCTAGATCAAAAGGAGAGATCAACTCGGGCCAAATCGATCAGAATGTATAAGGTGCAGTGGAGCCACCATTCAGTAGAAGAAGCTACATGGGAGACTGAGGATTTTCTACGTTCTCGCTTCCTCGACTTTCTGCCCAAAGGAGTCGGTACGTAACCCAAAACCCCACCCCCACCTGCCCTTTGAATCTAAATATAAGAAAAACTTAGATGTTAAAGGTAATGTAAACTCTAAAAATGACTCAAAAAGGACTTCCTTCTGAAGTTGCAAAGAGAATGACATTCAAAGAGCAGTTAACTAGAGAAACTTGGATAAAGGAAGAAACCACACATCAGCACACCTTCATGGCACCCCTCCAAGGGACTCTACCTAAAATCTCGGGATGAGATTCCTTTAAGGAGGGAGGGCTGTAACACCCATGTGTTACCAAGGCCCTGACTCCCTACTTGCACCCATGACATGTTATCTCATGTGGTTAAGTGGAGGAGAGGGAGCCCTAAAACCTTAAGAACCATGTATTAACCAAGAATGTTAATGACCAAAAGCACTACCCAAGCATTTATGTAATTATCACCTTGGGAAAGAGAAGAATAAACCCTAGACCATCCTTAAGCTCTTAACTCCCAAAACCCTGGTAAAGGGGGGGAAGGTTAAGCAAATGTGCAAATCATGAGTTAACCTTTAGCCAAAGTTTAAGTAACATTATAATCTACAAAATACAAAGAGGAAACATTGCAAAAAGACCCCTTAAAGAACCCCAAATCCATTCCTTAAGTGGAGAGAGAGCTAGAGCTCTCTAATTCAATCTAAGTCAAATTTTGAACCTAATCTAAAGATCCACCGTGTTCACTAAGTAGATGGCACCAAAACCACCTAAGTTGTATACCAAAAATGTGGCATACCACCTAAGGCACCCCCTGGAAAAGTTGAAATCGAGCCCTAGGCGTTTGACATGATTTGGCATGGCTTTTGTCGCGAGGTGGGCAGAGGGACAAGCTAGATTTGGCGTCCGCATATCTCCCTACCTAGGGCATATCTGCCATGAGGACTCACATACAAGAGATAGCCCTAGGTGCCAGGAGGAGGCCTGCGCCGGATTTTTGCCAAGATTCGCACGCTAGCGATCTCGTCGAGCTGTTGAACACGGGCAGAAGAACACTTCCACGTGTTCGACGCACTCTGAGCGTGTCAGAGCACGCCCGCGCCCGACCCCGCGCGCCCCGCACCGCACTGAGTCATGCCCGTGTCCCCTGCTCGCGCCCGCGCCTATAAAGCCCCCTCAGGCGTCGACCGTACTCATCCGCGCACGCTCGACCTCACCAGAGCTAGAAAACCACCGGCGTTGCCCTGCAACGGCGTGCCCGCGGCCACCCAATCCACTGCCATCGTAGACCGGCCAGCAGAGCCCTTCCCAGCCATGCCCGACCCTTGGAAGTGACCGTGCATGCCTCGGTGAAGCTCCCCGAGCAAGGAATCGGACTTTGCTTCGTCGGAGAAGCCAGTCCACGGTCGCTGGACTTCACCCGACCGCCGGTGATCGTAGACCGGGTAAATTTCTGCCCCATTCTTCGATTCCTTGTGCACATAGCCTCTACTTCATCCCGTGGAGCTCATCGTGCCTTTTAATTGAACTAGATCGCCGTGGTTCAGCCGGAACACCCGCCGCCGACGAGATCACCCGCCTGCGCACATGGTCCGGTCGATTTCGGCCACCCCCGCCGTCGAGCCATACCTCGCTTTGACCGCTAGAACCTCCCGAAGCCAACCCCGCCCCTCGCCGGACCTCTCTCACCGCCGGTAAGCCGCACCGCCCTTTTCTTTCCCGCGGGTACTGTTTACATTAGGGGAAGGACCTCGGGGAAGAGGAAGGAAAGGTTGGAGGGTTTTTGAACTGTCAGTGACTTAGGGGAATAGTGGCGCAGGGGTAGAAATGAGTGATTTGATTTAGAATGAACCCAGGGTCCTCGGTGTAAACTGGTTTTTCAGGAAACCTTTTTAATATTTCTAATTTAAATGCAAACAGAGCTTGCAAAATTCATAACTTCAGTTTTATACAACCAATTCTGGTCAAACCAACTTTGCCTGATTCCAAATAATGTGAACTACTTAGGAAAAATACAAAACCCCCTTAGTATTGCAAAAGAATTTAAAGTTTAGATTTAAATATTGATTTGGCCAAAAGCTAAATAATAAAAGGAAAAATAGTTACACTGTTAGACTAGGGTTAAGAAAAATTAGAGAAGTGCTAGATCACTTCCTAACTTGTACAAAAATAATAAACCCCTCTGTACACCAAGTTAAGGTAGAGTTTACCATTTAAATCATTTTTAGCCTAAGGTTAGAGAAAATAATAAAAGTGGTTTAAATAAAGAACCAGGGAACACCCACATTTTCGTTAGTTCACTTATTCCGTATAGTTCAATAGAAAAATTTATTATACCCTTATTTAGTACAGAATAAATGAGATACCTTTTATTTTAGGAAAACAAGGAAAACTTAGAAAAACCCTAGAAAAATAACCCCAAGGAGAAAACACCCCAAACCTTGGGATAACTAATGTTTTGTTATTATGAACATAGGAAAAATATGAAATCTGTCGTTTGATATTGTTCAAATAACAAGTTAGTTATAAGCACCTTTTTGGCATAAAACTTTAGAAATTCACAACTAAATATCCAGTATGCCTTTTTCTGTGATTTTTAACACAAAGGCCTAATACCACCTATGTGTTTGGACAAAAATACAACTTGGTACAGAAACCTCAATTAAATCACAGCTATAGTGTAAAATGCCCTTTTAAACTTATTCTTGTTAATTTTGCACAAGTAATATCTGAATTAGTTTTCACCTCAATTTTATAGGACAAACTACAATGACCAATAGTAACCCACTGTAATTTTTAGAGAATTTTTGGAAAAAGTTAAACCACTGTTGTAGTTCAAACCCACCCTAGAATTCATAAATAGAAAATGAAAAAGGGAAATTAATAATGGAGAGTAATGTCATTTTAACCCAACCAACAAAATCCCTCATTTGTCTACTAAAACATCTAAGGGAAATCCAAGTTCAATTCCCTATGCTTATCCTTGGGCAAAACCCAAACCTAAAATAGATAAGCATAAACCACTAAAGAGCCACGTATAACCGGGAAACCCTAAATTACTAACTAACTTAGTTTTTCTTCACTTAGCATAATGATGATTAAATCCTGCATAATTATGGCATACATATTCTTATTCATTGCATTCGATAGATTGCAACCTCGCCGACGGAGAGTACGTCCTCTGTAACACCCGGTTTTAAAGAACAAAGCCGGGTGCATCTCATACATGCGCCAAGAAGACAACATATATAATAACAGAGTGTATAGAGATAAATGTCATAAAACATCAGAGTACTTATTACATAGCGGAAGTCTTATTACAAAATATAATAATAAAGATAAACGAACTAAGGATCGATGGCGCCAATGTCGACTGAGAAACGCCACCTAGATCAGATCGAACTCCTCGGTGTTAGGCAGCTCCTCTTCAACAACCTGTTCTTCTCCTGTGGGGGGGGGGGTGTGAGACAGCAAGGGTGAGCTCACATACGTTCATAGCTCAACAAGTCGTGGGGAATAATGTGGCATGAACTCACCAAAGGTGGGAGTTCATGAAGTGTAAGGCTGATCAATGAAATAAAGGCTGAGGCTGAGCATTGCTTTTATAAGTTGGTCAAAATTTTATTAGCAATTACTAAGTGTAAGTAAATACCAAACCTTAATAATAATAAAGAACAGTAATAATAAAATAATCCCAAATGCGATGCAAATGTCAAATTAAACTTAAGTTCCATATTTAATCATGTGAGGGTCCGAGCCGCTCTTGACCGTGAGCACGGCTAGTATACTAGTTTTACACTCTGCAGAGGTTGCGCATCTTTACCCACAAGTCGTGTATCCCATGTCGCCTGGGTTTGCAAGGCCCTTAGACACTACCGAGGTGAATGGCTAGGGATCCACTACGAGGCCTTTACAAAGTTCCACTAGCTTCCGAAAACCCGCTACAGTTTATGGGAAGATCCAGTAAAGGGTTCCTAGCTGATAGCCATCGCAGCAAAATCAACTAGGGACCTCCCCGCACTGACCTCTCCCCTACTGCCCTTGCCCCTTTCGGGTAAGGTAGTCTTCCACTAGCTTTCCTAATTAATCAGCCAAGGGCATCCCATACTACCCTTGTGGTAGCACTGTTTTCCCGGGTGGTCGCTCCATGTTCCAATTAATTTAATGATCTTAACATGAACAACAATAATAACAAAATAATAACAGAATAATCATGAATAATGAATCTCCATACCCAATCAACATAAAGCAATAGCAAGTACTACCCAAAAATATTCCAGGGGTGAACAAGGTATAGAGGTAATCAAAACTGGGGTACATAAAGGTTCCCATCAAAATTAACCTATGCAGATCATTAAAATTAATAAGAACATGGCTGGGAAAAGTAAGTGATCAAGGGCACAACTTGCCTGTAATGAGCTCCTGCTCAGCTACTTCTACCTGCTGAACCTCAGTTTCCACAGTGGCTTGTTCGTCTACTCGCATCAACACAATACATACATAGTATAGCCAAAATCAACATCACACCAAACATATGAATGAAATATACAGTAAAAATCTACACATTAAAATGAAACCATAGGAACTGGAATCACTAAATTTGGAGTTATATACTTCAAGTTATGAATTTTCTAAGATTTAAGGTGATTATAATAGGATTAGATGATAAATTTATTTTCTAACAGAGTTCATGTCAAAACAGTGATTCTAAACGATAGAGAATAATATTACAAAATTTTAGAAATTGGAATGACTCAATTTGGAGCTAAAATGAATTTTCTATGCATTTTACAAGTTTCTAGATTTGTTTTTGTATTAAAAATGAATTTTAATATTAATTTCTCTGTTTTTAATACCCTCTGGACTGGGCGCCAAATTCCAGAAAGCTCAGGGGGGTCTGGCGTAAGTTATCCTAGACTCAGTGTACAGTAATAGGTGGACGGCGGGTTTATTTCTTAGAAATCTAGGGTCTCTTAAGCAAAAAGCACCCGCGAAGGGGTACCGGGCCGTTCTGGCCGCCCGATCCATATCTAACGGCGAGGATTAGATCGGGTCCGGCCCGAACCGGTACACACCAAGAGCCGTCGATCAAGCGATCTGCGGCCCGGATTTAATGAATGGAAACTTGAATCCTAGTCGCCCGATCAAAATCCAACGATCCAGAACGGATCAGGCCGAAACGGTAACTTTGATCTAATCTGGGCCGTCGCTGGTGGATCTAACGGCACCAGAGCGCCTTCAACCTCAGGACCGCGACACCGATGGAGCACGGCGGCGCACAGGCCTGGGCGGCGAAACTCCGGCAACCCGCCCCGGCGTCCTCCCGCACCCGCACAAGCCCTGATTGATGCTACTTAATCACCGAGCTAAGACAAAATGGGTACGGGGTGACTCACCGGAAACCAGGCGTCGGAGACAGCTGCCCACGCACGGGTTAGATTCCGCCGTCAAGAAGTGCGATGGTGAGCAATTACGGGCGCGACGGTGGCTGCCGATCTCCCAGGTTGACGCTACCACCTTCGCACCCACGCGGGGAAGCTCCAGACACCCACCTAGGTACCGGAACACCCCCGAATCAGGGTATGGCGCGGCGGCGGTGTCCTTCTTAGAGCTCGGCGGCGTTTCCTTCCTCAAATGGCGGCGTCGGCCTTAGGTGGACAAAGCGGCGCGGAGCGGTACGAGCGAGCAGGAAGAGTCGCGGAGGCGCATAGGGTTTTATTCCCCCACGACGCGGCGAGCTAGACCCGCCGTTCCGAAATCCCCGCGAGGTCCACGCGCTCCGCCATGCGCGGGAGTTCGTTGACGGGGACGAAGCTGGCATGCGGGTCCCGCGCTTCAGTGACCAACTCGCCCAACGCGTGGAACGGTAACAGCCGCGCGATTGAGAACTTGCGATAGAGGCTGACGGAGGGGCCCCACGTGTCGGCGCTCACACGCGTGGAGATGGGCCGCGCGGAGAACATCCCTTGGTGGGCCGAATTGGGTTCCCGCGGCCCAGCTAGGATTTTTATCTTTTTCTTTTTATTTTTTTCTTCCTATTTCTTCATTTTCAAACTCAATTTGAATTACTTCAAACTTTTGTGGATCTTTATTTATAAACTCTAGTTTTGCATTTAAACATACTAAGGCTGAAGATAATTATTTATACATTTTATTTATATTTTCCTATCTCTTCTCTTCTCCTTATTTTCAAAACCCAAATTTCAAATTTAGGGTTAAATCAAGTTTCAAATAATTAATACCTCATTATTTTTATCCTCATGGTTTTATTTAATGCACAACACATAAAACTCCAACAAATGCACTTTTTCTTTATTTTAGCTTAATTGTTTTATTTAGTCACTCTTAATTACATAGGTGCTCTTTTTATGATGCAAATAAGACACACAAAATGAGGAACCCTCTTTATTACTCTTGGTATACAACTTGAGTATTACAAATCCTACCCCCCTTAAAAATAATCTCGTCCTCGAGATTTAAGAAGATCTAGGGAATAGGTGGGGAAAATCTATACGAAGTTCTTCTTCTCTTTCCCAAGTTGCTTCATCTTCACCGTGGTGACTCCATTGAACTTTGCACATCTTTATAACCTTATTCCTCGTAACTCGAGTCAAAGTATCCAAAATCTTGATGGGGTACTCAGCATAAGTCAAATCTTCTTGAACACTAAGGTCTTCCATTGGTAACTGTTCTTCAGGTACCCTGAGACATTTCTTCAGCTGAGATACATGGAATACATCATGAACACCCGCGAGATGATCCGATAACTCCAATTGATATGCAACTTCTCCCACTCGCTTTAAGATTAAAAAGGGTCCAATAAAGCGAGGGGACAACTTTCCTTTGACTTTGAACCTTCTCATGCCCCGGAGTGGTGACACCTTCAAATAGACATAATCACCCTCCTTAAACTCAAGTAGTCTTCTCCGGGTGTCAGCATAACTTTTCTGCCTGGATTGTGCAGTTCTCAAATTCTCCCTGATCTGTTGGACTTGTTCCTCTGCTTCCTGTATAATCTCAGGTCCAAACAACTGCCTTTCACCAGTTTGATTCCAATACAAGGGAGTCCTGCACTTTCTGCCATACAAAGCCTCAAACGGTGACATCTTCAAACTGGCCTGATAGCTATTATTGTAAGAGAACTCTGCATAAGGCAAACTCTTATCCCAACTTCCACCATGCTTAAGAGCACAAGCTCTTAACATATCTTCCAGTACTTGGTTAGTCCTCTCAGTCTGCCCATCAGTCTGGGGATGGTAAGCCGAACTAAAATTCAATCTCGTATCCAATGACTCGTGCAACTGCTTCCAATATCGAGAGGTAAACTGTGATCCTCGATCTGACACAATCTTCTTTGGCACACCATGCAGGCATACAATCCGTGCCATGTACAACTCTGCCAACTTGGCTCCTGAATAAGTGGTCTTCACTGGAATAAAGTGGGCTACTTTGGTTAGCCTGTCCACAATCACCCATATAGAATCATATCCAGCAGATGTGCGGGGTAATCCAACAATGAAGTCCATGCCAATCTCTTCCCATTTCCACTCAGGTATCTTCAGTGGGTGCAATAGTCCGGCTGGCCTCTGGTGTTCAGCTTTAATTCTTTGGCATACATCGCACATAGCCACATGTGCAGCCACATCTCTCTTTAGTCCATACCACCAATACTTTTGCTTCAAGTCTTGATACATCTTAGTGCTCTCGGGGTGGATAGAATAAACTGAGTCATGTGCTTCCTTCAATATGGTTTCCCGAAGACTATCAATATCGGGAACGCAAATCCGATTCTTGAACCATATCGTGCCTTGCTCATCCTCTGTGAACTCCGGACCTCTTCCTTCAGTAATAAGATCCTTGATCTCCTGAATCTTAGCATCACCAATTTGACCCTTCCGAATCTCTTGTTCCAAGGTAGGTTCCAATTCAATAGTGACTCCTTCCGTATGTGCAACAATCCCCAGGTTGAGTCTATCAAAATCCTTTGCTAATTCATCAGGTAGCTGAACAACGAAAGCGGAGTGAACATGCTCCTTCCGACTCAAGGCATCTGCAACCAAGTTCGCCTTGCCTGGGTGATAATGAATCTCCAAGTCATAGTCCTTAATGAGCTCCAACCAACGACGCTGTCTAAGGTTGAGATCCTTCTGAGTGAATATATACTTCAAACTCTTATGATCCGTATGTACTTGGCACTTAGTTCCCATAATGTAGTGTCTCCAAATCTTAAGTGCATGCACAACTGCAGCCAATTCCAAATCATGAGTGGGGTAGTTCAGTTCATGCTTCCTCAACTGACGAGATGCATAGGCAATCACATGACCTTCTTGCATAAGCACACATCCAAGTCCTTGGCCACATGCATCACAGTAAATGTCAAATCCCTTCTTCAAGTCTGGCATAACCAATACTGGAGGTGACATCAATCTCTCCTTCAACTGATCAAAGCTTTCTTGACATTTCTCATCCCACTTAAATTCTTTTCCTTTCTCCAAAAGCGATGTCATAGGCTTGGCAATCTTAGAAAACCCTTCAATAAATCTCCGATAATATCCTGCGAGTCCCAAGAAACTCCGAATCTCCGTAACTGTAGTGGGCACTCTCCACTCCATTATCTCCTTGACCTTAGCAGGATCCACTGCTATTCCTCCATTAGAAATAATATGACCAAGAAATGGCACTTCGCCAATCCAGAACTCGCACTTGCTGAACTTAGCATAGAGTTGATTATCTCGTAGCTTCTGTAGCACCAACCTTAGATGTTGTTCATGATCACTTTCATTCTTAGAATAGATAAGGATATCGTCGATGAACACCACGACGAATCTGTCCAAATACTCCATAAACACCTTGTTCATCAAATTCATGAAATATGCTGGTGCATTGGTCAATCCAAACGACATAACAGTGAACTCATATAATCCATATCGGGTTGAGAAAGCCGTCTTAGGAATATCCGATGGTCTAATCTTCATCTGATGGTATCCCGATCGGAGATCAATCTTCGAGAATACCCTGGCTCCTCTCATCTGATCAAATAAATCCTCAATACGGGGCAACGGGTACTTGTTCTTCACCGTAACATCATTAAGAGATCTATAATCCACACACATCCGTTGCGATCCATCCTTCTTCTGCACAAATAACACCGGTGCTCCCCAAGGTGATGAACTTGGACGAATATAACCAGCCTCTTGTAACTCCGTCAACTGCTTCTTAAGCTCCTTCAACTCTTCTACGGACATTCTATATGGCCGTTTAGAAATAGGGGCGGTTCCAGGTAAGAGATCAATAACAAACTCAACTTCTCTATCAGGTGGCATTCCTGGTAACTCTTCTGGAAAGACATCCGGAAAATCTCTAACCACCCGGATGTTGTCACCAACAAACTCCTCAGGCATAAAGAACATTGCACGCATGGATGTGGAGGTTACTGCAATATTAACTTGAAACCTTTCTCCTTTAGTGGTAGTGAGTTCTATGGTACCTCTACCACATGCTATAACGGCCTTTGCCTTCCTTAGCCATGACATACCAAGTATTAGATCTATACTGCTTGACTCCAATATTATAGCAGTAGCTCCAAATTCTCTACCCATAATGGTTAGTGTCAATCTACGTGTCATTTGATTCGCCTCAACAGGCCCTTTAGGTGTAATTACTATCAGGGGTTTTCTCATATTTAGCAGTGGTATTTCATTTGTGTTGGCATATCTAGCAGACATGAATGAATGTGTAGCACCAGAATCAAATAATATTGTTGCAGGAATTGCATTAACATAAAACATACCAATCACGAGGTCCCCTCCATCCGGAGTATCATCAACGCTGACTTGATTCACCCTGGCTATAGAATATCCCTTGCCAGGGGTCTGTTGCTTGCTCTGAGTTGGAGTAGTGGCAATCCTCTGTGGGCAGACATTTGCATAATGACCAATCTTCCCACACTTGTAACATTGAGTGCCCGGACTCTGTCCTGCAAACTTCGTCGGGGTGCCAGTGGGTGTAGCCTGTCGAGTAGGTGTCCTCAGTGGTGATTGCTGAACTGGGCGCGGTCCTCCTGGTCGAGGCGGTGTACTCTGTGGTGAACTGTAGCGCGGACGAACACTGCTGCTACCCTGTCCCTGTGAGATAGCCTTCCTCTTCAAATCTCCCAATTGAACACGCTTGTGTTCAATAGCCAGGGCCTTATCCAACAGTCTCTGAAATGATGGAAAAGTGTGTGCAACTAGAGCATACTGCAGTGGTCCATTAAGTCCTTCAATGAAATGCTCCTGCTTCCTTTCATCCTCAGCAACTTCCTCCGGAGCATATCTGGATAACTGAATAAACTTGTCGCGGTACTCGCTGACTGACATACTTCCTTGCTTCAGCGACAGAAACTCCTTCTTCTTGATCTTTATCATCCCAGCTGGAATATGGTAGTTCCTGAATTGTGTACTAAACTCTGCCCAAGTAATATTATCCGCAGCATCATGGGCAGCAGTATAAGAATCCCACCAGTCAGCAGCAGGACCAGTCAGACGTCCAGAAGCATATAAGACCTTCTCCCGATCAGTGCATTGTGCAATATTCAGCATCTTCTCAATTGACTTCAACCAATCGTCTGCATCAAGTGGATCTGGCGAGCTGGCGAAGGTCGGTGGCTTGTGACTCATGAACTCCCGGTGCTTATCTCGGGGTGGAGCTGGTGGTGGTGGTGGAGGTAGTGGCACTTGTTGCTGCTGTTGCTGTTGTTGAAGCTGTTGTTGCGCCCTCCTTTCTTGGCGTATCTCATCTCTCTCCTGGCGCAGCTCCTGTCGTATATCCTCTCTTTCCTGTCGCATCTCTTGGCGTTCTTGCTGCATCTGAGCACGCATATCCGCCATAGTATCTGCCATTTGCTGCATCATTGCCATCTGAGCAGCAACCAGTGGGTCAACTCCGCCTGGTGGAGGATTGGGAGGATTCATCCCTGCAGGCTGTGGCTGAGGTTGTCTTCGAGTGTGTTGGTTAGGAGGCAAGTCAATTCCACCACCCCTCCTGGTATTGACCATCTGAGTTAGATACATATGGTAAGAAAGAGCAGTAGACAAGGCAGTAATTACAAATCATGTTACTTTGGGGAATTTATTAGCTAAGCAGATTAGTTTGTCACCTACTAAAGCTAATACAACACCTTATAGTGGTACATGCTAAGATGTCCATCTATACTATTTCAATCAATCAAAGAAGCAAATCAGACATTTAGCATCAGCACAATCAACCAACATTTTTAATAGAGAAAATAGTTTTAATTTTGTCTTAGGCTTCCTACCTCTTAAAAAAAATGTCATAGGGGTAGGGATTCCAAGGTGTGAAATCCATCTTGTCTCAGGGTAGAAAAGGTAAGAATGATCAGAGTAGAACAGTAGAAGGTGAGACAGGATCAAGATAAGTATAGAAAGAATCAGAGTAAGGTGAGTGTAGAATGAATCAGAATAAGATAAGTAGGTAAGGGTTTGTCCATTTCTATCTAGGTTTCGTCCTACAGTCAACATTTCCTCTGATACCACTTCTGTAACACCCGGTTTTAAAGAACAAAGCCGGGTGCATCTCATACATGCGCCAAGAAGACAACATATATAATAACAGAGTGTATAGAGATAAATGTCATAAAACATCAGAGTACTTATTACATAGCGGAAGTCTTATTACAAAATATAATAATAAAGATAAACGAACTAAGGATCGATGGCGCCAATGTCGACTGAGAAACGCCACCTAGATCAGATCGAACTCCTCGGTGTTAGGCAGCTCCTCTTCAACAACCTGTTCTTCTCCTGTGGGGGGGGGGTGTGAGACAGCAAGGGTGAGCTCACATACGTTCATAGCTCAACAAGTCGTGGGGAATAATGTGGCATGAACTCACCAAAGGTGGGAGTTCATGAAGTGTAAGGCTGATCAATGAAATAAAGGCTGAGGCTGAGCATTGCTTTTATAAGTTGGTCAAAATTTTATTAGCAATTACTAAGTGTAAGTAAATACCAAACCTTAATAATAATAAAGAACAGTAATAATAAAATAATCCCAAATGCGATGCAAATGTCAAATTAAACTTAAGTTCCATATTTAATCATGTGAGGGTCCGAGCCGCTCTTGACCGTGAGCACGGCTAGTATACTAGTTTTACACTCTGCAGAGGTTGCGCATCATTACCCACAAGTCGTGTATCCCATGTCGCCTGGGTTTGCAAGGCCCTTAGACACTACCGAGGTGAATGGCTAGGGATCCACTACGAGGCCTTTACAAAGTTCCACTAGCTTCCGAAAACCCGCTACAGTTTATGGGAAGATCCAGTAAAGGGTTCCTAGCTGATAGCCATCGCAGCAAAATCAACTAGGGACCTCCCCGCACTGACCTCTCCCCTACTGCCCTTGCCCCTTTCGGGTAAGGTAGTCTTCCACTAGCTTTCCTAATTAATCAGCCAAGGGCATCCCATACTACCCTTGTGGTAGCACTGTTTTCCCGGGTGGTCGCTCCATGTTCCAATTAATTTAATGATCTTAACATGAACAACAATAATAACAAAATAATAACAGAATAATCATGAATAATGAATCTCCATACCCAATCCACATAAAGCAATAGCAAGTACTACCCAAAAATATTCCAGGGGTGAACAAGGTATAGAGGTAATCAAAACTGGGGTACATAAAGGTTCCCATCAAAATTAACCTATGCAGATCATTAAAATTAATAAGAACATGGCTGGGAAAAGTAAGTGATCAAGGGCACAACTTGCCTGTAATGAGCTCCTGCTCAGCTACTTCTACCTGCTGAACCTCAGTTTCCACAGTGGCTTGTTCGTCTACTCGCATCAACACAATACATACATAGTATAGCCAAAATCAACATCACACCAAACATATGAATAAAATATACAGTAAAAATCTACACATTAAAATGAAACCATAGGAACTGGAATCACTAAATTTGGAGTTATATACTTCAAGTTATGAATTTTCTAAGATTTAAGGTGATTATAATAGGATTAGATAATAAATTTATTTTCTAACAGAGTTCATGTCAAAACAGTGATTCTAAACGATAGAGAATAATATTACAAAATTTTAGAAATTGGAATGACTCAATTTGGAGCTAAAATGAATTTTCTATGCATTTTACAAGTTTCTAGATTTGTTTTTGTATTAAAAATGAATTTTAATATTAATTTCTCTGTTTTTAATACCCTCTGGACTGGGCGCCAAATTCCAGAAAGCTCAGGGGGGTCTGGCGTAAGTTATCCTAGACTCAGTGTACAGTAATAGGTGGACGGCGGGTTTATTTCTTAGAAATCTAGGGTCTCTTAAGCAAAAAGCACCCGCGAAGGGGTACCGGGCCGTTCTGGCCGCCCGATCCATATCTAACGGCGAGGATTAGATCGGGTCCGGCCCGAACCGGTACACACCAAGAGCCGTCGATCAAGCGATCTGCGGCCCGGATTTAATGAATGGAAACTTGAATCCTAGTCGCCCGATCAAAATCCAACGATCCAGAACGGATCAGGCCGAAACGGTAACTTTGATCTAATCTGGGCCGTCGCTAGTGGATCTAACGGCACCAGAGCGCCTTCAACCTCAGGACCGCGACACCGATGGAGCACGGCGGCGCACAGGCCTGGGCGGCGAAACTCCGGCAACCCGCCCCGGCGTCCTCCCGCACCCGCACAAGCCCTGATTGATGCTACTTAATCACCGAGCTAAGACAAAATGGGTACGGGGTGACTCACCGGAAACCAGGCGTCGGAGACAGCTGCCCACGCACGGGTTAGATTCCGCCGTCAAGAAGTGCGACGGTGAGCAATTACGGGCGCGACGGTGGCTGCCGATCTCCCAGGTTGACGCTACCACCTTCGCACCCACGCGGGGAAGCTCCAGACACCCACCTAGGTACCGGAACACCCCCGAATCAGGGTATGGCGCGGCGGCGGTGTCCTTCTTAGAGCTCGGCGGCGTTTCCTTCCTCAAATGGCGGCGTCGGCCTTAGGTGGACAAAGCGGCGCGGAGCGGTACGAGCGAGCAGGAAGAGTCGCGGAGGCGCATAGGGTTTTATTCCCCCACGACGCGGCGAGCTAGACCCGCCGTTCCGAAATCCCCGCGAGGTCCACGCGCTCCGCCATGCGCGGGAGTTCGTTGACGGGGACGAAGCTGGCATGCGGGTCCCGCGCTTCAGTGACCAACTCGCCCAACGCGTGGAACGGTAACAGCCGCGCGATTGAGAACTTGCGATAGAGGCTGACGGAGGGGCCCCACGTGTCGGCGCTCACACGCGTGGAGATGGGCCGCGCGGAGAACATCCCTTGGTGGGCCGAATTGGGTTCCCGCGGCCCAGCTAGGATTTTTATCTTTTTCTTTTTATTTTTTTCTTCCTATTTCTTCATTTTCAAACTCAATTTGAATTACTTCAAACTTTTGTGGATCTTTATTTATAAACTCTAGTTTTGCATTTAAACATACTAAGGCTGAAGATAATTATTTATACATTTTATTTATATTTTCCTATCTCTTCTCTTCTCCTTATTTTCAAAACCCAAATTTCAAATTTAGGGTTAAATCAAGTTTCAAATAATTAATACCTCATTATTTTTATCCTCATGGTTTTATTTAATGCACAACACATAAAACTCCAACAAATGCACTTTTTCTTTATTTTAGCTTAATTGTTTTATTTAGTCACTCTTAATTACATAGGTGCTCTTTTTATGATGCAAATAAGACACACAAAATGAGGAACCCTCTTTATTACTCTTGGTATACAACTTGAGTATTACATCCTCGTGCCGGAGCAAGGAGCTGCTCAGGAGGTAGCCCCGGATCCAGCACCAGAGCCTGCCCCAGCTTTGGAAGGCAAGCCCCGGTTTTATGCATAACCTGTTCTATATGATATTTTACTACACTTAATGTTTGTAGGCTTGTATTGTGCACTTAAGTGTAGGAGTTGGTTGAAAACCTAGTTGCATGAACTCAGGAACCCTTGTTGAAATGGATACTAGTATGCTAGGTCGAGTAGCTGCTTTGCTAAATAGGGATCTCGGTAGAAGTCAAGTGATTTTTCTAGCACTCGCGCGAGGTCACGAAAGTTGATTGTATCCACCTTGATAACAGAATGATAAGGGTCTGTGGACTCGGACCCATGGGGGGTTGCGATGTCTACAAGATGAAATTGGAATAAGGATTTAACGTGCGGATACCTGTGTCAAGCGTTTGAACGTACTAAACATATGCCGAGAAATATGGTAAATCGGTAAGCCTAGTACCTGATTGAACCTGGCAGTAGATTGCCCTCCTCACGCGACCTGAGACGTGGTCTCCCATTCCAGTTATGGTGGGTACAAGTGCGGTCACTGCACGACGGCAGTCGGGGTCAGCGAGGCATTGTACGCCAAGGCGGTGAGCCCCTCTCTGCTGACGGGGAATCGATGGGGACGGTTGATGTGTGTGGGGACGGAGTGCCTCGCCACGTCGTATGTTTAGGTTTACCTTGCAAGGATAAAAACTCGATTCAAATCGTCTGCTTCTCGCAGCTAATGAGACTGCTTGATCCATTGTACTGCATTGAGTAACAAGTGGAAATGTGATGATGTGACAAAGATGTTGATTGCTAAATTTGCTTGCTACCATGAATGAGTAGATAGTACACCTCTAGTCTTAAGAGAGTCACACTAAAACTTGACAAAGCTAAAACTTGATTTATAAACTCAGCTAGTGCTTTTGGCAACCAAACCCACAGCCAAACAGCTGCATGTCTAGAGGTAGAGGAGTAGACTCCTCACACCGGGTAAGTCTAGCTGAGTATTAGTATACTCAGCCTTGCTTGTGGCATAATTTTACAGGTTCTCTGGAGGACATGGTTGCTGGAGTGACTTGGCCGTCCACCTTGCCACTGGGTTGGACAGTCGAGTGGGACCCTGCCTCGGCAGAGGAGGAGCATGAGGAGTGATGGGACATGCTTCCCCATCTCTCTGTTTATTTATCGTTAGTTTTATTCCGCTGCACTTCGAACAATGATGACTACTTTTGTTAAAACTCCGATGATGATGTAATAAGTTTAATACTCTTCAATGTAAGGTTTTATGCTTTATTGTATTTGCTCTGTGACTCACCATCGAGTGAGACTGTGGTACTTGATCCTGTCAGTGGCCTCGTCAGACTAGATCCGAGGGATTGACGGGTTATTCCTATTTAAGTGTGGTCTAGCCTCTAAGGTGGGACTCAAGCACTTAAGTTGGAATAATTCGAGCGGTTCCGCCACACCACTGCTCCGCTCCTCCTCCTTGCCGCCGTGCGGTTGAGCGCCGACAACGTTCGGGATCTGGCGGTTCCTGCAGGAGCAGCCGGCATTCCACCCCGCCGTGTCGCCCGATCGCTTCATGCCCCTAGCCGACCGGATCCGGGACCTCGATGTCGGCGTCGCGTTCCCGCGGATCAACCTCGACGGCCTCGTGCCGTCCGCGCCGGCGCTGGCGCCGGCCAAGCGGGAGCCGGACGCGGCGCTGCCTGCGGTGAGCCTCGTGGTGGAGGAGGCGCGCAAGGTGCTGCGAGCCACACAGATGGAGGCGGCGCGCGCGGATTCGGGAGTCTGGCGCCGGTGCCGTGCCATACGCCGACTTCCTGCGCCTCTGCTGTGACGCCGCCGGTCCGGACGTGGGCCCCTCCGTCGCGCGCGCGCTCGACGAGTCCGGATCCGTCATCGTGCTCGGAAAGACCGTCTTCCTCAAGGCCGACATGGTACGATTCTCGCCCCCTGTCTCCTTATCTATATACTACTGTTCATTTCAAATCCATCCATCAGCTTAATGTTGTTTGATCCCTCTACAAATTTCCCCCTTGTCTAGCTTTTGCTTTTGTTTTTGCAGTTATGATCTCTTAAAAGAGAAAAAGACACGTTGGTTTCTTTACTTCTCTCTTGTGTGCTGATAATTTCTTTCCAGGCGATCAGGTAGAGATTTCATTTGGAAACCACAGAGATCTGATGAGACTTTCCGCGTGTTTTTTCTATGTTTCCCAACAGGTAAAGATTCAAAGAAAGGGCGCTGTTCTAAAACGATAATAAGAGATGTTGCCACCCAAAGTTTGGGCAATTTTACTCCGCTCCAAGATGGGAGTTTTTCTTCTCTCAAAACCAGGAGATAAAAACCTTAATTTTAACTCCCATGTCCAAATCTGAGAGGATACAAGAATCTAAATTTGACTCTGATGAATGAACATGAGGAGAATTCACCTGACCCTCTTCTAGACACCATTAATTTCGAAATAAAGAAGTTAGTATTTCATTTGGTAAATATATATTGGTAAAGTGTAGTATTTCAATAAACGATTTACAGATGTAGCCCCATCACATACCAGTGGTGGAGGGTCGAATTGATGAAACCTGTCAACTTGTATAAAATCTTTACTACTATTAAGGCTGTAAGGGGTAGGCTGCCTCCCCTGGTTCTGCCTTCGGTGAATCTGCACCGTCCGCTCGCAGGAGAGGAAGCTCTCAAGGCAGGACCGGGTTGAGCTTTGCCGGTCGTTCCAGCTTGCAATGAGCTCCCATGATTGGGAGAGCGCCGAGGGACTGGTAGGAATGGCTGATGCACAAGGGCTCAACGATGTGCTGTGTGTGGCAGTGGATGCGATTTGGTTCTTGAGTGATAGGGATGAGCTGCTTGCTATTGTGGGGTTGATCAAAAGGGTTGTGTCTGAGGGCGCAAAAGATTTTACCTGTGCTGCGCTCCGGACATCATTCCTCGCATCGTGTGTATCAGCATGTAGGGGGCGGTCGACTAGCCTTGCTGATGCAGTGAGCTTCATGGGCCAGAAGTAAGTTTGTCGGAAACATCTCCAATGGTTACATGCTCATAACTTACAAGTATTGCATGCTTTATAATTCCATGAGTCTTATCGAATCCAATAAGTCAACTTGAATATCATATTTGGGCAAATTGTGAATGATTGTTCTGTATGTTTTAGATTGCATGAACGACTTCAAGAATCCCAAAGTGATGAGGTATTGAAAGCAGAAGCAAGTGCAAAGGTGCACAGGTTTACAGAATGGGCTCTAAAGTGTATCAGGCTGCATTCACATGTTCGAGAGACTAGGGCCAAAGGAAACCACGACACTGTAATTGAGGTTTAGCTTCAGTTGTCTACTTTCAAGATATTTCTTGATCTTGCTGATAATGAGCTTACCGGGAAGGATTTTACAGAGGCTTTTGATGCTGCATGCTTCCCTCTTACACTCTTTTCAACCACCTTCGACCAAGGATGGGCATCAGGAATATCAGCAGCTGCAGTACAAGGCCTTTTAGAGTTGTTGGTAGAGGGTGGTGCAGACAATGTGGACTAATGCTTTCTTGAAGCTGCACGCTATGGCAGCACTGAGCTCGTGCGGATCTTACTTCAGGTAATTTTAGTGTACTCATGCAATTTAGTTTATTACAAGTACCAGGTGTAAATATAAGTCTTTTTAGGATGTGCACTGGTTTGATTGAGCTTTTTTGTTTGGCCACAATGTAATACCCAAATAGTGAGAGCAATAGAAGATACAAGAAATGAGAAATATAAAAGGGTCATTGGATCACTTGTGTTGCTATTCTCATCTTAGCATATTTCAAACCATGGGATTAACTCTGACTACCTATAAAAAATACTAAGTAAAAGAATGTTGCATCATGTTGGAGTTTTGCTCGTGCATAAAACTAAAAATTAGAATTCAAACTTGGTTTGAATTGGATTGAAAATAAGAGAGGAAAATAGAAATAGAAAAGAAAAGGGAATGATCAAACCTATCAGTTCTTGGGCCAAATCTATGCACCTTGGCCTAGTTCCACGGTTCCTCAGCTCCACTCGCGCCTGGGCAGCCCACTTCCATTTTTTTTGTCACGCAGCCCAAACTGGAGAATTAGTGCAGGCAGGCAGGCCCCCGTGTCATCTACCCACTGCACGCGTGCCTCCTCTCCTTGTGTTGCCTGCTGGCGGACCCCACACTCCTGAGTCATCCCCTAGCACTAGTAGAAAAAGGCTCAAAGCCTGCGGGGACGATATATTTTTACAGGCGGATTCGGTTATCCACTGACTGTGTTATTTCTAGTGACGGTTCCTTAAGAAAACCGCCACTAGAAATCGTATTTCTACTGGCGGTTCCTTAAGAAAACCGCCAGTAGAAATCCATGATTTGTAGTGGCGGTTTTCTTAAGGAACCGCCACTAGAAATACGATTTCTAGTGGCGGTTTTCTTAAGGAACCGCCACTAGAAATCATTTTTATCCTTAATTTTTCGAGTTTTTCAAACGGCCTCGTATGACAAAACCACCAAAATAAAAGTTGTAGATCTCTAAAAGTTATGAAACTTTGTAGTTGACAACTTTTTTATTTGAACTCATTTCGGTTCTCAAAAATTGAATCTAAGTATGTCAAATTTAAAATTCAAATTTTGCAAACTACCTCGGATGAAAAAAGTGTCAAAATAAAAGTTGTAGAACTTCAAAAGTTATTTATCTTTGTAGTTGACAACTTTTTTATTTGAATTCGTTTAGTGTCTCAAATAAGCAATTTACACTCAAATGGTTGTAATATGTGGAGAAAACAACTACAAACTAGATACAAGACATGTCATAGATGGAGTGGTAGGGGAGGGTACGCGCGAGGGTGAGGTCGACGGTTCGAATACTAACAACCGCGTAGCGCGCGAATTTTGCGCGAAAAATGCCGCGACTTGCACTGGCGGGTGGGGTGGTCCTAATACAAATAAATTTTTTTACTATTTTTAAAATCTGTTTTATGTTTCCTGGAAACGATTTGCACTGGCGGTTTTATTACGTCGACCGCCAGTGAAATCGATTTTCACTGGCGGTTTTATTACGCCGACCGCCAGTGAAAATCGATTTTCACTGGCGGTCCTCAGTTACCCGCCTGTAAAAATGATGATTTCTACTGGCCCCTAGCACTGGCGGTTACGAAAAACGCCACTATAAATAGGTTTACAACCGCCACTATAGAACTTCTCTGTACTAGTGTAGCTCACAGTTGAAGCAACGACTTCCTAGTCGCCCACCGGAACTATCGCCGCCGGACTCGGATCTTCTCGGCCTGGGATCTCGGGTCGGACTCCATCCTAAGGCTATATAAGCCTGCCGCCGGGTTCCTTGCTTCCATAATCATATAGGGGAACTGGCGTGCATCAGCGGAGAGAGAGAGAGATATAGAGCGCTGCTAAGAATCTCGCCGGCCGAAGACCATCTGCCATCGCCTATCATCTGCCCGAGCACTATGGTGCCCTCGTCCTCCACCGACGGCGCCGCCGACCTGATGGCGCTCGTGCAGGGGTACACGCCCGAGGACCTCATCGAAGTACTTCATCACCGGATCGACGTGCGCTGTGAGCAGGAACCCTCTTGACGCCTAATCTTCGGTATGGCCATGCCCCGTGGACTCGCCCCAAACCATGCTATGCTTAACTTCTGTTGAATCGAAGTGCCGACGGCTTGGGTGTGTGCCTGGGTGTTCGGTTATGGCACTGTCATGCCGGAGTCATGTACAGCTCTAGCCGATGCCGTCGGGTAATGGGTAGGCGGCGTTCTGACCGTAGGATCATCGTGGCCGTGTAGGATTTGTGTAGTGGCGTCCGGGCTGTATTTCGGGCTTGAATGGTGAGCACTGACCAGCTTGCTGCCGCGGCTATGGCGCTCAGCCATGGAGGGTGGGCTAGAGAGAAAATAGCGACGAAACCAGTGGAGGAAGATGGCTGTCTGCCATTGATCTCCCTTTGGGCGGTGCAGATTAGAAGGCAGAACAACCCTTGGGTCAGATTGATCTGTGCCGTGGATTTGGATCCAACGGTCTCTGGTTAATCTCGCCCACATAAAATCCTTACCGTTGATTGCGGATCCGGTGACTGTGGTTGCATACCGGTTCGTAGGGCACCAAGATTTAGTCTGAACCACCGATTATAGATCGTGCGGCCAGAATTAGCCCCATACCCCTTCGTCCTGGGACTTTTGCAAAAGAGCCCTTGGACTCTTTTCAAATGAACCCGCCATCCGCGCATAGTGTTAAATAATTACAACCGTGCCCTGGAATTTGCAGTTTAAGCCCCGAACTCTCTGTTAATTATGTCTGAGGTACAGAACTCTTAGGAAATTCAGGAATAACAAAGAAAATAGGTTTTTAGTATAAAAACAATTCCAGAAACATGGATAAATCATATTAAATTCATTATAGCTCCAAATGGATCCATTCTAGTTGCATAAAATTCATATTAACAATGTTTATCAATTGGTAACTCTGTTTTAGCATGACAACTAGGTTAAAATTTATCACTTAGTTATTTCCGTACCAAACACTTACAGACTTCGGAAAATCATAACTAATTCGTTTTAGCTCCGATTTGATCCGTTCAAGTTGCGTTAGTCTCGTACAAATGCGTAGATCATTATTATTCAGTTTGTTCTTATGTTTGGTGTGATGTTGATTTTATCTATACCATGTTTGTTTGTATTGCTACGACTAGCAGTGCGGTTGCGAGTCACCTGAAGTTCATCCTGTCACCTAGATTCTTAAGTGCCAGGCAAGTTGTGCCCTTGATTCACTTTTGTTACCCAATAATGTTCTTTATAATCATTTACAATGCATAGGTTTAATTTTGATGGGACCCAATAGGTCACCCTAGATTGTTTATCTCATTACCTTGTTTGCCCCTGAATCACATGGGTAGTTTTTTGCTATTGCTTTATATGGTCTTGGGATAATCATTTATTATATCCATGTTCCAGTTATTTTGTTATTTTATTTATGTTCATGTCAAGATCATTGTATTATTGTTAATTGGAACATGGAGCTTAACTTGAGAAACATGTGCCACCACAAGGGAGGAATGGGACCCCTTGGCTAACTAATTAGGAAAGCTAGTGGAAGACTACCTTACCCGAAAGGGGCAAGGGCAGTAGGGGAGTTGCATGCAAGGAGGTTCTCGGGTTGATTTGCTGCGATGGCGGTCAGACGGGGGATTCTTGCAAGTGCTCTTCCCATAAACTGTAGCGGGTTTTCGGAAGCTAGTGGAACTTTGTAAAGGCCTCGTAGTGGATCCCTAGCCATTCACCTTGGTAGTGTCTAAGGGCCTAGCTAACCCTGGCGACATGGGAAACACGACTTGTGGGTAAAGGGTACAACCTCTACAGAGTGTAAAACCGCTATACTAGCCGAGCTCACGGTCATGAGCGGCTCAGGACTCTCCGATGATTAAATTATGGAACCTAAACTCAATTTGTCATTTGCATTTGCATGGGTTTATTATTAATTTTGTTCTACTACTTTATTATGGTTTGGTATTTACTTACACTTAGTAATTGCTAATAAAATTTTGACCAACTTATAAAGCATTGCTCAGCTTTAAACCTCTATTGTTTATCAGCCTTACACTTCATGAACTCCCACCTTTGGTGAGTTCATGCCACATTATTGCCCACAACTTGTTGAGCGATGAACATGTGTGAGCTCACCCTTGCTGTCTCACACCCCCCACAGGTCAAGAACAGGTATCACTGGAGGTGGCGTATGGTGGATGTGCGCTGTGTTCGTGAGAGGTCTAGGTCGTCGTCTCCCAGTTGACTTTCTGGCGCCAAGGATGGATTTTAGTTCGATCCTTATATATTTATCTTTTATTTTTGTAAGTCTTCCGCTATGTAATAATTACTCTGATGTTATTGACATTTATCTCTATACACTCTGCTATTATATATGTTGTCTTCTTGGGGCATGTATGAGATGCACCTAGCTTTGTTCCTTAAAGCCGGGTGTTACAGAAGTGGTATCAGAGGAAATGTTGACTGTAGGACGAAACCTAGATAGAAATGGACAACCCTTACCTACTTACCTTATTCTGATTCATTCTATACTCATCTCATCTGGTCTTGTCTCACCTCCTGCTTTTCATACTCTAATTACTCTTATCTTTGCAACTCTAAGACAAGATGGATTTCACACTTTGGAATCCTACATTTATGAACTTTTTAAGAGATAGGAGACCTAAGAAATAAAAATTAAAACTATTTTCTATATTTAAAAAATGTTGTTCGATTGTTCTGATGATAAATGTCTTATTTGCTTCTTTGATTGATTAAAATATTATAGACGGGCATCTTAGCATGTACCACCATAAGGTAATGTATTAGCTTTAGTGGATAACACACTAATCTACTTAGCTAATAATCCCCCCGTAGTAACATTCCTTGTAATTACTCCCCTTGTCTACAATTCTTCCTTTCTTACCCTGTATTTCTAACCCAGATGGACTACCCCTATAGTGTTAGAAGAGAGCACTATAGACGTGATCCTTGGTATGTCATGGTTAAGAAAGGCAAAGGCAGTTTATACACTGTACTAAAGGAACCATAGAACTCCCTAGTCCCAAAGGAGAAAGATTTGAAGTTGAAGTTGCAGTAACTACCACCATCAGACTAGCGGCATTCTTAGTAGATGGGAAGATTGTTGGTGTCAACATCCGGTGCAGTTAGAAATTTTTCGGATGTCTTTCCAGAGGAGTTATTAGGGATGCTACCAAGTAGGGAAGCTCAGTTTGTCATTGATCTCTTACCCGAGACTACTACTCCCAAACGGTCATATAGGATGTCGGTAGAAGAGTTAAAAGAACTTAAGAAGCAGTTAACAGAGTTACAAGAGGCTGGGTACATTCGTCCGAGTTCCTCACTTTGTGGAGCGCCGGTTCCATTTGTACAGAAGAAAGAAGGATCACAAGGGATGTGCGTGGATTATAGGACCCTTAATGATGTCACTGTGAAGAACAAGTATCCAATACGCCGCATTGAAGATTTATTTAATCGGATGAGAGGTGCAAGGGTATTCTCGAAGATTGATCTCCGATCGAGATACAATCAAATGAAGATTAGGCCATCGGACATTCTCAAGACACTTTTATCGACCCGATATGGTTTATATGAGTTCACCGTTACGCCATTTGGACTAACTAATGCACCAACCTATTTTATGGATCTAAAGAATAAGGTGTTCATAATCTGGATAGATTCGTCGTAGTGTTCATCGACGATATTCTTATTTATTCCAAGAGTGAAAGTGATCATGAGGAACATTTGAGATTGGTGCTACAGAAGCTACGAGACAATCAACTCTATGCGAAGTATAGCAAATGCAATTTTTGGATTAGCGAGGTGCCCTTTCTTGGACATATCTTTTTAATGGAGGAATATCAGTGGATCCTGCTAAAGTCAAGGAGATGATGGAGTGGGGCGTACCCACTACAGTTACGGAGGTCCAGAGTTTTTTTGGGGCTTGCAGGATATTATCGGAGATTTATTGAAGGATTTTCTAAGATTGCTAAGTCTATCACCTCACTACTGGAGAAGAGAAGAGAGTTTAAGTGGGTTGAGAAGTGCCAAGATAGCTTTGATCAATTAAAGAAGAGATTGATGTCACCACCAGTGTTGGTTATGCCTGATCTATAGAAAGGATTTGACATTTATTGTGATGCCTGCGGCCAAGGCTTGGGATGTGTACTTATGCAAGAAGGACATGTGATCATCTACGCGGAAACATGAGTTGAACTACCCCACTGATGACTTAGAACTGGCAGCCATTGTGCATGCGCTTAAGAATTGGAGACATTATATTATGGGAACCAAGTGTCAAATATACACGGATCATAAGAATTTGAAGTATATATTCACTCAGAAGGATCTCAACCTTAGTCAACACCGTTGGTTGGAGCTTATTAAGGATTATGATTTGGAGATTTACTATCACCCGGGCAAGGCAAATTTGGTTGCAGATGCCTTGAGTCGAAAGGAGCATGTTCATTTAGCTATTATTGCCCAGCTACCCGATGAGATTGTTGAGGATTTCAGGAGACTTAACCTGGGGATAGTTGTTCACACTGAAGGAGTAACTATTGATGTGGAACCTACCTTGGAGCAAGAAATCCGCAGAAGGACAGATTGGTGAGGCTAAACTACAAGAGATTAAGGATCTGATTACTGAAGGTCGAGGTCCGGAATTCACGAAGGATGAGCAAGGCACAGTATGGTTCAAGGATTGGATATGTGTCCCTGAGATTGATAGCCTTCGTGAGACTATATTGAAGGAAGCCCATGACTCGGATTATTCTATTCATCCTAGTAGTACCAAGATGCACCAGGATTTGAAGCAGAAGTACTGGTGGTATGGACTGAAGAGAGATGTGGCTGCACATGTAGCTATTTGCGATGTGTGTCAAAGAGTTAAGGCTAAACACCAGAGGCCAGCTGGACTACTACACCCATTAAAGCTACCCGAGTGGAAGTAAGAAGAGATTGATATGGATTTCATTACTGGATTGCCTCGCACCCAGAAAGGATATGACTATATATGGGTGATTGTGGATAGATTAACAAAAGTGGCTCATTTCATTCCGGTCAAGACTACTTATAAAGTATCTCAATTGATAGAGTTATATATGGCTCGGATTGTGTCTCTACACGGTGTACCGAAGAAGATCGTTTCGGATAGAGGATCATAGTTTACCTCCAGATTTTGGAAAAGTTTACATGAGAAAATGGATACGAAGTTGAATTTTAGTTCGGCCTACCTCATACTGATGGACAGACTGAAAGGACTAATCAAGTATTGGAAGACATGTTGAGAACTTGTGCCCTTCAGCATGGTAGTAGTTGGGACAAGAGTCTACCTTATGCTGAGTTCTCATATAATAATAGTTACCCGGCCAGTCCGAAGAAGTCATTGTTCGAGACTCTACATGACAGGAAGTGTAGGACTCCTCTATATTGGATCAGACTAGGGGAAGACAATTCTTTGGACCCGAACTTATTCAAGAGGCAGAAGAACAAGTCTGTATAATCAGGGAGAACTTGAGGATAGCTCAAACCAGGCAAAAGAGCTACGCTGATAATAGAAGAAGACCACTGGAATTTGAGGAAGGTGATCATGTGTACCTCAAGGTATCACCACTTTGTGGAATGAGGAGATTCAATGTTAAGGGTAAATTGTTCCCTCGCTTTATTGGACCCTTTAGAGTTTTTTTAGGCAAGTTGGAGAGATGGCCTATCAACTCGAGCTACCTGATAATCTATTCGATGTGCATAATGTATTCCATGTGTCTCAACTTAAGAAGTGTCTCCTTGTCCCTGAGGAACAGTTACCAATGGAAGAGCTCAGTGTTCAGGGTGATTTGACTTACACGGAGTATCCTATCAAGATTCTTGATACTTTGACTCGAGTTACAAGAAATAAGGTGATAAAGATGTGCAAAGTACAATGGAGTCACCATGGAGAAGATGAAGCTACATGGGAAAGAGAAGAAGAACTACGAATAGATTCTCCCCATCTTTTCCCTAGTCCTTCCTAAATCTCGAGGACGAGATTCTTTGTAAGGGGGGTAGGATTTGTAATACCCAAATAGTGAGAGCAATAGAAGATACAAGAAATGAGAAATATAAAAGGGTCATTGGATCACTTGTGTTGTTATTCTCATCTTAGCATATTTCAAACCATGGGATTAACTCTGACTACCTATAAAAAAATACTAAGTAAAAGAATGTTGCATCATGTTGGAGTTTTGCTCATGCATAAAACTAAAAATTAGAATTCAAACTTGGTTTGAATTGGATTGAAAATAAGAGAGGAAAATAGAAATAGAAAAGAAAAGGGAATGATCAAACCTATCAGTTCTTGGGCCAAATCTATGCACCTTGGCCTAGTTCCACGGTTCCTCAGCTCCACTCGCGCCTGGGCAGCCCACTTCCATTTTTTTGTCACGCAGCCCAAACCGGAGAATTAGTGCAGGCAGGCAGGCCCCTGTGTCATCTATCCACTGCACGCGTGCCTCCTCTCCTTGTGTTGCCTGCTGGCGGACCCCACACTCCTAAGTCATCCCCTAGCTCACAGTCGAAGCAACGACTTCCTAGTCGCCCGCCGGAACTATCGCCGCCGGACCCGGATCTTCTCGACCTGGGATCTCGGGGCGGACTCCATCCTAAGGCTATATAAGCCTGCCGCCAGGTTCCTTGCTTCCATAATCATATAGGGGAACTGGCGTGCATCAGCGGAGAGAGAGAGATATAGAGCGCTGCTAAGAATCTCACCGGCCGAAGACCCTGTGCCATCGCCTATCATCTGGCCGAGCACTATGGTGCCCTCATCCTCCACCGACGGCGCCGCCGACCTGATGGCGCTCGTGCAGGGGTACACGCCCGAGGACCTCATCGAAGTACTTCATCACCGGATCGACGTGCGCTGTGAGCAGGAACCCTCTTGACGCCTAATCTTCGGTATGGCCATGCCCCGTGGACTCACCCCAAACCATGCTATGCTTAACTTCTGTTGAATCGATGTGCCGACGGCTTGGGTGTGTGCCTGGGTGTTCGGTTATGGCACTGTCATGCCGGAGTCATGTACAGCTCTAGCCGATGCCGTCGGGTAATGGGTAGGCGGCGTTCTGACCGTAGGATCATCGTGGCCATGTAGGATTTGTGTAGTGGCGTCCGGGCTGTATTTCGGGCTTGAATGGTGAGCACTGACCAGCTTGCTGCCGCGGCTATGGCGCTCAGCCACGGAGGGTGGGCTGGAGAGAAAATAGCGACGAAACCAATGGAGGAAGATGGCTGTCTGCCGTTGATCTCCCTTTGGGCGGTGCAGATTAGAAGGCAGAATAACCCTTGGGTCAGATTGATCTGTGCCGTGGATTTGGATCCAACGGTCTCTGGTTAATCTCGCCCACATAAAATCCTTACCGTTGATTGCGGATCTGGTGGCTGTGGTAGCATACCGGTTCGTAGGGCACCAAGATCTAATCTGAACCACCGATTATAGATCGTGCGACCAGAATTAGCCCCATACCGCTTCGTCCTGGGACTTTTGCAAAAGAGCCCTCAGACTCTTTTCAAATGAACCCGCCATCCGCGCACAGTGTTAAATAATTACAACCGTGCCCTGGAATTTGCAGTTTAAGCCCCGAACTCTCTGTTAATTATGTCTGAGGTACAGAACTCTTAGGAAATTCAGGAATAATAAAGAAAATAGGTTTTTAGTATAAAAACAATTCCAGAAACTTGGATAAATCATATTAAATTCATTATAGCTCCAAATGGATCCATTCTAGTTGCATAAAATTCATATTAACAATGTTTATCAATTGGTAACTCTGTTTTAGCATGACAACTAGATTAAAATTTATCACTTAGTTATTTCCATACCAAACACTTACAGACTTCGGAAAATCATAACTAATTCGTTTTAGCTCCGATTTGATCCGTTCAAGTTGCGTTAGTCTCGTACAAATGCATAGATCATTATTATTCAGTTTGTTCTTATGTTTGGTGTGATGTTGATTTTATCTATACCATGTTTGTTTGTATTGCTACGACTAGCAGTGCGGTTGCGAGTCACCTGAAGTTCATCCTGTCACTTGGATTCTCAAGTGCCAGGCAAGTTGTGCCCTTGATTCACTTTTGTTACCCAATAATGTTCTTTATAATCATTTACCATGCATAGGTTTAATTTTGATGGGACCCAATAGGTCACCCTAGATTGTTTATCTCATTACCTTGTTTGCCCCTGAATCACATGGGTAGTTTTTTGCTATTGCTTTATATGGTCTTGGGATAATCATTTATTATATCCATGTTCCAGTTATTTTGTTATTTTATTTATGTTCATGTCAAGATCATTGTATTATTGTTAATTGGAACATGGAGCTTAACTTGAGAAACACGTGCCACCACAAGGGAGGAATGGGACCCCTTGGCTGACTAATTAGGAAAGCTAGTGGAAGACTACCTTACCCGAAAGGGGAAAGGGCAGTAGGGGAGTTGCATGCAAGGAGGTTCTCGGGTTGATTTGCTGCGATGGCTGTCAGACGAGGGATTCTTGCAAGTGCTCTTCCCATAAACTGTAGCGGGTTTTCGGAAGCTAGTGGAACTTTGTAAAGGCCTCGTAGTGGATCCCTAGCCATTCACCTTGGTAGTGTCTAAGGGCCTAGCTAACCCTGGCGACATGGGAAACACGACTTGTGGGTAAAGGGTACAACCTCTGCAGAGTGTAAAACCGCTATACTAGCCGAGCTCACGGCATGAGCGGCTCAGGACTCTCCGATGATTAAATTATGGAACCTAAACTCAATTTGTCATTTGCATTTGCATGGGTTTATTATTAATTTTGTTCTACTACTTTATTATGGTTTGGTATTTACTTACACTTAGTAATTGCTAATAAAATTTTGACCAACTTATAAAAGCAATGCTCAGCTTTAAACCTCTATTGTTGATCAGCCTTACACTTCATGAACTCCCACCTTTGGTGAGTTCATGCAACATTATTCCCCACAACTTGTTGAGCGATGAACATGTGTGAGCTCACCCTTGCTGTCTCACACCCCCCACAGGTCAGGAACAGGTATCACTGGAGGTGGCGTATGGTGGATGTGCGCTGTGTTCGTGAGAGGTCTAGGTCGTCGTCTCCCAGTTGACTTTCTGGCGCCAAGGATGGATTTTAGTTCGATCCTTATATATTTATATTTTATTTTTGTAAGTCTTCCGCTATGTAATAATTACTCTAATGTTATTGACATTTATCTCTATACACTCTGTTATTATATATGTTGTCTTCTTGGCGCATGTATGAGATGCACCTGGCTTTGTTCCTTAAAGCCGGGTGTTACACACAAATACATGACAAATTATGTAGATTAAGAACACAGAATTGATATTACTTTATTCATCACTAAACAAACATTTTCACAATGTATTGTTCTTTTTGTTTGAGACAATATGATTTCATGGATTTTACAAATTACAGTGCTATATTGGATACCATGTCAATGTCCTAAATGACTTCTGCAGCCATATGATCATCCCCTATTGAGCAGGGAGTGTATATGCATGTAGCAATAATAAATGTTTCTTGATTGCTTGCCTCACACAGTGGTCCCGGATAGTCATCAGATTCAGATCATAGTTAGATGAATACAAAATCTTCTGCATACATTATTTATTCTTTGCTACACAAATTTTCTTTCCTTGGATATTTCTTGGAAATGAGACCTTTTCTTTTTGGACAACTGTAGTATAATAATATATTGGTACATAACATGTTTCTGTTTCATGTAATGTGTTATCTATTCTGAACTATGAAACTTCCAGAACTGTGTTTAGATCCATGGTCCTTGTGGATTAGTTGTAGGATGCTTAATAACCTGATCCATACTCTTGGGGACAAATAGTAGGTTGGTAATGGCACTGGTGTTTGGTAAGTATGTTTGTAAAACTGATGCCTCGCATTCTTGATTGCAGAGAATTGCAATAGCTTATCTGCTGACCGCCCTCTGTGAGATTTGGATCAGAGTAGATGAAGATGTAGACTATGGATACGATTTGCTCAAGCGATACCGCTACTAGCTGTGAGTTTAGTTAGACCAAAAGTACTCCCCTTTCTGCACTATGGGAAGGATCACGAGCCATTTTGTTCGTAGGCGCAGTCGTGGCGATCACATACAAGTCCCTGTTGTATGGTATCTATGTTCCTGACTGGGAGTACCAGACATCAGCTCCTGGCTCCATAGAGAAGCATTTCTTTGTAGGTTCTACTTCATCATTTCTTTATGCTAAGAGGTTTTATTACTGATGAGCTTCGAATTCGCAATCTTTCTTACTTAGGTTATGTGGAGTAAGAGGTGACACCAGCCCAGGCTGAAATGCGGTTGGCATGATCGACTGTAAAATCCTGGGCATCCAGCATCTCTACGGCCGACCTGTTTATGCACGATCCAAGGTTTTTTTGTTTAATAGCATTTTTGTTCCTTTTTCTTCAAGAGACTTCTCTGCCTCTTGTCCGTACGATCTCTGATTTCTGTTCTCCTTTGGCAACAATGCAGCATCGACTCGCCACAAAATGGGCCCCTTCCTCCTGATGCACCCTCTTGGTGCCAGGCCCCTTTTGACCCCCATCTTACAACGTGGTGGACGAGGAGGAGGAGCCGACGGCGGTGGCGGAAGTCGGTCTCGGGCCACGATGGCGTCGAGCGCCGGCGGCGCGTTGTCGTCGTTGGGGAAGAACGAGTCCTACCTGTGTGCTAACAAGGTCGACCTCGAGAGCCTAGGCATCCAATTGGACAACAGGCGCTGATCCTGCTCGCTCACCCTCGGCCCGCTGCCGACCTCCCACAAGGTGCCCGCTGATGTCTCAGCCAAACGCGCCTTCCTAGGCCCCGCCCAGCGCCCTGTCGCTGCCTGAGCTACCAATGACAAGCAGGCCTTCACCGCCGCGCTGCCGGCCGCCAAGTAAGACCCCGCTTTGATATTCGCCGTAGGCACGCCTTACCGTTTCTGCCCAGAGTTGGACTTGTACGTCATTGCGAGCTAAGCTGACTGATGCGGTGATGTTGATTTGTGCAGAGCGCGGGTGGTGGGATGGCCACTCGTGCAGGACTACCGAAAGAACACCCTCGCCGCGAGCTCCTCCAGGAGAAAGGCACCGGCAGAGGACGCCGCGTCCACAGCTCAGACCATGTACATGAAGGTCAGCATGGACGACGCGCCCTACCTCAAGATGGTGGACATCAAGATGTACTCTAGCTACGAGGACCTCTCCATGGCGCTTGAGAAGATGTTCAGCTGCTTCATCACTGGTGAGTACTGTTTGGTTCTATGCTTCTGTCTAATGCATTTCCCTCTTGTAAGTACTGCGTCGTCCAATGCCATTTCTGCCAGAGAATTGTCAAGCTACAGGTAATTCTAACAAGTAAATAATGATTTTTATGGAACTTTATATTTGTGGCTTATATATTTCCTTGACTATATAGGGTTTGCAACTAACACCACTTAGTTGACCTAAATGTGCATTCATTTTGCATGATTTATTAGCTTAAAACGGAAGGCTTCTGTTCCACTAACTTGCTTGGATGGTTTTGATGAATCTTTGCTTCCTTCAATAATAGATGATCTCTTCTTTCCTTTTTTTGAGCGCAATTCATCTATTTGAAATAGCACAATACTGTAGCTCAAATGCTACAAACAGCATTCATCAAGCAAGTAGGTTGTTGCTAATCTTTTTTTCTAGACAATTTGTTGCATGATACATAAGAATCTGGTCTCGTCTTTGGTCTCCCTATAGTGTGAATAGTAAAACTTTATTTCAATACTATATTTGTGGCACTTGCGAACTCTCATTTCTTGCAAGCACTCTTTTTTGTGAAATGCTTATTGATTTGAAGGTGCTTTTAGATCATGTTTCCTTCAACACTACAAGGAACTGGTGAAAATTGGACAATGATGAAGACCATTTGTGTCACTGAATATCTAAATTACGAAGGAGGTATATGCTATGGATGCTATTCTATTTGTTATTTGCAAATTAATATTTGTCCATTCCATCACGTAAGCTATCAACATTTGCTGAAAACAAAGGTTCTTTACTGTCGAGCATTGGAAGATATGTTTGGCCATTTCCTCAATGTTGATCTTGCACTGCTAGATAATTTAAAAAGGACAGACCCAGTACTGGTGGCTCCCACTAAATGTATATTTTTCTGAGTAATCATCATCTGTGTACAAATTGTGTCTATCATCTCTGCAGACTATATGCTGCTGCAACCTCTTGAAGACGAGAATGACACTGTTATCAGTTTCTTATATCCTCTAGAACCCTCGGTAAGATTCCTTATTTATTTTAGTGAGTATTACCTAATCGGTGCAAACTGAAATGTAAGGTTGGGGCTGTTTGAAGTTTTCCTCTATTTTGTGAGATTATAATAAATCTGCTCACTGCCTCACTGTGGTTTTCACTTCAAAATTTTTATTAGTTTCTCTTTCCAACATTATTGTATTTGATGCTTCCTAATTTATGCATGCATTTTGATTTCATATAGGTGTAGATTGTTGTCATGCATCATTGTGTTTATTTTCTACTGCTTGTTGTGTTGTGGATTGTTATCATTATAGATTCTTTGATGGGCACGGTAATTCTTATTTATCCTTTTTATGTTGGGTTGTAAGATATATTTACTGACTTTGTGTTATATTATAGGTGAAGCAGGGCAAAACAAGAAGAGGCAGGTTTCAATCTCGAAGTGGATAGCTCTTCGCTGTGGCACTTTTTGATTTGTGATGGTCTCAGATGAAAATCTTGGGCTAAGAAGAATGAACGATATATGCAAAAGCTCACAAGGAGCAGGCTGAGAGAGATGTAAGTACATATGCTTTTCATATCCATATCAACTTGATTATGCTTGCTTTAGTCCATGTCAACACTCAAAATAGTCTACACTCTGGTGTTCATTTCAGAGATGAAATAGACCAAGTAACAGCTCACCTTTGATTATAGCATATCTCACCAACATTTGTTATTATCTAAAATTGTTTTCAGCTTTCATATCTCACCACATTTTCAGCCCGTGATTACAGCATGCCTTGGTCCTTTAACTACACTTGCTTGGATGCTAACAACCCACTTGTTTGTTTGGACATTGTGTATTACAGAGAATTGGAGACACTTTAGACTTTGAAATTAAGAGGTGGTCTACTGGAAAACAGGGCAACTTGCACGCTTTGTTATCAACTTTACAATATGTGAGTTGATGATACTTTTGGTACTGGAGAATGAAGCTAAACTACATGTGGTTTCTACCCATGGCTCTGCTGCTGCGCTCTTGTAGATTTGTCCGAGTGACAAGAAGGTAGATTACCAAATCCAGAAGTTCACCAATGCGGTTGACAATGCCACTGCTCGAGAGAAATCAGGAAATGCAGAGGCGAATGGGAAGGATGGGCATTCGAATGAGGAAGACCTCCTGAAGTATAGGCCAAACCCAGATATGATGGACACAGACTGGTCCTGATGGTCAGGTGATGCTTTTCACTTCCTTAATGATTCTATACACTTGTTACATCGCTAAACAGATGCCAGATGCTTCCTTTTGTGCATTCACAAACACCGTACATGAACATTACTTTGTGAAATGACTACAATAATTAATAACTTGTCCGCACTTGCAATATTGGAACATATCAGTTAGTTTAGCGCAAATATCAATAAGTTCTCTTATTTGTGTTCGTTCAACTTTTCATCCACCAATCACCAATGTGGTACACTTGCTACTGTGGCCACTTGAATATGCCAGTTCACTGAACAACCTTCGGTCAACAGGAGTGCTTGCTCGTGTGTACTTGAACATGCAATTCCTGGCGCATTCTTCTGTAAGTATTTAGTAATACATGAGAGTAGCAAAGAGTTTAACATCTAAGATGTCTTCAGATATGAAAAATGAGTAGAATGGTTATCTATTATTATCCATCTAAAGAATACATGTAATACATGTAAGTGTATGTACTCGTCATACTAAGGCTCATGGTATTAGTAGTTGTTAATAGGATAACACTCATTTTAGCTTTTACTAATTATCGTCAAAACACTGCTGCAGTTAACGAAGCGAAGCACCTGAACTAGCAGTCACGTCTGCAATATACACACCAGCAAAACACTCCTGTAACACTAAACAGTTCATGCATATCCTTGACTGAAGACGATGTTGCAAAGGATTCAGACATCAGCTTTGGCGTTGACAAGAAACAAGATGACGAGTACAATGCTCCTGATGAGTACAACGCAGTGTATAAGTTTGCTTTGTACTGCTTGAGACCATCTCTGGAAGGCGTTCATATTTTGACGACGATGTGCTCCTATATTTTCCGTTCTGAATACCAAATTCTTTAATGTGTCCTCCTGTGTGGAATCAAGTTCCTAATTTAGCTAGAGCAATACTTGAAAAGAGGAATCACAATTAGTTGTTTTTCATGTGATTGTATAACAATTTCTCGTAAATGAATATAATGCTGACTAATTTACTGTTTGTGTGAATAGGTGTTGGCAAAATCTTCTAAGATGGTTCCTGACTAATTTATATGTTCCCGTTGCAATGCACGGGCATTGACCTAGTTTACATTATATTTATCGGAGTGGTTACAAAGTGATTCAAAGTAATAAACTTTGAAATGTTATAAAATTATTTATAAGTTTGAATTATATGCTAGTTTAAGTGACCATCCTCAATAAGAAGTATAGAATAAGTACTTAGACTTATAAGAAGGCGTGCCCACCGGCGCTTAACACCAATCACAATCAAGTGACTCGTAACCTGCAGCAACAATGGGTAAAACCCTAAGTACGCAAGTACTCAGCAAGACTTACCTCACTAAAGAAAAGACTCTCAAGGATATGCTAGTTAAATAGGAATCAAGGAAAAGGCTTTAGCAAGAATCAACTTAGATACTTTTGCAGAAATAGCTTACTAAAGTGAGTCCTTACTTTCAACATTTTAATGCTAGATTAAGTATTAATAGACCTTGTTTGCATCTAGTCTAATTTCACCATCACATTAATCAATCCAACATGATTTTTGCTCATCAAGATTCCATCCATGACTTAGATTGCAGGGCAGTGACCAAGTCTTCATGTCCGAGAAGTAACAGCGATCCGAATCGATTAATACCCAGCTGGGGATCTCCAACCACACGACATATGTAGCACTTAACCCTTGCATCTGTCAACTCGCCACCGGGGTTCTTAAGACCAGATCAGGTTCACACCAACCGAGAGCATAGATACACCAACGTCTAGCCTCTTGCCACAGAGGGTACACGCTACTCTCGCCATCTCTCCACTCCCATTGCGTGTTATCTTATTATGGTATTAGTCTACCCGAGGCAAAGCTTACCATGATGAGGCATGTGACCGGTTAAAAGGTCCTCGATCATCAAGCCTACATTCAGTATAATCCTTAATCAACCTAGGTAGAACATAACCTGTTCCTAGCCCAAGTCCCGATTTAAGTACTTCCATCCTTAGGATTGTTTGTATTCCTTAGGATGAAAAGAGCATTATAGGGAACTTTGCAGTAAGATCCCACTATTGCTTCCAATGAAAATATTCTTGCAGGCAGAAGCCATCCTTCCTCAGGATAACCCTGAGCTAGGCATTAACGCAAAGGACAACCTCTATCCGCAAGATTTACCTCTAGGCAAGGCTAAGCAATTTTGTAAATCATATTTGATACTTCACCAGAAGTATCTATAACAGGAATGGATTTCAAGGTAGCTAATGCATCAAAGGGTTTCCAAGCAACTCCTATAAACCTAATGCACATTTCGCTAGACTTAAAGTGTGTAAAAATCATTTAAAAACAAAAGGAAAGGGGTTGCATGCACCGGGGCTTGCCTGGAATAAACACTACATTAGTGTTTGTTAGATGACGTCCACTGGGCGATCAACTTTTGTTCCGATACTTGCTCTGTCTGTCCATCTTCAGGTTCGTCCGATTGACGACATCGTCTTGCAGAGATGTCCAATCTCTCCTTATCCTGGGGTTGACTTGGGTCGTCTTCTGCATCACGTGGTTAATTCACGTACCTGAATGAAATGCATTATGCACATGAATGCATATAGACAGGAATATTAAAAACATAAATAGTGCTACGCGATAGCGAATTAAACACCTAGCGGCGAGGCGTTGTACAATTTCATATGGAAACACTAGTTATCAATATCCGACTACGCGCAATAATCACAAAATAATAAACTATACATACTATTATAGCACGTGTATTTCTCCTGTCCAATCACATCTAATTTTATTATCAAGCAAGAATAAATTATAAACACGCACTATCATTTTTAGTAACATATTTTTTTCAGAGGTTTAGTAAAACCTGGACTCACTATTATTAAATGCCAACAACTTAAATAGTTATAGAAACAATCTAATTAACCCTTTAAAATGTGTATCTTAATTAACTTGATTTACCGATTTATCTAAATCGAACATCACAATATACGTATGTTAAATTAATAACAATTATCGCGACCAACAATTCTATTTAATCTATTTATATACCTAGTTGACCGGAATAACGAACCAACTTACCATCAATTAAATCCGACTTGAAACCACGAAATCGACTATGCCTTTCAGCTCAGCATTTCCCCGAAAATAGGGTGAGTGCTGCGTCGAATCACGCTTCATCTTCATTCACATCGAGAATTCTCCGGCTGCGTACTGATTTGTTTCCTTCTGCGCCTAATCTTCTCTGATCTTTGGCGTAGACGAGGATGACGATCGACGACTTGTTCGAGCTTTTTGGTCGAGCACTTGGTGAATATCACGCTGCTAGCTTCGTCTTCACCCGACGCTTTGTATTTCTTGAGGATGCACGAAACGACGACGAGATCGATAACGCACACGCGTGATGAGACAAGGTCTGTGGAGATGTGCGCAAGGGAAAATAAGCTTGTGGTGCCAAGAGTCGACTGTGTGGTTCGAGATGGCTGGGCACACAAGTGAGCTACGAACAGTCCCGCGCACAGCACGACGACCAAAGGCCAGAGGCATGGCTGGTGCTGTGAAGCTTGACACAAGCACACGCACGCAACGTCTTCTTTGCGTCCATTTCGCGCGCGCGTCACGGACATAATGTTGCGCAGCACGCGCAAGCAGCTGGTCTAGAAGAGTAGGGAGGGCACCGTCGCTGTGCGGCGGCCGGTCTTGTGCTCAGTAGTACGGCATGGCCGAGGGCCGGTACAGGGCCGAGTGGTTGAAGTGATGCTAACAGCGAGCATCCCCACTGAGCATGGAGCTTCGGCAAGGATGTGCCAACCCGAGGCAAGGCGAGCTGGGGGAAACCGCGGCGCTGGGAGCAGAGCACGCGCAGGGGAGTTCGACATGGGCAGCAGCTCGCGTCCACGACGAGCAGGCTGGGCGCAGGGACGTGAATCCGAGCAAGCGTCGATTAGGAGCAGGTGCTGGCGAGATGGAATCCGAGCAGGGTCGACGACTGGCGACCACTATGGACGGGAGTTGGGGCGAACTGTGCGCGTGCAAAGGACAGGGAAGGCGCGGGCCAGGCTCGACCATGGGCGCGACGAGCAGGAAGGAGTACCCGGCGAGCAGAGATGGACGCCGAGCAGGGAGCTCCGAGCTGGGCGAGCGTACGGCCAGCGAGCTCGCGCACACAGCCAAAGAGACGAGGGAGAAACGAGTTGGAGCTGGAGCTGGAGCTCCGCGACGCGCAGGGAGCTTGGCCAGGGCGCGGCTTCCATGGGCGAACCGGAGAGGGAGTAGAAGCAGCCGAGCGCCATGGAGACGGGCACAGCAGGGAGGAACGCCGGCAGAGGAGGAGCTCCGCGAGCTGGAGGAGCGCGCGATCTGAGCAGAGGAGCGTGCGTCAGGAGAGTACCAGGGAGAGCGCGCGGCCGAGCTGGAGAGCGAGCAGGGAGGGGCGAGCGCCATGGGAAGCCAGTGGCTCGGATGCCTGCGGCTGGGGGAAGATGCAGCACGGCCAGCAGAGGGAGCTGCTTGGCGAGAGAATATCGCGTGGCTGGAAAAAATATCAGTGAAGGGGCGGTGTTCACATGATAGGAACAAACGCACAACGCAGCAGATGGGCTACGAAGAGAAGTTAAGCGGTGGCTGAAAAATATCCCAGGGAGCCATGTCTTCTAGACATGAGGAGAGAATACATGAGGATAAAGGATAGAGATGGCTGGAGCGCTGTTCAAAGGAGTGGTACGACATTTGATGGAGAGGATTAGGCCAAGAGAGATGAACGTTCTCACAAATCGTACGTGAGATATTTCTGCTTTTCTTTTTTCATATACCAATACATTTTGATTTTTCGGTTTAAAAGAGGCAACCAAAACAATTTCAAATTCAATATTTAGATAAGATTTGATTTGGTGAATATTTTAAAGTCAGATGAATTTGTACCATTAATTCACTTTTTGAAGATTTAGATCGAGGCGAAAAGCAATGAACTAAATTAAACGGATTTCGGCTTCGGTATTTTAATCTGCATTTGATTCAGTTGACTTTAGACGAATTCCGTTCGCTATTCAAACACTCGATTAGAGAACAATTCAATTAAAAATCTATAGACGCGATGTCACGGATGACAAAAGGGGACTAAATTATTTTACACCGAAAACTTAGTCGTCGAGTTCTACTTAATCTGTTTGAGATAAAATCGGAGGACTGGACTAAACTTCCAAATTCGTATTTGCGCGAACGATAAATTTTAAATAATCACCGGACGCATCGATTTTCGGAACAACTATGTTCCGAACATCACGAATTTTAGGAAGAGCCCGGATAGATAAAAATAAAAACGATGTCGAACATCACGACAGACGAAATAGATTACGATAGAGAGACTGTTATTCTCATTAATATTCCCGTACTTACGTCCATATTCGTTGTTTACGTACAGTAACACCTGGGGTGTTACAACCACCTCTACCGCGTAAGGATGGGAGGCCACTGAAGGATGGGATTGCCGTCCATTTTCCTCTCGGCGCCGAAGACGGAAGGGCAGATTTGGATCAGTGTAGATGGTGGCATCGGATTAGGCGCGGTCTCCTACCAGCGTGGAGCGCCAGACGTGGGTGGTGGAGAGCGCAAATCGCTGTGTAAGGAAGGGAGTGCAGATGGTGGCGTCGGATTTGGCGCTCTCTCCATAGAAGGCGTCACATGGATATTATGGAAGGCAGGAGTAGGAGGTAGAAGGGGAAGGCAGGAGCTGGTGGGTGATGGCGCTGCAGCCTGATTTTGTGCACGAGGGTGCTTCTGCACTTTGGGCGTGGTATAGACGTATAGCAGGCAGGAGCATGCTGCAGGCATCGAGCTGTGGTGCAGCTGTGAGCACGGGGGCAGAACATGCGCCATGGACGGATGTGGACGCCTACGTTATGTGCTTAAGAAGTAGTGTATATATATACACTAGTCTCCGATGAGATATAATCTGGGATCGTGGATTGATTTTGAAGAAATGAAAGGGGTTCTTTGTAAAAATATGACGCGAGACGACCGTTGAAACTTGTGCTTTAATATAGTGAAGACTAGGCAGTTGCTCATGCTTTACTATGGTTTTTATATACCATATAAATAGGTATTAGTATTTATTCAAATATAATTATTGTTTATTTCTAAACACAAAGGTACGTGTGGTCTAATGGTTAGCCCCAAATTTCCTAAGCTGGGAGTGTGGGTTCGAGTGCTCGCTCTACACTTTTTGTGCGGCTGTGTGGGCGCTAGGATCCACAGGTAGTAGCTAAGAGGGACGGAAAAACCAATCAGAGAGCATGGGGCATGTTGGGGGTCTTCTTCTCTGCTAAAGGTCCTCAAGACAAAAACCATCGGCAGAGTGGTACTGAAGACTTCCTTTTTCTCTACCGAAGCTCCTTAAGATGAAGATCTCGTCTGGAAGCAACGATGGCAAGCGCCAAAGCTGCCACTAGCTTCTACTTAAACCAAACAGAGGATGAAAAGACTAGCTAGTCCCTAGTGATTTGTGTTACAATTATGAACAAATGTTTAAGGTCATAAATGTATTTTTACCTAGGCTGTGTCCTGTGCCTATAAATAGATGAACATTAGCACCGTACTTTTCACGCTGGATTGTAATCACTCTTGCATCAACATCTTCGAACAAGTCGAAGGTATCAATATGATATGAGCTTTGTTAATATTCATGTGTGTATTATGAAATACGAATGTGAATGAACTAATGAATTATATTTATTATCTTTATGGATTATTATTTATCCACAAGATGATGAAGGCATGTCCTTCATGACCTTCGTCTGATGATCATTGTGTCCGAGAGGATCCAATGCTTCGGAGGATGAAGGTCCTTGATATTTAACAATTGTGTTGCCTTGTTCCTAATTCATAGCATTTAAGAACAAGTGACCAACATTGGCGCCCACCTCCGGTGAACTCACTTCCACGACCGTGACAATGGCTACGCAAAGAACCCAAACCATGGCACCTTCGGCTACGAAGCTAGTGCTCCCAATCACAGGCGGTTCAAGTTCTAACCTAGATAATAAGAAGCAGAAGAAGGAGACACAAAGAAGAGTACAACATGTTGGAGTGTAGGGACCCTTCATTAAGTCCAAGTGGTCTCAAATACCAATCACCTTCTCTTAGGAGGACCTTCAGCTCAAGGACTACCCTCACAATGATGCAATGGTTATATCTTGTGTTATCAAGGGGTTTCTAGTTCACAATGTCCTTGTAGACACTTGCAGTGTAGCAGATATCATCTTTGCAGAAGCCTTCAGGCAGATGCAGGAGCAGGATGACAAGATACATGACGCAACACAACCCTTATGTGGCTTCGAAGGAAGGTAGATAGTGGCACTCGGGAAGATAACAATGCCAATCACCTTCGGATATGTTCACAACAAAAGAACATAGCAAGTTGTATTCGACATTGTTGATATCGATTATCCTTACAATGCAATCATTGATCGAGGGACGTTGAACGCCTTCGAAGCAATGCTTCACCTAGTATATTTGTGCATGAAGATACCTTCTGACCAAGGTCCTATCGCTGTGCATGGGAGTCAAGAGGCTGCTAGAAGGGCCAAAGGGAACTAGACAGATTCAAAGGCCATCCATAACATAGATGAAGCCGAAGCTCATCAACAATATAAGCATAAAAGAGATAAGGCTGCCTCAGCAGATCAGCCGAAGCCCATGCTTCTGTGTGAAGACATAGGAGAGAAAAAGGTGTTGCTAGGGTCTCAATTGTCTGGTGAACAAGAAAAAACTTTGTTGAGGTTTCTGTTCAACAACAAGGATGTATTTGCTTGGTTGACTATTGATCTTTGTGGTGTCAACAGAGATGTCATTGAGCATTCACTTAATGTAGATCCGGCTACCAGGCCAAGGAAGTAAAAGCTTTGGAAGATGTCCGATGACAAAGCTGAAGGTGCAAGAAACAAAGTCAAAAGACTCCTGAGTGCCGGAGTAATTAGAGAGGTGACATATCCAGAGTGGTTAGCCAATACTGTGTTGGTGAAGGAGGCTAATGGAAAGTGGAGGATGTGCATTGATTTTACGGATCTGAATAAGGCATGTCCGAAGGATGAGTTCCCTTTGTGAAGAATAGATTCCCTAGTGCATGCAGCAGCTACTTCGGAGCTCATGAGTCTATTGGATTGCTATTCAAGTTATCATCAAATCTGGATGAAGAAGGAAGACGAGCCTAAGACAAGCTTCATAACCCCTAGTGGGACCTACTGGTACCTTCGGATGCCCGAGGGGCTCAAGAATGCTGGAGGAAGCTTCAACAGGATGACTGCCAAAGTCGTTTGCTCTCAGATTGACAGGAATGTTCTAACATATGTCGATGATATCATAGTGAAAAGTATCAAGCAAAAAAATCACTTCACTGATTTACAAGAAACATTTGCCAATTTTAGAAAGGTCGGCCTCAAGTTTAACCCAGAGAAATGTGTCTTCGGAGTGAAGAAGGGAAAATTTCTTGGGTGTCTTGTGTCAACAAATGGAATTGAAGCTAACCCAAACAAGATAGAAGCTATACTTCGGATGGAGCCACCGAAGTCAAGAAAAGGCGCCCAGAGATTGACAGGAAGGTTGGCCTCATTGAATAGATTTATTTCAAGATCAACAGAAAGGAACTTGCCATTCTTTGAAGTGCTGAAATCAGCCAAAGTCTTTCAATGGGGACCAACCCAACAAAAGGCTTTCGAAGAGCTGAAACAATATCTAATAGAACTGACAACATTAACTCCACCTTCGTCAGGAGCTCCATTGCTGCTGTATGTAGCTGCTTCTCACACTGCAGTTAGTGCAGCGTTGGTGCAAGAAAAGCAAGATGGCCAAGTGAAGAAGCAAGTGCTAGTGTACTTCGTCTCTGAAGAACTTAGTCCGTCAAAAAGAAATTACATAGAGCTGGAGAAGGTACTATATGCTGTATTGATGGCCTCTAGAAAGCTTCAACATTATTTCTAGTCATACCATATTATAGTACCTTCTTCTCAGCCTCTCAAGGAAATAATAAAGAACCGAGAAGCCACTGGAAGAGTTGGAAAGTGGGATGCAGATCTGAATGAATTCACTATAGATTATGTCCACAGGTCTTCAATCCAATCTTAAGGGTTAGCACACTTCATTGCTGATTGGACGCCAGGGGCTTAGGACGAAGAAAGAACAAAAGATAACGAAGCTTGGACAATGTTCTGTGATGGGTCATGGGGAACCTTCGGCGCAGGTGCAGCTACTATCCTAATTTCACCATCTAAGATCAGAACCTGTTACGTAGCCAGGCTAGAGTTCAACTGCACAAATAATATTGCAGAATAGGAAGCCCTTCTCTTGGGGCTTCGAAAGCTCAAGGCAATTGGAGTAAGAAGGGCAATCCTCAAGTCTGATTCACAGGTTATCATAGGCCATATAGATAAAAGAAGCAAAGCAAGAGAACCGAAGCTTGAGAATTATCTGGATACAGTCCGAAGAATGGAAGCCTCTTTCGAAGGCTTCTTAGTAAAGAATATCCCAAGAGGAGAAAATGAGCATGCAGATTTGTGAGTTAAGTCAACGGCACAGGAGTTCCCACGACCTTCAGAAGTATTCTTTGAAACAATAAAAGCACCTTTCGTCGAGCTCATGGAGCAAGCCGTGCTTACAATCTCACTAGTGCACAGTGAAGATTGGATGACTGAGATTGTATCTTTCTTGCAAGGCAATTATCTTTCAGACGACAAAGTCTATATAATAAGAATGGAAGCCAGGACAAGTCCTTACATGATCATAGAAGGAGAATTGTATAAACAAGGAGTTTGCTCTCCAATGCTGAAGTGTTTGTCCAGAGCCGAAGGCCAGGAGCTAATGAAAGAAATACATGCAGGGGTATGCGGAGCTCATATTGGGTCCAGGCCGTTGCTTGAAAAAATTTTCAGACAAGGATTTTATTGGCCAAAGGCGGCTTCGAATGCAGCAGATTTAGTTCAAAAATATGAAAACTACCAGAAGTGTGCTAGAGACCAAAAACAACATTCGTCTTTAACATAGCTAATCCAGCCCACTTGGCCATTGCAAAGGTGGAACCTAGATTTATTAGGCCCACTTCCACCAGCGCAAGGAAATTTAAAATATGTTGTGGTAGCGGTGAAGTATTTTTCTAAATGGATTGAAGCTAAACCTCTGGCTACAATCACTTCGGCCATAGTCCAGAAGTTTTTTCTGGTAGAATATTGTTTGCTGATTTGGTGTGCCGCAGGCCATTATAGTTGATAACGAAACTCAGTTTGATGCTGAAACATTCAAAACTTTTTGTGACCAAATTGGTACAAAAATACATTTTGCATCTGTAAGGCATCTAGAATCAAATGGACTGGTAGAACGAGCTAACGAAATCATAATAACAGGAATAATGAAGTCAATCTTCAATCAGCCAAAAGGAAAGTGGTTGGATGAATTAATAAAAGTGGTATGGAACCACAACACTGTTGTCTCAAGGTCAACAGGATTTACCCCATTTAAGCTTTTATTCGGTGATGAGGCAATAACACCGGAAGAAGCAAGAATAGGTTCTATAAGGACCTCAGCTTCGGCAGAAGACAAAGAGGATTGTAAAATAACAAAAGACACCATAGAAGGGACCAGATTTCAGGCAATAGATCACATCAATAAGTATCAAGCCAAAACAGTAAAATGGTGAGATCGGAAGGTAAGATTAAAGAATATCAAGCCAGGACACTTGGTACTTCGGAGAGTGGCCAACTCAGATACAGTGGGAAAACTTCAGCTTAAATGGTAAGGTCCTTTCTTGGTGGTATCTTCGTCAAGGCCTGGATCATACAGGTTGAAAGACATGGATGACAATGACATTCCAAGATCTTGGAATGCAGATGAGCTTCGAAGATATTATGTAAATTTTGTATTTTTCTTACTTTTTCCTTATGGCACCCTTTTTCTTTCAAGAGGGGATAAAGGTTTTTAATGGGGCCATAGGTTGTAATTTTTATTTTTTGTGCAGCCCTGTGCAATACAAGGGCCAGATTCCCCCACATGTAAAAATGCACTAGTAGAGATCTTATCATCGATGACGTTCGTATTGCGTCACAGAATCTGTATATATCGTCACAGATAAAGATTTGTGACAAATTTGTGACGAGTTCGATTTGGTCATAGGGGTCGCGTCACATTTGTTGTGTTGTGACAGACTACCCATTTTCGTCATCGATGTGTATACATTCTGTGACGAAATACGCATTGTCATGGAAGTGAATTCATTCTATGACGATCAGTTTTGGTCATAGAGGAAGACACTTTTCCGTCATAATTCGTCGTCTGCCCGAGCAACCTGACAGCGTTGTTAACGTCGTTTGGTTTCTGTGACGGTACGGTATCGTCATAGATAGAGCCGTGGTTTGGTCATTAACAGCCGTTTGGAAGGTCCCGATGCGTATGACATCAGCGCTGACGTGGCTAGTGACGTGGCAGCTGACGTCAGCGCTGACGTGGCATATGTTTTATTATATGCCACCAGTTTGGTCACAGATGTGCAGAGAATAATTTTATTGGAAATTGCAAAAGATACTAGAACAGAGGAATGAGCACACAATTCCATATTCCGTAGATGAATACAACTAGTATTCCAGTGAGCATACAAACTAAGTGGACAACACTAAACTCAGTTCATAGCATCACCACTTGACTTCACATTTCAGTTGAGTTTGCACAAACATAACAGCATATAATAAAAAGTTGACACCCACGAGCAACTAGAGTTTTTGGGTACCCTCATGTCAAAGAACAGGCCAAAAACAGCTGCTCTGACTAGCAGCCCTCATGTCGAAGAAGAGTTACCATGCAAGGACAAGAGCTTCTTGATGAGCACATTAGTCTCCTCCATCTCCTTGCTGTTCTTCTCTGTTATCTTCTTGTACTCCTCCAACTCCCTTTGTGTCCTCGCCTGCTGTTCCTCAGCTTCTTCACATTTCTTCCTGAGCTGGTCGAGTTCACCTTGAACAGCAGCCGTCGCTTCAGCTGCAAGTTTGTCGGCGTTCCGAGACCGGGGGGTCCCCGAGCCGACGAGTGAGTGTGCCGCATGCCCCAGCCCAGATGGGTCGAGCGCGTGGATGAGCGCGAAGGGGGGAGAGAGCGAGAGCGAGGTGGCCGGAGCCAGGTCGTGAGGGAGTCGGAGATCCCGCGGCCTTCGTGTTCGTCCCGCGCCCAGGTCGGGTGCGCTTGCAGTAGGGGGTTACAAGCGTCCGCGCGGGTGAGGGGAGCGGGCGGCCCCGATAGAGCGCCTGCCCCTGCCCTTCGTTCCCGCGAGGCCAACCTTCTCTAAGAAGGCCCTGGTCCTTCCTTTTATAGGCGTAAGGAGAGGATCCAGGTGTACAAATGGGGGTGTAGCAAGGTGCTACATGTCTAGCGGGGGTGAGCTAGTGCCCTAAGTACATGCCAAGGTGGCAGCCGGAGAGATCTTGGCACCCAGCTAGTGTGGCGTCGTGGCTGTCGGAGAAGCAATGGAGCCGGGCGGAGGGACAGCTGTCGGAGTGGTTGGGCCCTTGCTGACGTCCCCCTGCTTTCGTAAGGGAGCTGAGAACCGCCGTCGTCATGGGTCCAGCGGGGCGCCATCATTGCCTATCTGGCGGAGCTAGCCAGATGGGACGTCGGTCCTGTTCTCTGCGGCCCGAGTCGTCTCGGGGTAGGGTGATGATGGCGCTTCCTGTCGACGTGGCGGACTCGTGCCCTAGGTCGGGCGACGTGGGGGCTCCTCCGAAGCCGAGGTCGAGTCTGTCCTGCATGGCCGAGGCCGAGGCCGAGGCCGAGCCCGAGCCCCTGGGTCGAGCGAGGCGGAGGTCGTTCGGCAGAGGTCGGGGTGGAGTCCGAGCCCTGGGTCGGGCGAAGCGGAGTTCATCGTCTTCCGGTGCCTTAGCCCGAGTCCGAGCCCTGGGTCGGGCGGAGCAGAGTTCGCCGTCTTCCGGGGCCTTAGCCCGAGTCCGAGCCCTGGGTCGGGCGGAGCGGAGTTCGCCGTCTTCCGGGGCCTTAGCCCGAGTCCGAGCCCTGGGTCGGGCGGAGCGGAGTTCGCCGTCTTCCGGGGCCTTAGCCCGAGTCTGAGCCCTGGGTCGGGCGGAGCGGAGTTCACCGTCTTCCGGGGCCTTAGCCCGAGTCCGAGCCCTGGGTCGGGCGGAGCGGAGTTCGCCGTCTTCCGGGGCCTTAGCCCGAGTCCGAGCCCTGGGTCGGGCGGAGCTTCCTCTGGCGCTTTTGGCCAAGCCTGGCCGCCGTCAGTCTTACTCTTTGCGTTAAAGGCCCCAGTGACTTGGTCGGTCGGCGCGGTGATTTAGTCAGGGTTGCTTCTTAACGAAGGCAAGGCCTCGGGCGAGCCAGAGATGCGTCTGCCGTGAAAGAGGAGGCCTCGGGCGAGACGGAAACATCTCAGGGTCGGCTGCCCTTGCCCGAGGCTAGGCTCGGGCGTGGCGTGATCGAGTCGCTCGTATGGACTGATCCCTGACTTAATCAAACCCATCAGGCCTCTGCAGCTTTATGCTGATGGGGGTTACCAGCTGAGAATTAGGCGTCTTGAGGGTACCCCTAATTATGGTCCCCGACAGTAGCCCCCGAGCCTCGAAGGGAGTGTTAACACTCGCTTGGAGGCTTTTGTCGCACTTTTTTGCAAGGGGACCAGCCTTTCTCGGTTGTACTTTGTTCCGGTGGGTGCGCGCGAGCGCACCCGCCGGGTGTAGCCCCCGAGGCCTCGGAGGAGTGGTTTCACTCCTTTGAGGTCTTAATGCCTTGTGTAATGCTTCGGCTGGTCTGGCGGTTCCCTCATGCGAACAGGCCGTAGCCCAGGTGCACTGTCGGAGCCCAAGTTCTCGGGCTGGTATGTTGACGCTGTCAACAGTTCGGCCGGAGCCGGGTTTGCGAGAGCAGCCCCCGAGCCTCCGCACAGAGCGAGAGGACGATCAGGGACAGACTCGGCTTTTTTACATATGCCCCTACGTCGCCTTTCCGCAAGGAGGAGGGGGGGAGAGCGCCATGTTACCCTCGATGGGCACCGAACATGGTGTCTCCGGTGAGTTGCAATCGGGTAATCCGAGTGGACGTCCGTGCCCCGTTCGTTGGGGGTCGGCTAGGGGCCCGGAGGCACGCCCAAAAGTACCTGCGGGTGATCTGCCGGACCCGGTCCCCTGGCGACGGGGTCCGAGGGCTCGTTGCCTCCCTCCGATGGGATTCCGTTACAGAGTCGTTCCCGCTGGTCTCGGAAATGTCCTAGGGTACCTCGGGAGCGCAGCCCGAGCGTTGGTTATGTATCGAACGTACCCCTGGTCATCCCTCGCTCGGTGTCTGAGGCGACTGTGAACCCTTCGGGGGGCCAGCCTTCGAACCCCTGATCAGTAAGGGGCGCGGAGCCCGAGTAGCCTGAGGCGGTCGTGGGACCTTTCGGGGGCCGACCTTCGAACCCCTGACCAGTAGTGGGTGTCGGGCCCACGCGATCTGAGGCGGCTATTGAACCCTTCGGGGGGCCAGCCTTCGAACCCCTGATCAGTAAGGAGGCTCGGAGCCTAGCTCCTTCACGGGGAAGGATCCCTTTGGGGGTATCCCCTTTCCCGGTCCCTGTTGCAAGAGATAGAGAAAGAAGGAAAAGGGAAAAAGGATTCGAAATTGAACGTCGTGGCGTACCTTTTTTTTTGGTGTGGTCGTTTTGGCGAAGGCGAAACGTCGCCAGCTGCTCCCGCCAGTAGCGCTGCCCGCCGAGCCGCGGAGTTAATGCGCCGGGGCGAGTAGTTGGCGAGGCTGCCGTTGCGCGTGCGCGAGCCGTTCGAGGAACGGGTCACGGGCGTGTCGTCTTCACACCGTGAGAGAGGGGGTTCTCTTACTGCCTCCGGATGGGACGTGAGCTTGGCTGATGGCGTGACCGCTGCTCTTGCGCGCCTGCCACTGTTATTACTGCCGGCCCACTTTTGACCGCGTTTGACCGCTGCGTCAGGCTGGCGCAGCTGGGCCGCGCGCTGGGCCGCCTCGGGTCGCGGTATTGGTTCCGCAACCGAGGAGGTGCGGTGGTGGCGCAAGTGGCATAGTGGCTTACATGCAGCATCCGGCGCGCCGGTTGCGCGACGCGTGGGCTTGAGCCTCCGTGCTGGCCTGTCAGGAGTCGGAGAGGCGCGTCCACTTGGCGCGAGTGCATGCTGCCCGCATGGCTGCCCGCCCCTTTCGCCCGTTGGTCTGGGCAAAGGTGGAGGGTCACTTGTAACCGCTGGGTAGTTGCACGCGCCGCGCGCGGCGGTTCGGCTTCTTCTGCTGGGAGCCGGTCTGTATGACAGGCGGGTCCCAGCCCCCGCGCCGCAGGGGAGGACTTTGGAGGCGCGTTGGAGAAGACTCAGCCCGTGACGGTTGGGGGCGCAAGCAGGGAGAGTTGCCTTTAAAAGGAGGGCGACCCCTTTCGTAAGGCGACCATGTCTTCTTCCTCCCTTATGCATCGTGTCTTTCCGCCTTTCAAGCCCCCGGATGGGGGAAACCACCATCTCCGTGCCTCATCATCGGGGGACACCACTCCGTGGGAGCGGGTACTTTTCAGCCATCGTTCGGCTTCAAGGATTTTCATCACTCAGCCCGGCGGCTCCCCTCCGCTGGTGATCACCCAAGACGGTGGCCTCCAGCTCCCGGATGGGGAGAGGCAAACCGGGTTGTGGTCCCGGCCCCGCCCTCAGTGCTGAGGGTGTTCGTCATCCTCGCCGGGGCGGGGAGCGAGGCGAGCCGGGGCCCCACCTCCTACGCGGGTCGGCGGGCCACCTCATTTTCCAGCTTCTGGTGGTGGCAATCGCCTTTTAGCCCCACGGCGGAGACATCCTCCAGCCATGCCGGGGAAGGGGAACTGTTGCTGCCCAGCTAGGATGCAACATTCCGTCTTCTCCCTCGCATTCGCGGCGAGGACGGCTGCGAGGATCTGCCGGGGTGCTTAGGGGCGCCCCGCGTTTGCTGGTGATTCACCCAGAGCTTGTCGCTCCACGGGCTTCCCTGGCGGGGAGGTTGTCCGTACCCGCGGGGGCGGAACCGGAGTTCCGTTTGTAATGGCACTTCGAGTGCCGGGTTTTTTGTTCATTTTCGGCTTTCGGGGCCTGAACATGTATGTAATTACGGCACGGAGCCGTGTTTTTTCCTCATTTCCGAGCACTAAGACTCGTCTGCTGATTGTCTGAACCACTTCACTAAGCATGAGTCGCCCCGTGTCAAGGTGACGAGTGAGGTATCCGTATCCCGGAGGCGTAGGAGTCCCTCGGCTCGGTCGGCCCTGTTGTCCGAGGCTCCTCTAGCTTAGTTAAAGAGACCCCTCGGCCGCTCTTCGACGAGCCGAGGCCGGGGGTAGCGATATCAGCATGAGCAGAGGCGGAGTTGGCTCGGAAATGAAACCTGGTTGGCCGGAGCCTAGCCGAGTTGTCCGTTGGCAGGATCGACGCCGGAGTTGGTCAGCCGAGGCTTCGGACCGGGCTCGTGCCCTCGGAAGGTGGTTGGCCGAGGCCCCGGAGGTGGCTGGCTGAGCCGCCTGCTCGGGCCGGATTCCCGGAGAAGTCCCTGAGAACGATCGCCCGGGCGTGGTGATGACGCCGTCCTTTGGAGCGGAGGCCCTCGGACCGTGTCGCCGTCCGAGGCTAGTTCGGGCCTTGCCGAAGGTGCTGTCGATGCCGGGGGTGTCGCCGCCCCCTTCCAGCGCCAAGACCTGAGCCTGCAGGATCAGCTTGTCTTGTAGCGTGTGCTTTGTGCGGCCGTCGAGGCCAGAACACACACCCTTGCTGTGTTGTAAAGCTGCATCCCTTTTCCTCTTGTTCCAAGCGTCTGGACTTTTTGTCGGTAACAGGGATGTTTGTGCGAGCGAAAGTTGCTTCTCGCGGAAGGTGAGGAGTGAGGTATCCGTATCCCGGAGGCGTGGGAGTCCCTCGGCTCGGTCGGCCTTGCCGCTTACGCGCACTTTTACTCGTCCATGAGGCCCTATCACCGACTTAGTCGAGAAAACTCGAAGAATCGCTTCGACAGAAGAGCTTCCGAACGTAGAGACTTATTCGATCCGCGGAGTCACCTTATCCGAACGCGAGTTACTTATCGCAGAAGGTGATGAGTGAGGTATCCGTATCCCGGAGGCGTAGGAGTCCCTCGGCTCGGTCAGCCTTGACTGCTTACGTGTACCCTGTCGTTTCCATGACCCACTTTTCGAAGTAGTCAAAAAGCACGAAAGATATTTTGGTAAAAGAGATTTTCTATTCGAGGAAAATTTTGACGCAGAGGGGGTTTCCCCCCTTTTAGATGTCGCCGAGCACTGCTTCCTATTTGGGGTCGAGCCCGGAACCGATCCGAATCTGCTTGGAGGTGTCGCCACCGGGGTCGAGAGGGACGGCCTTAACCGTCTCCGCTGGCTCGAAGTTGTCGGCATGTCGCTTCACGTCCGGCACCTCTCGGGAGAGGCTTTCCAGGTTGGCAATGAGGGCCTCGGACTCGGCGAGGGCCTCGGCGTACTCCACGCACTCCACATCGCATTCGAATGCGTGTTTGTACGTGGGGCCGACGGTGATGACCCCGTTGGGGCCCGGCATCTTGAGCTTCAGGTAGGTGTAGTTGGGGATGGCCATGAACTTCGCGTAGCATGGCCTTCCCAACACTGCGTGGTAGGTCCCTCGGAACCCGACCACCTCGAACGTCAAAGTCTCTCTTCGGAAGTTGGAGGGTGTTCCGAAGCAGACAGGAAGGTCGAGCTGTCCGAGGGGCTGGACGCGCTTCCCAGGAATGATCCCGTGGAAGGGCGCAGCGCCTGCTCGGACGGATGACAGATCGACGCGCAGGAGCCTGAGGGTCTCAGCGTAGATGATGTTGAGGCAGCTGCCCCCATCCATCAGGACCTTGGTGAGCCTGACGTCGCCGATGACGGGATCGACGACGAGCGGGTACTTCCCTGGGCTCGGCACGTGGTCGGGGTGGTCATCCTGGTCGAAGGTGATGGGCTTGTCGGACCAGTCTAGGTAGACTGGCGCCGCCACCTTCACCGAGCAGACCTCCCGACGCTCCTGCTTACGATGCCGAGCCGAGGCATTCGCCGCATGCCCTCCGTAGATCATGAAGCAGTCGCGGACCTCGGGGAACTCTCCTGCTTGGTGATCTTCCTTTTTACCGTCGCCGCGGGCCCTGTCACCCTCTGCGGGTGGCCCGGCCCGGTGGAAGTGGCGCCGAAGCATGACGCACTCCTCGAGGGTGTGCTTGACGGGCCCCTGATGGTAGGGGCACGTCTCCTTGAGTGCCTTGTCGAAGAGGTTGGCGCCTCCGGGGGGCTTCCGAGGGTTCTTGTACTCGGTGGCGGCGACAAGGTCCGTGCTGGCGGCGTCGCGTTTCGCTTGCGACTTCCTCCTGCCTTTCTTCTTGGCGCCGAGCGGAGTAGACGCCTCGGGAGCATCTTCCGACGGGCGGCCCTAGGGCTGCTTGTCCTTTCGGAAGATGGCCTCGACCGCCTCCTGACCAGAGGCGAACTTGGTGGCGATGTCCATCAGCTCGCTCGCCCTGGTGGCGGTCTTGCGACCCAACTTGCTCACCAGGTCACGGCAGGTGGTGCCGGCAAGGAACGCGCCGATGACATCGGAGTCGGTGATGTTGGGCAGCTCGGTGCGCTGCTTCGAGAATCGCCGGATGTAGTCCCGAAGGGACTCTCCCGGCTGTTGCCGGCAGCTTCGGAGGTCCCAGGAATTCCCGGGGCGCACGTACGTGCCCTGGAAGTTGCCGGCGAAGGCTTGGACCAGATCCTCCCAGTTGGAAATCTGCCCCGGAGGCAGGTGCTCCAACCAAGCGCGAGCAGTGTCGGAGAGGAACAGGGGGAGGTTGCGGATGATGAGGTTGTCGTCGTCCGTCCCACCTAGTTGACAGGCCAAGCGGTAGTCCGCGAGCCACAATTCCGGTCTCGTTTCCCCCGAGTACTTTGCGATGGTAGTCGGGGGTCGGAATCGGGGCGGAAACGGCGCCCGCCGAATGGCCCGGCTGAAGACCTGCGGACCGGGTGGTTCGGGCGAGGGACTCCGATCCTCCCCGCTGTCGTAGCGTCCCCCACGCCTGGGGTGATAACCTCGGCGCACCCTTTCGTCGAGGCGGGCCCGACGGTCGCGATGAGGGTGCTCGTCGCCGAGGTGGCCCGGGGCCGCCGGCGCAGTGTTGCGCGTGCGCCCGGTGTAGACCGAGGCTTCCCGCATAAGTCGGGAAGTCGCGGCGCAAGGTTCCGAGGGGTACCCCTGCCTTCGGGAGGTAGAGCTCTCGGCCCGCCGGGCCGCAGCGCCTTCCAGGAGATGCTTGAGCTCTCCCTGGATTCGCCGACCCTCGGTGGTTGATGACTCCGGCATCGCGCGGAGGAGCATCGCTGCGGCGGCCAGGTCCTGACCGGTCCCGCCAGATGCGGGTGGCGGTCTGTCCCTGGCATCGTTAGCGATGCGGTGCTGGAGACCTTGGGGCAGGTGACGTATTTCTCCGGCCAGGGGCTGGCCCGCCCATACCTGCCCGACGTCCCGGCGGATCGCCTCGAGCGCTCCTGCTCCCTCATCGAGCCCGGCCCGCGCCCCGCGGACTTGCTCGAGCTGTGGGTCGTGACCCCCCGCCGGAACGGGGACCACAGCTAGCTCCCGCGGGATGTCGGCGCGAGGCGCTGGCCTAGGGGGATCACCATCCTCCGGCATGCCGAGACAGCTGCCTCCGGAGGGATCCCCTAGCTCGACGTGGAAACATTCGCGGCTCGGGCCGCAGTCCTTGTCGTCAAGGCTGCGGCTGCCGTCAGAACAGTCGGAGAGGTAGTAGTTGCATGCGGTCATGAAATCCCGCATGGCACTGGGGTTGCCAGATCCAGAGAAATCCCAGTGGATGCTGGGATCGTCATCTTCCTCGGACCCAGAGGGCCCGTAGGTCGAGACGTCCGTCAATCGGTCCCAAGGCGACCGCACACGAAACCCCAGAGAGGTTGCATTCGCCTCAATGTGAGCGCCCGCCAAAGCGAGGTCGCTAGGCGGGTTGAGGCCAAGTCGAAATGACAAAGGATGAGAATCAGCCGGTACCTTTTGGTCGACGAGGATCGACGAAGTCGCATCGGGGGCTGATCATGCTGTCGTCCTGGGTGCGAGGGCGACGTCCTGCAGGCCCTCCGTGAGCGCGCTGGCGTCGTCCACTTGCTCGGGGTCGGCGTGTCGCGGGGGGACGGCGCTCGCCTTCGCCTCAAACGCGTGGGTGATGCCCGACGCGTCCTCCGTTGGGGCGCTGGGGATGTCGATTTGCTCGACAATCGACTGAGCGCAGCCTCCCGCTCGGCCTTGGTTGCCCCGCCTCCTCCTCTGATGGCGAGGGAGAGGATGGGGTGAGCTCGAAAGTTGTCCTTCCCCCACGCGGGAAAGACGTCGTCGATTCCGCCGCCGGAGGGCGGGCTATCCGCCACCATTGTCGCTGTCGCGCGGCGGTGGAAGGAGTATCATGTCGTAGCTGCCGTCGAAAGACATGAACTCGAGACTCCCGAAACGGAGCACCGTCCCGGGTTGAAGAGGTCGTTGGAGGCTGCCCATCTGGAGCTTGACGGGAAACTACTCGTCAATACGCAGCAGGCCCCTACCTGGCGCGCCAACTGTCGGCGTTCCGAGACCGGGGGGGTCCCCGAGCCGACGAGTGAGTGTGCCGCGTGCCCCAGCCCAGATGGGTCGAGCGCGTGGGCGAGCGCGAAGGGGGGAGAGAGCGAGAGCGAGGTGGCCGGAGCCGGGTCGTGAGGGAGTCAGAGATCCCGCGGCCTTCGTGTTCGTCCCGCGCCCAGGTCGGGTGCGCTTGCAGTAGGGGGTTACAAGCGTCCGCGCGGGTGAGGGGAGCGGGCGGCCCCGAGAGAGCGCCTGCCCCTGCCCTTCGTTCCCGCGAGGCCAACCTTCTCTAAGAAGGCCCTGGTCCTTCCTTTTATAGGCGTAAGGAGAGGATCCAGGTGTACAAATGGGGGTGTAGCAAGGTGCTACGTGTCTAGCGGGGGTGAGCTAGTGCCCTAAGTACATGCCAAGGTGGCAGCCGGAGAGATCTTGGCACCCAGCTAGTGTGGCGTCGTGGCTGTCGGAGAAGCAATGGAGCCGGGCGGAGGGACAGCTGTCGGAGTGGTTGGGCCCTTGCTGACGTCCCCCTGCTTTCGTAAGGGAGCTGAGAACCGCCGTCGTCATGGGTCCAGCGGGGCGCCATCATTGCCTATCTGGCGGAGCTAGCCAGATGGGACGTCGGTCCTGTTCTCTGCGGCCCGAGTCGTCTCGGGGTAGGGTGATGATGGCGCTTCCTGTCGACGTGGCGGACTCGTGCCCTAGGTCGGGCGACGTGGGGGCTCCTCCGAAGCCGAGGTCGAGTCTGTCCTGCATGGCCGAGGCCGAGGCCGAGGCCGAGCCCGAGTCCCTGGGTCGAGCGAGGCGGAGGTCGTTCGGCAGAGGTCGGGGTGGAGTCCGAGCCCTGGGTCGGGCGAAGCGGAGTTCATCGTCTTCCGGGGCCTTAGCCCGAGTCCGAGCCCTAGGTCGGGCGGAGCAGAGTTCACCGTCTTCCGGGGCCTTAGCCCGAGTCCGAGCCCTGGATCGGGCGGAGCGGAGTTCGCCGTCTTCCAGGGCCTTAGCCCGAGTCCGAGCCCTGGGTCGGGCGGAGCGGAGTTCGCCGTCTTCCGGGGCCTTAGCCCGAGTCCGAGCCCTGGGTCGGGCGGAGCGGAGTTCGCCGTCTTCCGGGGCCTTAGCCCGAGTCCGAGCCCTGGGTCGGGTGGAGCGGAGTTCGCCGTCTTCCGGGGCCTTAGCCCGAGTCCGAGCCCTGGGTCGGGCGGAGCTTCCTCTGGCGCTTTTGGCCAAGCCTGGCCGCCCGTCAGTCTTACTCTTTGCGTTAAAGGTCCCAGTGACTTGGTCGGTCGGCGCGGTGATTTAGTCAGGGTTGCTTCTTAACGAAGGCAAGGCCTCGGGCGAGCCGGAGATGCGTCTGCCGTGAAAGAGGAGGCCTCGGGCGAGACGGAAACATCTCAGGGTCGGCTGCCCTTGCCCGAGGCTAGGCTCGGGCGTGGCGTGATCGAGTCGCTCGTATGGACTGATCCCTGACTTAATCAAACCCATCAGGCCTCTGCAGCTTTATGCTGATGGGGGTTACCAGCTGAGAATTAGGCGTCTTGAGGGTACCCCTAATTATGGTCCCCGACAAAGTTGTTCTCGAAGCTCACTTTGATTTGATGATGATGCCTTGGAGGTTGCCGATGTTTTGATGCCGACGCTCTTCAGGAATTGGTGTGAGCTGCTCTGGGACAGCACCTTGGACACAAGGTGCACACTGGATGCTGGCATCTCACCTTCAGCAACAGGTTCAGCCCTCAAAGCCTCCATATGAGACTGAAATATCATGGACAGAAACAGTTACATGTTAATGCTAATGAGCAACAGCAAGATGCCAATTGTTAGTTATTGCAATAATTTGAGGCATGTAGAGATGTCAAATTATAGCAGATTTGTCGCTGACAATAATGTGAAAACAGTTACTTTCATTTCTAGTGCACGGGTCCTACAAGGCATTAACAAAGACTATGAAAAATAGACTATGAAAGACTCTAAAGCTATACATTTGATGGCAAATTATAGCAGATTATAGTAGTTACAAATTATAGCAGATTTGCTTAAAAGCTATACATTTGATGGCAAATTAAAAGCTATACATTTGAAAGACTCTAAAAATAGACTATGAAAAATAATGTGAAAACAGTTACAAATTATAGCAGATTTGCTTAACAAAGACTCTAAAAGCTATACATTTCTAGTGCACGGGTCCTACAAAAAATAGACTATGATATTTACTTTCATTTCAGAAATTTGATGGCAGACAAATGGAGGTAATAATTTGATGGCCAAAGCCAAGGACAACTTTATCTAGCAGACAAATGGAGGTAATAATTTGATGGCAGATCGATTCACTACTGGATGCAATTGCATTTTCACAAATTGTAGCCTCCCTAAGCTCTTGGCACGAACGAATCATACGAAGTCAAAAAATCTGAACTCCCCTGGGATGGGACAGGCGATCTCACTCATCGATCTCACTCCCCTTCGTTCCATCGACCCACAGCCAGCCTCCCTCATATGATCTCATAAAAATTACACTAAATAAAGCAAACAAATGAACTTACAAGTGCTTCTCTTGCCGGTTCACTCAAGCCATGTTTGGAGCTGGTATGACAGGTCTTGAAGGCGTCCACCGCATCTAGTTCTTCAGTCTGATCTAAGCTGGGTTCTTCTCGGTTTCTCTTCTGCTTCTGTTTCGTGGATAAACAATCACAGCAAAGTTTGCTCAGATCAAATGCAATAGAAGTTGTTGAGTGCAAAAGTGCAAGTAGTAGTACAAGGTAATAGTTACTTACATATGCATGTAAGTGTGCCACATAGTAGCGAGAACCCGTAGCCTGATGAAACTTGACTTGACTGCGGTTCTGCTTGTTCTTTTCACTTATTTCCTACAAGAGAATGAACATGTCAGATTAGATCATAGGTTCAATATGCGAAGATCCTTTGCAAACTTATAGTGAAAGAACAATATATGACAAGATACCAATACCATGTTCTTTGGATCAGACCATTTTGCAACTAATGCCCTCCACTGTTCATCAGTCATGTAAGATACAGGAGAAGTTGTCCTAATCTCATTTGCAGGTACACCATTGAAGTATTTCTGCTTGAGCCGATAACGCTGGTTTTTTACCACAGAGCGTAGCATATCGGTGCAAGCTTCCTTTGCTGCCTTGTCCTCAGGGTTAACGGACAAGCGCCCCTATGCATATGACAATTCCATAGTTAGTCAATTCAGGTTAAGCAGTATACAAGTGAACCATAGAATCAGTAAAGCACTTACATTTAGCTGTGACACAAAGCTGTTGTAGTATTTCTGGTCGTCCTTGTAATCTTTCCAACGAGTTAGGATAGGCATGGTTTCCCAAATAATGATGCCAGCCTCTGATGCAAACTTGGCAGCTTGAACAGGTTCATGTGGCCTTTTTTTGCCTTCCTCAACAGCTATGGGCAGTCTCCTTTGCATGACTTTAGTCATCCTGTCCAGTTGTTTTCCCTTAGTTGCTGCCCTGGGTCTCCTTGGTGCTCGCTGTGTAGGAGCTACAAAATATAATTCGCATTTATTGAATAATGAAATTGTTTTGTTTCATGCAAATCAGCAAAAGAGATGCCATATTTGATTGAAAAAACTAGAACTTGCCTTCCGTTTCTTCATCTCTAGCTACATTGCCTTGAGCATCACCTGTACTGTCATGAGCAGCAGATGCCATGTCTTCCTCTTCAGCTCTGCTGAAATGATCAGCAAGTCCAGGTGTAGTACGGTTGTTGCCTTCAGCATCACCTATACTGTCATGAGCAGCAGATGCCATGGCTTCCTCTGCAGCTCTGCTGAAATGATCAGCAAGTCCAGGTGTAGTAGGGCTATTTGGTATGTCATCATTACCATCTGTTGGTTCCTGTACATTGTGGCCATCTGTCTCTGTAGAGTGAAGCCTTTTTGAAGATTGCTCCTCTGGTTGTGGACCTGCCCTCACTCTCTTGCTGAACCTAATTCCTGGAGCCATGTTGGGGTCTATCTTCTTCTTTGAAGCAAGGGTTGTGTTTCTACCTCTTCTAGGATACTGTCCACAGAAACATAGTCATGTGCATTTCAAAGAAGACCATATATTAATTAAGAGGTATGAAATAAAGAAGATGAATCTAAAAGCATGAGCATATATTAAACACCAGATTAAAAACATTGAAATGCAATGCAACTATTTGGCATCCACTACTTTGAAGATAGAAGGAGAACACTAGTACAGAGAAGTTCTATAGTGGCGGTTGTAAACCTATTTATAGTGGCGTTTTTTGTAACCGCCAGTGCTAAGGGCCAGTAGAAATCATCATTTTTACAGGCGGGTAACTGAGGACCGCCAGTGAAAATCGATTTTCACTGGCGGTCGGCGTAATAAAACCGCCAGTGAAAATCGATTTTCACTGGCGGTCGATGTAATAAAACCGCCAGTGCAAATCGTTTCCAGGAAACATAAAACATATTTTAAAAATAGTTAAAAAATTTATTTTTATTAGGACCACCCCACCCGCCAGTGCAAGTCGCGGCATTTTTCGCGCAAAATTCGCGCGCTACGCGGTTGTTAGTATTCGAACCGTCGACCTCACCCTCGCGCGTACCCTCCCCTACCACTCCATCTATGACATGTCTTGTGTCTAGTTTGTAGTTGTTTTCTCCACATATTACAACCATTTGAGTGTAAATTGCTTATTTGAGACACTAAACGAATTCAAATAAAAAAGTTGTCAACTACAAAGATAAATAACTTTTGAAGTTCTACAACTTTTATTTTGACACTTTTTTCATCCGAGGTAGTTTGCAAAATTTGAATTTTAAATTTGACATACTTAGATTCAATTTTTGAGAACCGAAATGAGTTCAAATAAAAAAGTTGTCAACTACAAAGTTTCATAACTTTTAGAGATCTACAACTTTTATTTTGGTGGTTTTGTCATACGAGGCCGTTTGGAAAACTCGAAAAATTAAGGATAAAAATGATTTCTAGTGGCGGTTCCTTAAGAAAACCGCCACTAGAAATCGTATTTCTAGTGGCGGTTCCTTAAGAAAACCGCCACTACAAATCATGGATTTCTACTGGCGGTTTTCTTAAGGAACCGCCAGTAGAAATACGATTTCTAGTGGCGGTTTTCTTAAGGAACCGCCACTAGAAATAACACAGTCGGTGGATAACCGAATCCGCCTGTAAAAATATATCGTCCCCGCAGGCTTTGAGCCTTTTTCTACTAGTGGAACCTTCATTGCCAGGGGTTTTGGCTGCTCATAAGATTCAGTGTCATCATCAGTATCTCCTTGATCATCATCGTCAAGGAGATAGAAAGAGACATATGAATCCGAATCTGAACTATTATTTATCTTGCTTGCTGCATTTTTCCCCTTTGTTGATGCAGATGGTGATACATAATTATTTAAAACAGAAGTATATTTGTTCAGACCGAAATCTTGCATCTTCTTTATATTCTCCTCCACTTGTTTATCCCGTCTTCTCTCATAAGCAGTTCGCTCATGTTGAACTACTTGCAAGATAGATAAGAACAAGCATACTGTGCGTATTAGATAATGTAAAGGATTTTACTAAAAGCTAAGAGGTACTACTATTTGCAGGGAAGGATTTTACTAAAAGCAAATAGATAAGATGTGTAGATTGAGTCATAATGAAGCTTGCTTATGATTGTGCAATTTCATAATTGTGGTTGCACTATAACTATAGTTTTTCCCCTGATCTACGTAATTGTTGGCTTCTAAGTAAAGGAAAAAGGCATTATGGGACTCTTTGGTGGCTTGCATTAGCCTGTATCTAGGCTTCTGCAGTGTACTTCGCCTGTTTGGTTGTGGAAATCTTTATGCAGGCTTAAACAATGTTCAAAGTACTAGCTAGTACATTGATTAGGCGATGTAGATTTACACAAGCTGATGAACAAAAAAAGTGGAGAAATTCTCATCTCTTTCTACCAGTACTAGAAACATAAGTTCTCTACTAAAACATGGATGTGACTGCTGTCGGGTACCATAATTAGGGGAACCCCCAACGCTCCTAATCGTGGCTGGTAAACACCCTTAGACCAACTGACGGGTGCGGTTCAAGCCAAGACTTCGTCTACCCAAGGGACGTGATCTTACCCGAGCCCAGCCTCGGGTTGGAACAGTAGTCCCAGACGAGTTCACACCTCGCCCGAGGGCCTCCTCAGGCAGCGGGCGCCCCCTTGGCACTCCCAAGGCCCGGCTCGGGTAGGCTTCATTGTGAAGCAACCTTGGCCAGACCGCCTCACCAACCGACCGCTTCGCAGGCGCACTAAATGCAGGGGATGCCTGACGCCGTATCCTGACGCACGTGCCTCAGTCGGCCAGGCCAAAGTGATCGCAGTCACTTCGCCCCTCTTCTTTACTGTCCGATATGACAGGAAAACAGCGCCGCTCGCTCCGCTCCGACTGCCATGTCAGCCACCCCGGCAACGACTGACAACAAGTCACGATCAACCACCGAGTTCAAGCCTCGGGCGCAACAGGAAGCTTCGCCTCACCCGACCTCATGCTCCGGCCTCAGGAGGAGGTCTCCGCCTCGCCCGACCTCGGGCTCCGGCCTTGAGAGGAGATCTCCGCCTCGCCCGACCCTCGGACTCGGCCTTGACCCCGGTCTCAGGAGGAATCGCGTCCTCGCCCGACCCCGGCCTCGGCCTCAAGAGAAGTCTCCGCCTCGACCGACCCTAGGCTCGTACCGACCGCGCTAACAGGGGATACATCATTTCCCTATTCCTAGCCTGCTCAGGCTAGGAAGAACAAGACCGGCGTCCCATCTGGCTTACCCCGGCGACGGGTAATGATGGCGCCCCACGTGCGCCATGACGCCGGTGGCTCTCAGCCCCTTATGACAGCAAGGAGACGTTAGCAGGATCCTCGCCGCGCTGCCAGCTGTGCTCCTATAGGACTCAAGCGCTCCTCCGACGGCCACGCCATCACATGTACAGGGCCTAAGCTCTCCCCCAACGGCCACGTTGGCATGTACACAGGGCTTAGGCACTCCACTGCCGGACACGTTAGCGCATCGCTATGTCCCCCGTTGTACGTCTGGATCCTCTCCTTGCCTCTATAAAAGGGAGGTCTAGGGTGTAAAGCCAAAAATTTGGTAAAAAAATACATCATGAAATAATAAAATAAAGAGGTAAATATATATATTAAGTGTGGGAGAATTTTGATGACCTTTGAAATCTATTAGGATTCTCCCTCCTCATATTCAAACAATGATATAAGTTAGTAAGTAACTAATAAATTGATGAAGAAAATAGATTCTTATATAAATTATGCCTTGTTGAAGTTGATAAATGTTATATAAGGATAAATATTAGAGCATCGATTAATCAAGATTATACAATCGAAAATATTTTTCTCAAAATGATTATGTGGAGCAACATATCCAAAAGTATTTACTTTATGTAGGATAATAAACAAACAAATAAATAATAAATAAATATGCACTTTGGATTATGTTGGATTTTGTGCTGTTCATTTAACTGTAAAATTGACTCTCCAAAACCATAGTTGAATTGAACTTGAAATCAAAATTTAAAAAAAAAGAAAAAGAAAAAAAGATAAGGCAGACCTGGTATTGGGCTGATTCTTCTGCCCTGTGGCCCATTTCCATCTGCGCGCGGTTCAGTGTGACTCCCGCGCGCCTGCGCTCCGTGGTTCCTATGTCACGTGGGTCCCGTTGTGCGGTCTCTCATGCCTGACCGCATATCGCTGCTGTGTGGGGTCCATCTGGCAGATCTGTCTGCTCTCTCTCCCTATCTCTTCCCCGCTGTGTGCGCTATCAGACAGTGGATTTTCACCGCGCGCCGCCAGACTCCGTCAACAGCCCGGCCGATTCGGCCGCAGCAGTTGCGCCCCTGCCCTCCACCGATTGGCTCCCTGTGCGCTCGCCAACGGATGCCGAAGTTCTCTGCTCCAAGCTATTGCGCAGATCCGGGGAGGAAACTTGACTCCCCGCGCCCCAGTAGCCAGTCCCTCCCTCCCCAAACGAAATTTGTGGGTACCAACTGCAAGAACTCCGGGAAGGTGGGCTCGTCGCGATCCATCCGCCTCCTAATCCGCGAGCTCGAAGATAAACTGATTGCTCGTGACCTGAGGTCCGGCCGCTGCGAGTCTTCACCCTCTTTGTACTCTCTTTGTTTCTCTCACCATGTTTCTCGCCACCCGCGCGGACTCACTGCCAGGATTCTCGCCAAGCAACCTCGCCAGTAGTTGCTTGCGCGGGATAAATACGCTCCGTGCCCGCCTCCTCCCTGTTTTCTCCATAGCCTCGGATCGCGTCGCGCCGCCTGCACATACTCCCCCTTCGTCCGGTGAGCACCTCGATCTGCTTCCTCGCCGGCGTTAGCTTCTCGGGACAGCACCAGAGGGTCGCGTGGGCAGAAGGAGTCTGGTGCGGACGTCGGGCGGTGGTGGCATCCACTAGACCGTCAGCGATTTCTTGCCGCCGCTGTCGCTCAACCGCGGGTCGGCTCCACGTCAGGGACCGGGATCTTCGGTTCCTTCACCCTCGGTAAATTACCCATAGCTAGTTTCACCCGGTGTGTCGCATTGTGTTAAGGTAGTCGCGATAGGAGCAGACCGTTGTAGCATGGGGCATTCGGGGCCGTGTATGGCGCCGCCGTCAGGCAGCTACGGCGAAGTCACGGCGGGGGAGTGAAGACGACGGGCGGTCCATCCGATGGTAACTGGGTGGCCACGATTAGATCTCAGGTTATCCCTAGTCGTTTCTTCAACTTGGGCCGTTGATTCGAGAATGGATGGTCGGATCGTTGATGGGCGAACGGATTTGAGCGAGTGCAGCGGAACCGTTGATCTTGCGATAAACGGTAGAAGTCGGATCGCGGGATGCATTAAATCAGGGCCTTAGATCGCGGATCCTGTGGCCATCATGCGCGCTGGTTGTGTAAATATGGAGATCTAATCTAGACCGTAGAAGCCTGATCGGACGGCCCATCTTCGCCGATACCCTTTCGATCGAGTAAATATGCATAAGAGACCCTGGGTTACCACTGAATCAACCCTCAGTCCAGTCTAACTGTGCGATGGGTCTTAGGAAAATTTCCAAGTTAGCCCCTGCGTTTCTATTTAATTGAGGCACAGTTTAGTCAATAGGAAAATTATAGAAATTGGTTGAGAAAATGATTTCTAATACAAAAATAATTATGGAAACTTATTTAATTCATAGAAAATACATTTTAGCTCCTTTTTAGTCCATTCCAGTTCCTATAATTTGGTATTAATATTTTCTACTACTTGGTAACACTGTTTTAACATGAAACCCATACTAGAATTTATTACTCAATTAATTTTGTGGCAAGCACATACAAACTTCGGAAATTCATAACTTCTCCATTTTAACTCCGATTTGATTCATTCAAGTTGCGTTAGTCTCATACAAGTATTTACTGGTGCCGTTTGGTTCAGCTTCTGGGCGGCTTCTGGCCGCCAGAAGCTGAAGCTGGAACCAAACGGCAAAATTTTCGCGCGGCTTCTGCGCGAAGCGCTTGGGTAAGAAGCCGACCGCCCACGGTCCTCGCGAAGCCGCGCTCACTTGGCTTCGGATAGAAGCCCCCGCGCACTTCGCTAGGGTTCTACCCTCGCAATGCACCGTCGCCGCCGCCAAGCCATCGGACCGCTGGTCCGCACCCTAACGCACCGCCGCCGGACCCTCTTCTCGCCGCATCTCGTCGTCTTCGCAGGTACGGACTACCTCCTCCGCGAACTCGTCCATCCCCACCGTCTTCTCCTCCCACTGTCGTGTTTCCTTCACCGTTTCCAGTGTCGCTATGGTTGCCGCAGTGACACTGGCGCCCTTGGTCTGTCGTGTAGGTTCCTCCGGTCCCCCACCATCGCGTTGGCATCTTCGCAGGTACGGACTACCTCGCCTCGATCCCGAGCCACCCCGCTCCCTCCTTTACTATTGCTAGGGTTGGGCCTCGATCCCGACCCACGCCGCCCCCTCCTCTCCAGTTACTTCACTTCATATTCAAGGGTATGGAACGTCGTAGTAACAGAGAATTTTTGTGCATTGTCGCCTTCAGATTTCCGTATCAACTCGAGTTGTTCGTCTTCGGTTCCAAGATCAAGTGCAACCAAGGTAATTTCATACACAATTTGTTGCGCACTTTACTGTCCACATGGGCAGAACCAATTTATATATGTGCTGTCATTTGTGCATGTTACTTGGAGAGACGACAGCTGGGATGGTCATATGTTTATTGTTACCTAGGGATACCATTGTTCTTTTGTATAAGTATTATATGTGCCGTGATTACTTCTACGTTTGTTTGTCACAACCTGTATGTTCACGGTTCAGTTTATTCTCTGTTTGTTACTACCTGTATGTTACTAGCTTCAACCAAAGTTTGTCCATGTTAGCACGCAATTCATGTCACTACATGGAACTTAGTAGATTGTCCCCTTCTGTAGTAAACTAACCACCTAAATCCACATCAGATGGATTCAGCAGACTCCATAGCCGACAAGGCAATTGGAAGGATGCAAGAGATTGCGGACAAGCTATTTTCTGTAGCCCGGGAAACAATCCGTCCAGGACGTGGGTTGACCTCATTTGACGCCACCAAACTTCGTGTAGCATTGGAGGACATAGCTTGCATGCTTGAGCAAGACTCTCTGGTGTTGCAAGAGAATTTGGACAACGTGAACAACGTTAACAACCTGGGTGACAGCAGCTACGAACCGTCAGCCTTGTCCTCACCACCCCCAGCTGACGACTACCTTACTCTAGATTGGGACTTTGTGGAGCACTTTGAAAACTTCTGGGGTCTAGAATATGACTCAGACCATATGCCTTCGTTTAGTGACAATGAGGTTTAACTTAGACCATGGTGAACCTTTGAATAAGATGGTAGTTTAACAGGGATAGATTAGCCTTTTGCTTAATGAGCAGTTATATACTGTTCCCTGTGCTTTTGTGTCCAGCAGCACTTCAATTACTTCAGTCTATATATGTAATTATGACAAACTTAATCTGACTCCTTATGCTACTACCTTATGTTATTATGGTCCCTTACTTGTTCATTTTGTTTTCTTAGTAAGTGCACTTCAATACGTATTTTCAATCGTCTACACTTGTTTTGCACTAGATGGACAAGTCTGGCAAAGTGATTGCAAAGTGGGATAGTAGAGCAACAAAATTTTACACAGAAATTTGTGTAGAAGAGGTCAATGCACGGAACAGGCCACAACAATTTCTAAATGCCGAAGGGTATGCTAACCTCATAAGAAAGTTTAAGGAACGCACTGGTCGCACTTACACCAGGGATCAAATGAAGAATAGGTGGGACACCTTAAAGAGAATGTTCACACAGTGGAAAACTCTTAATGAAAGGGCTATAGGTCTTAGTCGAGACCCTCATACTGGTTCAATCAGTGCTCCAGATGAGTGGTGGGCTAAGCAAAATGAAGTAAGTAGACTTTTTTTAATTTTTTAGATTAACAATAGTAATGGCCATCTCAAAGTAGGAAATACCATGTTGCTGCAGGCAATGCTAGGGTGTATTATGTTCAAAACAGCCCCCCTAGAGAATGAGGACGAGCTGATGTAGCTGAGGTGCCCGATCTTTCGGCGAGTAGAGATAATTCCGATTTGACGGAAGATGACCCTTGCGATCCGACTACGACGAGCAAGCCCGAGGCGCCAATGCAATCGCTGAACCAACTCCATGTGGTTATCGACCTTGCTGATGCGAGATCGGCCTGATCACGAAGATCGTTTCCTGTGCGCAATCGAAGAACGAACAAGAAAAAAATGCGAGCAATCTAATCTATTACTCGAGGGTGGAGTTCTGAATACACGAAGACAGCGCAGATTTGCGCGTGTTCGAGAGTAGCTAAAGCTAACGTAAAACAAAACTCAAGAAATAAAGGAGGCGCAGCTCCTGGATAAATAGAGAGGGGGCGCAGCCCCTAGGGGCGGCCAACCCTAGGTCGTCCATTATGGGCCGCAGTTGGGCTGGTCGTCTATTCTTCCGGGCCTTCGTTCTTTAACAGCATGATGTAGTTCAATTCTCTTGCACGGGCCCGAGTCACTGGCCCAGGTGGAAGGGGTGGCGCCTGGACTGGGGAAGATGGTGCCTGGGCTGGAGAAGGTGCTGCTGGTGTAGATGTGCTCGTGTTGGTGTTGATGTCCTCATCATCCTCCCCTTCTTGAACTGAAGTCGTCCTCGACGGCAACTCCTCGTCTTCTCCCGCATACGGTTTCAAATCTGCAACATTAAAACTAGTGGAAACACCAAACTCCGCAGGCAGGTCAAGGGTATAAGCATTATCATTAATCTTGGTTAGTGTCTTAAAAGGACCAGCAGCACGAGGCATCAATTTAGAACGACGTAAAGTAGGAAAACGATCCTTTCTCAAATGCAACCAAACCATATCACCAGGTTCAAAAGTAACTAGTTTTCGGCCTTTACTACCAGTAATCTGATATTTAGCATTAGCAGCAGCAATGTTTTGTTGAGTTTGTTCATGGAGATTAATCATTTGTTCAACATGTGCAAGAGCATCTATGTGTGGGGCGTCCGCAGCATCAAGCGAAAACAAAGCAATAGGCGCCCTAGGAATGTAACCATAAACAATTTGAAAAGGGCACATCTTTGTAGAAGAATGGGTTGCATGATTATAAGCAAACTCAACATGAGGCAAGCAATCCTCCCAACGTTTCAAATTTTTGTCTAAAACAGCCCTAAGCATGGTAGACAAAGTTCGATTAACTACCTCAGTTTGACCATCAGTCTGAGGGTGACAAGTGGTGCTAAACAGCAATTTAGTTCCCAATTTATTCCACAGAGATCTCCAAAAATGACTCAGAAACTTAGCATCACGATCCGAGACTATTATATTGGGAATATCGTGCAAACGAATAATCTCTCTAAAAAACAATTCAGCAACATTGCTAGCATCATCAGTCTTATGACAAGGTATGAAATGAGCCATTTTGGAGAATCGATCAACAACCACAAAAATGCTATCCCTCCCCTTCTTAGTTCTAGGCAATCCCAAAACAAAATCCATCGAAATATCAATCCAAGGGGAAGTAGGAACAGGCAAAGGCATATACAAACCATGGTTGTTCAACCGTGACTTAGCTTTCTGACAAGTAGTGCAGCGTGCAACAAAGCGCTCAACATCAGCGCGCATCCGAGGCCAAAAGAAGTGGCAGCCAACACCTCATGTGTCTTGTAGATGCCAAAGTGCCCCATGAGACCGCCTCCATGTGCTTCCTGTAACAATAAAAGACGAACCGAGCTAGCTGGAACACACAGCTTGTTAGCGCGAAACAGGAACTCATCCTGTATGTGAAATTTGCCCCATGGTTTCCCATTAATACAATGGCCAAAAGCATCTTTAAAATCAGCATCATCAACATATTGATCTTTCACAGTGTGCAAACCAAAGATTTTAAAATCTAACTGTGACAGCATGGTATAGCGACGAGACAAAGCATCAGCAATAACATTGTCCTTCCCGTTCTTGTGTTTAATAATGTAAGGAAAGGACTCAATCAATTCTACCCATTTAGCATGACGACGGTTCAGATTTGTTTGGGTACGAATATGTTTTAAAGCCTCATGATCAGAATGGATTATGAACTCACGATGCCAAAGATAGTGCTGCCATGTATGCAAAGTGCGCACTAAAGCGTAAAGCTCCTTATCATAAGTAGAATATTTCAGACTAGCACCACTTAATTTTTCACTAAAATAAGCAACTGGTTTTCCTTCTTGTAACAAAACAGCACCTAGCCCAATACCGCTAGCATCGCATTCAAGCTCAAACACTTTATTAAAATCAGGCAATTGCAATAGGGGAGCTTGGGTTAACTTATCTTTCAAAGTGCTGAACGCTTCCTCCTGGGAATCACTCCAAGCAAATGGCACATCTTTCTTTGTAAGCTCATGTAGAGGCGCTGCAATGGAGCTAAAATCACGAACAAATCTGCGGTAGAAACCGGCAAGTCCAAGAAAGCTCCGAATTTGTGTGACCGTCGTCGGTGTAGGCCACTCCCGAATGGCAGCAATCTTGCTGCTATCCACCTCAATGCCTGTGGAGTAACAACATAACCAAGAAACGAGACACGTCGTGTACAAAAGATGCATTTTTCCATGTTAGCAAATAACTGGGCAGCACGCAATACATCAAAAACAGCACTTAAATGTTCCAAATGCTCTTTCTTAGATTTGCTGTAAATAAGAATATCATCAAAATAAACAACCACAAACAATCCTATGAAGGGCCTTAGAACTTCATTCATCACTCGCATAAAAGTGCTGGGAGCATTAGTCAATCCAAACGGCATAACCAACCATTCATATAAACCAAATTTCGTTTTAAAAGCCGTTTTCCATTCATCACCCAGTTTCATTCTAACCTGGTGGTAACCACTACGCAAATCAATCTTAGTGAAAATAATGGCACCACTAAGCTCATCTAGCATATCATCAAGGCGTGGTATAGGATATCGATAACGAATAGTGATGTTATTAATAGCACGACAGTCTACACACATACGCCATGACCCATCTTTCTTGGGAACAAGTAACACAGGAACAGAGCAAGGGCTAAGAGACTCACGAATGTATCCCTTGTCAAGCAATGCCTGTACCTGGCGCTGAATCTCCTTCGTCTCATCCGGATTTGTACGGTACGGTGCGCGGTTCGGAAGCTGTGCGCCGGGAATGAGGTCGATCTGGTGCTCAATGCCACGAAGTGGTGGGAGACCCGGTGGTAAGTCTTTGGGAAAGACATCAGCGTACTCCTGCAAAAGGTTAGCAACCATAGGGGGAATAGCCAAAGATGGTGCATCATCAAGTGAAATGAGGACACTAGAGCATATAAGTGCATAGCATGGCAAATGAGCACCGTGTAGATCATCAAAGTCAGCACGTGTAGCAAGTAAAACAGGAGCCTTCAACTTGATTTCAGAAGGAACAGAGGGCGATGGATCAAGTTGTTTAGCAGTTATAGCAGCTCGGGCAAGATCATCTTTAACAATTTGTTCAGGTGTCATTGGATGTATAATTATTTTCTGACCCTTAAAAATGAAAGAATAATGATTCGAACGACCATGATGCAAGCTATCAGTATCATATTGCCAAGGTCGACCAAGTAACAAAGAGCATGCTTCCATGGGAATAACATCACAATCAACAAAATCAGAATAAGCACCCATGGAGAAAGGAACGCGCACGGAACGTGTGATTTTTATTTTACCACCATCATTAAGCCATTGAATGTGATATGGGTTTGGATGCTTACGAGTGTGTAACGATAACTTTTCGACCAGCATGGTACTCGCCAAATTGTTGCAACTGCCGCTGTCGATAATGATGCGAATTGACCGCTCCTGCACAACACCCTTTGTATGGAACAGAGTGTGTCGCTGATTCTTCTCGGGCAAAGCGACCTGTGTACTGAGAACACGCTGCACAACAAGACTTTCATACCTATCAGCGTCGCCCGGGTTGACATGTACCTCCGCCTTAGCTGCATGGTCAGTGGCAAGTAGTGCATGTTCAATTTCTTCAGAATCACTAGCGGAAGAGTACTCACCATCGTCACGAATGAGCAAAGTGCGCTTGTTTGGGCAGTCCCGAATCACATGGCCAAATCCTCTACAGCGATGACACTGAATATCCCGTGTACGACCTGTGGGTGGGGCAGTGCTGGCTGGTTTGGTCGTCTTCTCGCGTGGAGTAGTGGTGGACGTGGATGGCGCAGGGGGAACTGGTGCTGAGGTGGATGTCGAGCTTCGTCCTGCAAAAGGGTTAGAATATGGCTTCGAGCGGCGTCCCTGCACTTCATGTTCAGCTTTGCAAGCATATTCAAATAAAGTAGTCATATCATAATATTCCTTATAATCAAGTATATCTTGGATTTCGCGGTTTAAACCACCACGAAAACGTGCCATAGCAGCGTCGTTGTCCTCTAATATGCCACAACGAATCATACCTTTTTGTAACTCCTGGAAATAGTCCTCAACAGATTGAGAACCTTGCTGAAAAGCTGCATTTTATTAAGCAAATCACGAGCATAATACGAAGGCACAAATCGATGTCGCATCGCAGCTTTCAACTGATCCCAAGTGGTTGGAATGGTAGTGGGATGTTTTATTTTAAACTCACGCCACCAAATTAAAGCAAAATCAGTAAATTCACTAATAGCAGCTTTAACCTGAGAATGTGCAGCAATATCATGGCATGAAAATTTTTGTTCAACCTCTAACTCCCAATCAAGATATGCAGCAGGATCATATTTGCCATTAAAAGGTGGAATTTTAAATTTAATCTTAGAAAATAAGTCATTAGGGGGATGACGAACCACACGGCGTGCACGACCACGGCGATCTCCATCTTCCCACTCAGTGTCACCGCCGTAGTCCTGCTCCATCTTTGTGGTCAACGCATCAAGGCATGCCAGGATGGTGTCGAGTGTGGTGCGAGTCGCCGTTTGAGCAAGGTCAAGCTGGTTGAAACGCTCGGTCGTCGAAGTGACCGTTGAATCAAGTCGTTCATGCATCGTCCTAATGTCATCAGCAAGTCCATCAACTTGTCCCCTTACTTCCAGCAACTAGGCATCCACCGTGTCGTGTGCTCCTGCCATAGTTAGCGCAAACACCAAAACACCAAAAGAAGAAGAAAAAAAACAACGACAAAAACAGGGGTGTACTGCTCACAAGGCGCTCACACTAGTGCTGTTATCAAATTCTTATCCGTTCTTACCAAGCCATAGTGGTGAACTGCAACCAACAGGTGGAACCGGCGAAAGATTGGATGAGCGATTGCCTGGAGAAACAGAAGCCTGCTCGTCGTAGAAATATGTGGAGTTCTGGGTAGGCTGCACTCAAGTCAATGATTAGCACAATCAAACAATAATGCAAAGTTGAATTATAGTGCAGAACACGAAACTATATTGCTGGCCACAAGTGCAAAGGACGGATGGAACTAGCAGAATGGCAGTACCGTAAATATTGTACTAGCGAGGCCACTAGTAGGAATCACAAGTGATTTTGTTTTTCTTTTTTGTATGATTTTTTTGATATTTTTCTCAGCACAAGAAGCAACAAAATAGGAGCTAGACAAAGTTTCACCTAAAACAGAGATCAGATGTGGTCTACAGAAAATCAGGAAGTTCTCTGAAAAGCGTGCGAGAACTTTGACAGATTTTTTTCTTTATTTTCCTGAATTTTTTTGACAATTTTGTCGAACCCAAACTGACCGAATGCCGGCCTCAGAATGGTGTCAACTAGCTCTTGTAAAATTTTCAGATTTTTTGGACACCCGAGCGAAAAGTTATGCCCGGTTTAAGGAAGGTACCTCATGTTTTGTTTTCAAACGACCGGGATGAAACAACCGTATCCTTTCTCCTTCGTTGTTTTTTGGTTCTGTTTTTTTTTTTTGACGTAACCGAAGGAGAAAAACAAGGAAACGGCCATTGACTCGGTTTGTTTTTTCTGTTTTTTTGACGTAACCGAAGGAGAAAAACAAGGAAACGATGTTGACTCGGTTTGTGGCGTGATCAAAGGGGAGATGGTGGCGGCGCTAGGGTTTGAATGGTGGAAGAACACAATGCAACCAGCAACAAATGACGCGAAAGCACACAAATTCAACAATGCAGATTATTGAAAGAAAGTGCGAGGCTCAAAAGGGTGTTGGAAGAAGGTCTAACCTGAATTTTTATGTGGTTTTGTGGACTGTAGGGAAAAAACACTCGATAAACTCACCGATCAACCTGGAAATCTGATACCAATTGATGTAGCTGAGGTGCCCGATCTTTCGGCGAGTAGAGATAATTCCGATTTGACGGAAGATGACCCTTGCGATCCGACTACGACGAGCAAGCCCGAGGCGCCAATGCAATCGCTGAACCAACTCCCTGTGGTTACCGACCTTGCTGATGCGAGATCGGCCTGATCACGAAGATCGTTTCCTGTGCGCAATCGAAGAACGAACAAGAAAAAAATGCGAGCAATCTAATCTATTACTCGAGGGTGGAGTTCTGAATACACGAAGACAGCGCAGATTTGCGCGTGTTCGAGAGTAGCTAAAGCTAACGTAAAACAAAACTCAAGAAATAAAGGAGGCGCAGCTCCTGGATAAATAGAGAGGGGGCGCAGCCCCTAGGGGCGGCCAACCCTAGGTCGTCCATTATGGGCCGCAGTTGGGCTGGTCGTCTATTCTTCCGGGCCTTCGTTCTTTAATAGCATGATGTAGTTCAATTCTCTTGCACGGGCCCGAGTCACTGGCCCAGGTGGAAGGGGTGGCGCCTGGACTGGGGAAGATGGTGCCTGGGCTGGAGAAGGTGCTGCTGGTGTAGATGTGCTCGTGTTGGTGTTGATGTCCTCATCACGAGCTAAAGGTTATGTTTGGACCCATTGTCTGCACAAATCAAACAACCCTTGTTCCTGGCGTCGAGGATGCAAATTCATCATCTGATGATCATGTCGAAGCCACTTTAGGTGGGGTTGAAAACAGCACACCTGACCCATGCTCAAATGCGACTGGGAAGCGTAAGGTGCGTCATGATTCTCCAAAACCAAAGAAGAAAAAAGATACGAGGGAAGAGTACATGAAACGCCTAGTCGAGGCTTTTGAGTCGCGTTCAATGACCACTAACAAGTCCATCACCTCTGCTGAAACCGACCCTGTCCGTGTTGAGGTTAATGCGCAGTTGCAACAAGTGATCGATGATGGTGCACCTGAAGGCAGCGACCTGCATTTGTTTGCCACTCATCTGTTGATTGAGAAAAAGTTTAGAGATGTATTTGCAACACTGAAGACCAAAGAAGGAAGGAACGCTTGGCTGCGCAGTGCTTTCGAGATACATGTTAAAAAGTCGACTTAGTGGTGGTCGTCCGACAACAGAGGGTCATGTTCGCTATTATGTTGCTGTTCATGTTAGTCGTCTCACTGTTATGAGTCTTGTCGTGTTACAAAATAAACATGTCGTACGCATAATTTTCCCTTTTGAACAATTTTGCAATTATTCGAGTTGAACATGTATTTGAATAATCAGAGTTGTATGTTTGTGAACAATGTCAATCTGTGAACTTTGTGTCACCTAGGGTACATGAATGTGTCTTATATACTATGCCTATACATGAATATGTGCCTGCTGTTTGTGTGCATGCAGATGGGTGACCCTGCTGCACACACATATGATCATGACACGGATGACGGAGATGCAGCATTTCTTGTTGCCCTATATGCTGTAGACATTTGGGGCAGGCCTTCCAGTGAGGTTTGTAGAAGAACAATGGTTGAAACAGGTATTCAATGGGTTGAGCGAACTTTGGAGAATAGTAACGATTGCTTTGACATGTTTCGCATGCGACGTACTGTTTTCAGACGATTGCATGATACTTTGTTCGAAAGTTATGGTCTTCTTCCAAGCCGTGGTGTTAGTACTATGGAAGCTCTAGGTATTTTCTTGTGGGCATATGGGGGTCCACAATCATTTAGGCAGACAAGGAATAAGTTTGGTCACTCATTGGAAACTATTAGTCGGAAGTATAGTGAAGTACTTAATGCACTACATAAGATGTCAGCTGACGTAATCAAGCCCAAAGACCCAAATTTCATAGAGATTCATCCTCGTTTGCGAGAGGGGAGATTTTGGCCCCACTTCAAGGATTGCATAGGAGCAATTGATGGTACTCACTTTCCAGCGTCTGTCCCGGCCTCGGAGCAAGCCAAATATATTGGTCGCCACGGTTACGCATCACAGAATGTAATGGCCGTTTGTGACTTTGATATGAGGTTCACATTTGTTGTCACAGGTTGGCCAGGTTCAGTACATGACACTAGAGTATTACAAGATACTTTGATAACTTGTGCAGACAGGTTCCCCCATCCACCGGAAGGTAAATAAGTATGTTGTACTTTTGTATCATACGATATTCATTTATGTCTTAAGTATTGAACTGTATAATTCTGTTTGTGCAGGTAAATACTATCTTGTGGATTCAGGTTATCCAAATAGAAAGGGGTACCTTGCACCTTATAAGGGTCAGAAGTATCACATTGCAGAATGGCAAAATGCGAGGCAACCTATTGGGAGCAAAGAAGTATTCAACTATGCACACTCGTCGCTACGCAATGTTATAGAGCGATCTTTTGGTGTGCTTAAAATGAAGTGGAGAATTCTGTTAAGTCTCCCTTCATTTTCGCTTAAGAAACAATCCAAGATAATTATTGCATGTATGACATTGCATAACTTCATTAGAGACAGTGCTCTACACGATAGAGACTTTGATGAACTAGGACCTAATAGCCTTGGTCATGATGTATCTGTAGGTGAGATTAGTAGTAGCACATCTGATGAGTTAGACATGAGTGCATTTCGAGATGGAATTGCTAATGCATTAGTGTCGTAGTTAAATATGTAAATGTAACAGTAGTTATGTTGTAATGAACTCCACTAATTCTATGTAATGACCTTTTGTTGGTTCTGTGTTAATGTGTATAGTTTGTTCAAACAGAATCTGCAATCTGAGAATCTGTGTATCCAAACACCTAGATTCTAACGAACAGCTTTTCTGCACAGTTGGCGAACCAAACACCTAAATTCTAACCACCAGCTTTTCCCAACAGCCAGCTTTTCCCCACAGCCAGCTTTTTAGAAAAGCTATCCAGAAAAAAGCCGAACCAAACACGCTCACTATGCAATAACAACATTTATTGGGCCATGTCACATTCTTTTATAATTAGATCTTTATTTAACGTGTGTTGGTTAGTCTTGTTAATCTGCTTATCATTATAACCTACTGGAATAAGATCTATTGTCAATTTATAACTTAGATTAAAATTGAGATAAGTATTTATAGAATAACCGCTCATATGATTTATATTAACCAATTTATAATATAGTTTAACATTTTAATCACATAAAGACTCTATAAAATCATAACTCCTTACTAGTAACTCCGATCGTAGTAGTTCTCGAGCCCACGATCTCGAAGCTTCGCGTAGATCATTATTATTCAGTTTGTACTTATGTTTGCTGTGATGTTAATTTTATATATACCATGTTTGTTTGTATTGCTATGACTAGCGTGAGGTCACGAGGATCTGAAGAATCACCCTAGTAACTGGAATCTCGAGTGCCAGGCAAGTTGTGCCCTTGATCCACTTTTGTTACCCAATAATATTCTTTATTATCACCATTCAATGCATAGGTTTAATTTTGATGGGACCCAATAGGTCACCCTAGTCTGTTTATCCTGTTTACCTTGTTTACCCCTAATTCACTTGGGTAGCTATGCTATTGCTTTATATGGTTTTGGGATAATATTTCATTACATCCATGTCCCAATTATTCTGTTATGTTATTTATGTTCATGATCAGATCATTATGTTAATTGGAACATGGAGCGACCACCCGGGAAAACAGTGCTACCACAAGGGTTTAATGGGACGCCCTTGGCTGATTAATGAGGAAAGCTAGTGGATGACTACCTTACCCGAAAGGGGCAAGGGCAGTAGGGGAGTGGTCAGTGTAGGGAGGTCCTTGGGTTGATTTTGCTGCGATGGCGGTCAGGCGAGGGATTCCTGCACTGGAGCTTCCTATAAACTGTAGCGGGTTTTCTGAAGCTAGTGGAACTTTGTAAAGGCCTCGTAGTGTTACCCTGTCTCGCTTCCTTGGTAGAGGTGTATGGGATTCATGACCCCTTGGCAAATGGGTAACACGACTTGTGGGTAAAGATGCGCAACCTCTGCAGAGTGTAAAACTAGTATACTAGCCGTGCTCACGGTCATGAGCGGCTCGGACCCTCACATGATTAATTTATGGAACCTAAATTCAATTTGTCATATGCATTTGCATTGGATTATCTATTAAATTTGTTCTATTATTTGTTATGGTTTGGTATTTACTTACATCTAGTAATTGCTAATAAAAGTTTGACCAACATTAAAAGCAATGCTCAGCTTTAACCATTTTCTTTGATAAGCCTTACACTTCATGAGCTCCCACCTTTGGTGAGTTCATGCCACATTATTCCCCACAACTTGTTGAGCGATGAACATGTGTTAGCTCACCCTTGCTATCTCACACCCCCCCACAGGAGAAGAACAGGTGGTTCAAGTGGAGTCACTCAGTGAGGAGTTCGATTCGATCTAGGTGGCGTCTCCCAGTTGACTTTCTGGCGCCAAGGATGGATTTTAGATCCTATTATATTCATCTTTTATTTTTGTAAGTCTTCCGCTATGTAATAAGTACTCTGATTATTGTGACATTTATCTCTATACACTCTGTGATTATATATGTTGTCTTCTTTGGCGCATGTATGAGATGCACCCGGCTTTGTCCCCTTAAAACCGGGTGCTACAGAAGTGGTATCAGAGCAATGTTGACTGTAGGACGAAACCTAGATAGAAATGGACAAAACCATTACCTACTTACCTTACTCTGATTCTTTCTATACTTATCTTGATCCTGTCTCACCTTCTACTGTTCTACTCTAGTTAACCTTACCTCTGCTACTCTGATTATTTCTAAAATTTTCTTAATCTTTTCTCATCTAATTCCGCTTCACTCCGATTATTCTTACCTATTCACTTCTAAAGACAAAAGTGGATTTCACACTTTGAAATCCCGTGCCTAAAGTGACCTTTAGGAATAGGAAACCTACTCTTAGGAACAAAAACAAAACTATTTTCATAGGTATCTATACGCTTGAGTGTTTGTTCTTATGATATATGTCTGATTTGGATCTTTGATTGAGTGTGATTAGTCGTGGAGTAATATCCACAATTACATCTACATATACGTATAGTTATAAATAAATAAAAATTCATGAGATAACTAAACAACTTAGATTATCCTCCATTAAAGGGTATCTATTTTATATAGATCCATCTTATCTCAAAAGACTCTCTCTTACTATAATGAATCCCTCTTAACCTAAAGGAATCTATCCTATCCAAATAGATCCATCTTATCTTAAAAGATACTCCTCTTATCTTGAAAAGATCTTATGTCACCCTAATAAATCTAACTGACCTCGAAAGATTCTACCTTATCCATATGGATTCATCTTGCCCGAATCAGTATATTTATTCCACTCTAGAATAACAACTATGAGCTGATCCAAAATTTATTTAGATCTTATCTAGTCTAAGATAGTCATATCAATATATACTAGATCTTATCTAGATTAATCTGGCAATAACTAGACCCCCTTTCGACCTAATCTGATCCGAAATTAATTAGGTCTTATTTAGTCAAATCTAGTTATGCTAAACTAATCTAGTTTCCATCTAATCTGAACTAACCCAATGTGACCCACTCAAATAGGTTAGTTAATACATGTAACATGGATTAGACCCTACCCACCCGTTCTAACGTGATTCACTCGGCACTAAATTAAGAGTAACCGACCAACTATGCCTTATGCAACTACCTTAACCATTCGATGGTTGCATAACTCCTCTATTTTAATTTAAACGGAAAATTCTGATCTACCTCAAGTATTAACTAAACCATCTTCATACGAATGGATTCTAAACATAAATTGGTGTCTTAAACCAACTTGTCCGAGAAACCACGACTTAGCCAATGTTATAGGTTGTCCAACCCATTTATCCAAGAAAGCAAAATTTTGTTTAATCTACCTACCCCATGTAACCGCAATGGTTATCCCAACTTGGATAATTGCATCTAACACCACGACCGATGGTCCCTAATCCAGACCCCAAAGGAAGCTCAATCATGCCATAGTACACTCATTCTATGTCAACGCTCACCAAATAGCTAAAACATGATGTGCCCTTGTTTCTATACCACACCTATTAATGGCATGAAGTATTTTAGGTGTATAAAAACATATACTGTTTGGAAATTTCACTGAGATAAAAAAATATATACTTGAACTTCATAAAGATAAAGTTAGTTTGTTATGCTTAAATAAATGATATTCTTGATGGAATCATAGAATCTAGTCTGATCTAATCTAGTATGATCTAAACTAGTGTGGTCTACTTACACGGATTAGTGATGCTGGTAGAAGATGTCAGGCCCTACTAACCAGGTGTTACCTTAACTTAGCACATCAGATCAACTCAACCATGAGCTAACTCAACCATAAGAGTCATAATGGATTGTATAATCTATCTATCCCCACCTAACATCAAACAAACTTTTAACCTACATCATGTAGTCTATCTCATCTTGACAAATTCTATCTTACCTTTGAACATCCACCTTATATGACTAGTTACCCTAATATGGACATAAAACAGATTAAGCCCTGCTAAGGAAGCTTCAGATCATAAACAACTACTGGCCTATTCATTTTGCTTACCAAATACTGTTCATTGCAAAACTATCCTACCATATGCGTCTAACTCTCATGGTCAATACCAGGAAGAGAAGATTATCAGGCAACAACAAACAGAAATGAATCCTCCAAATCCTCCACCTGTTGAAATCGATCAAGTGGTTGCCGCCCAAAGGCTGGTAATACAACAATTGACAGACATGATGACCGAAATGCAAAATCAGATAAGACAAGAACGTGAGGAAATACGTCAGGTCCGTCTGGAGATATGTCAAGAAATAAGGCAATCAGGGTTGGAAAGACAACGACAACAACAACGTCCACCACCACCACCACCAGCTCCACCAGGCTACATAAACATATATATAAATTACTACTATTTGTAAGATCTAAATGTTACTTTAATTAGTAGATGGTATGATACTATTTTAGGAGGAATAATAAGGTCTAATGGACCCCTTGTGTTGTTAATAAAGTATGCATCATGCTGAGACTTTTTTGTTTGTGCATATGTTCTGAGACGACATGAGTTTACACCCTTTCCTTACAAATCTCGAGGACGAGATTTCTATTAAGGGGGGTAGGATTTGTAAAGCCCAAAATTTGGTAAAAAAAAATACATCATGAAATAATAAAATAAAGAGGTATATATATATATTAAGTGTGGGAGAATTTTCGATGACCTTTGAAATCTATTAGGATTCTCCCTCCTCATATTCAAACAATGATATAAGTTAGTAAGTAACTAATAAATTGATGAAGAAAATAGATTCTTATATAAATTATGCCTTGTTGAAGTTGATAAATGTTATATAAGGATAAATATTAGAGCATCGATTAATCAAGATTATACAATCGAAAATATTTTTCTCAAAATGATTATGTGGAGCAACATATCCAAAAGTATTTACTTTATGTAGGATAATAAACAAACAAATAAATAATAAATAAATATGCACTTTGGATTATGTTGGATTTTGTGCTGTTCATTTAACTGTAAAATTGACTCTCCAAAACCATAGTTGAATTGAACTTGAAATCAAAATTAAAAAAAAAGAAAAAGAAAAAAAAGATAAGGCAGACCTGGTATTGGGCTGATTCTTCTACCCTGTGGCCCATTTCCATCTGTGCGCGGTTCAGCGTGACTCCCGCGCGCCTGCGCTCCGTGGTTTCTATGTCACGTGGGTCCCGTTGTGCGGTCTCTCATGCCTGACCGCATATCACTGCTGTGTGGGGTCCATCTGGCAGATCTGCCTGCTCTCTCTCCCTATCTCTTCCCCGTTGTGTGCGCTATCAGACAGTGGATTTTCACCGCGCGCCGCCGGACTCCGTCAACAGCCCGGCCGATTCGGCCGCAGCAGTTGCGCCCCTGCCCTCCACTGATTGGCTCCCTGTGCGCTGGCCAACGGATGCCGAAGTTCTCTGCTCCAAGCTGTTGCGCAGATCCGAGGAGGAAACTTGACTCCCCGTGCCCCAGTAGCCAGTCCCTCCCTCCCCAAACGAAATCTGTGGGTATCTACTGCGAGAACTCCGGGAAGGTGGGCTCGTCGCGATCCATCCGCCTCCTAATCCGCGAGCTCGAAGATAAACTGATTGCTCGTGACCTGAGGTCCGGCCGCTGCGAGTCTTCACCCTCTCTGTACTCTCTCTGTTTCTCTCGCCGTGTTTCTCGCCACCCACGCGGACTCACCGCCAGGATTCTCGCCAAGCAACCTCGCCAGTAGTTGCTTGCGCGGGATAAATACACTCCACGCCCGCCTCCTCCCTGTTTTCTCCATAGCCTCGGATCGCGTCGCGCCGCCCGCACATACTCCCCCTTCGTCTGGTGAGCACCTCGATCTGCTTCCTCGCTGGCGTTAGCTTCTCGGGATAGCACCAGAGGGTCGCGTGGGTAGAAGGAGTCTGGTGCGGACGTCGGGCGGTGGTGGCATCCACTAGACCGTCAGCGATTTCTTGCCGCCGCTATCGCTCAACCGCGGGTTGGCTCCACGTCGGGGACCGGGATCTTCGGTACCTTCACCCTCGGTAAATTACCCACAGCTAGTTTCACCCGGTGTGTCGCATTGTGTTAAGGTAGTCGTGATAGGAGCAGACCGTTGTAGCATGGGGCATTCGGTGCTGGGTATGGCGCCGCCGTCGGGCAGCTACGGCGAAGTCACGGCGGGGGAGTGAAGACGACGGGCGGTCCGTCCGATGGTAACTGGGTGGCCACGATTAGATCTCAGGTTATCCCTAGTCGTTTCTTCAACTTGGGCCGTTGATTCGAGAATGGATGGTCGGATCGTTGATGGGCGAACGGATTTGAGCGAGTGCAGCGGAACCGTTGATCTTGCAATAAAAGGTAGAAGTCGGATCGCGGGATGCATTAAATCAGGGCCTTAGATCGCGGATCCTGTGGCCATCATGCGCGCTGGTTGTGTAAATATGGAGATCTAATCTAGACCGTAGAAGCCTGATCGGATGGCCCATCTTCGCCGATACCCTTTCGACCGAGTAAATATGCATAAGAGACCCTGGGTTACAACTGAATCAACCCTCAGTCCAGTCTAACTGTGCGCTGGGTCTTAGGAAAATTTCCAAGTTAGCCCCTGCGTTTCTGTTTAATTGAGGCACAGTTTAGTCAATAGGAAAATTATAGAAATTGGTTGAGAAAATGATTTCTAATACAAAAATAATTATGGAAACTTGTTTAATTCATAGAAAATACATTTTAGCTCCTTTTTAGTCTATTCCAGTTCCTATAATTTGGTATTAATATTTTCTACTACTTGGTAACACTGTTTTAACATGAAACCCATACTAGAATTTATTACTCAATTAATTTTGTGGCAAGCACATACAAACTTTAGAAATTCATAACTTCTCCATTTTAACTCCGATTTGATTCATTCAAGTTGTGTTAGTCTCGTACAAGTATTTACTATGCAATAACAACATTTATTGTGCCATGTCACATTCTTTTATAATTAGATCTTTATTTAACGTGTGTTGGTTAGTCTTGTTAATCTGCTTATCATTATAACCTACTAGAATAAGATCTATTGTCAATTTATAACTTAGATTAAAATTGAGATAAGTATTTATAGAATAACCGCTCATATGATTTATATTAACCAATTTATAATATAGTTTAACATTTTAATCACATAAATCCTCTATAAAATCATAACTCCTTACTAGTAACTCCGATCGTAGTAGTTCTCGAGCCCACGATCTCGTAGCTTCCCGTAGATCATTATTATTCAGTTTGTACTTATGTTTGCTGTGATGTTAATTTTATATATACCATGTTTGTTTGTATTGCTATGACTAGCGTGAGGTCACAAGGATCTGAAGAATCACCCTGGTAACTGGAATCTCGAGTGCCAGGCAAGTTGTGCCCTTGATCCACTTTTGTTACCCAATAATATTCTTTATTATCACTATTCAATGCATAGGTTTAATTTTGATGGGACCCAATAGGTCACCCTAGTCTGTTTATCCTGTTTACCTTGTTTACCCCTGATTCACTTGGGTAGCTATGCTATTGCTTTATATGGTTTTGGAATAATATTTCATTCCATCCATGTCCCAATTATTCTGTTATGTTATTTATGTTCATGATAAGATCATTATGTTAATTGGAACATGGAGCGACCACCCGGGAAAACAGTGCTACCACAAGGGTTTAATGGGACGCCCTTGGCTGATTAACTAGGAAAGCTAGTGGATGACTACCTTACCCGAAAGGGGCAAGGGCAGTAGGGCAGTGGTCAGTGTAGGGAGGTCCTTGGGTTGATTTTGCTGCGATGGCGGTCAGACGAGGGATTCCTGCACTAGAGCTTCCTATAAATTGTAGCGGGTTTTCTGAAGCTAGTGGAACTTTGTAAAGGCCTCGTAGTGTTACCCTGCCTCGCTTCCTTGGTAGAGGTGTATGGGATTCATGACCCCTTGGCAAATGGGTAACACGGCTTGTGGGTAAAGATGTGCAACCTCTGCAGAGTGTAAAACTAGTATACTAGCCGTGCTCACGGTCATGAGCGGCTCGGACCCTCACATGATTAATTTATGGAACCTAAATTCAATTTGTCATATGCATTTGCATTGGATTATCTATTAAATTTGTTCTATTATTTGTTATGGTTTGGTATTTACTTACATCTAGTAATTGCTAATAAAAGTTTGACCAACATTAAAAGCAATGCTCAGCTTTAACCATTTTCTTTGATAAGCCTTACACTTCATGAGCTCCCACCTTTGGTGAGTTCATGCCACATTATTCCCCAAAACTTGTTGAGCGATGAACATGTGTGAGCTCACCCTTGCTGTCTCACACCCCCCCATAGGAGAAGAACAGGTGGTTCAAGTGGAGTCACTCAGTGAGGAGTTCGATTCGATCTAGGTGGCGTCTCCCAGTTGACTTTCTGGCGCCAAGGATGGATTTTAGATCCTATTATATTCATCTTTTATTTTTGTAAGTCTTCCGCTATGTAATAAGTACTCTGATTATTGTGACATTTATCTCTATACACTCTGTGATTATATATGTTGTCTTCTTTAGCGCATGTATGAGATGCACCCGGCTTTGTCCCCTTAAAACCGAGTGCTACAGAAGTGGTATCAGAGCAATATTGACTGTAGGACGAAACCTAGATAGAAATGGACAAAACCATTACCTACTTACCTTACTCTGATTCTTTCTATACTTATCTTGATCCTGTCTCACCTTCTACTGTTCTACTCTAGTTAACCTTACCTCTGCTACTCTGATTATTTCTAAACTTTTCTTAATCTTTTCTCATCTAGTTCCGCTTCACTCCGATTATTCTTACCTATTCACTTCTAAAGACAAAAGTGGATTTCACACTTTGAAATCCCATGCCTAAAGTGACCTTTAGGAATAGGAAACCTACTCTTAGGAACAAAAACAAAACTATTTTCATAGGTATCTATACGCTTGAGTGTTTGTTCTTATGATATATGTCTGATTTGGATCTTTGATTGAGTGTGATTAGTCGTGGAGTAATATCCACAATTACATCTACATATACGTATAGTTATAAATAAATAAAAATTCATGAGATAACTAAACAACTTAGATTATCCTCCATTAAAGGGTATCTATTTTATATAGATTCATCTTATCTCAAAAGACTCTCTCTTACTATAATGAATCCCTCTTAACCTAAAGGAATCTATCCTATCCAAATAGATCCATCTTATCTTAAAAGATACTCCTCTTATCTTGAAAAGATCTTATGTCACCCTAATAAATCTAACTGACCTCGAAAGATTCTACCTTATCCATATGGATTCATATTGCCCGAATTAGTATATTTATTCCACTCTAGAATAACAACTATGAGCTGATCCAAAATTTATTTAGCTCTTATCTAGTCTAAGATAGTCATATCAATATATACTAGATCTTATCTAGATTAATCTGGTCATAACTAGACCCCCTTTCGACCTAATCTGATCCAAAATTAATTAGGTCTTATTTAGTCAAATCTAGTTATGCTAAACTAATCTAGTTTCCATCTAATCTGAACAAACCCAATGTGACCCACTCAAACAGGTTAATTAATACATGTAACATGGATTAGACCCTATCCACCCGTTCTAACGTGATTCACTCGGCACTAAATTAAGAGTAACCGACCAACTAGGCCTTATGCAACTACCTTAACCATCCGATGGTTGCATAACTCCTCTATTTTAATTTAAATGGAAAATTCTGATTTACCTCAAGTATTAACTAAACCATCTTCATACGAATGGATTCTAAACCTAAATTGGTGTCTTAAACCAACTTGTCCGAGAAACCACGACTTAGCCTATGTTATAGGTTGTCCAACCCATTTATCCAAGAAAGCAAATTTTTGTTTAATCTACCTACCCCATGTAACCGCAATGGTTATCCCAACTTGGATAATTGCATCTAACACCACGACCGATGGTCCCTAATCCAGACCCCAAAGGAAGCTCAATCATGCCATAGTACACTCATTCTATGTCAACGCTCACCAAATAGCTAAAACATGATGTGCCCTTGTTTCTATACCACACCTATTAATGGCATGAAGTATTTTAGGTGTATAAAAACATATACTGTTGGGGGCCTTCGGCTTCCGAAGGTCCTCAAAAATATGATTTAAACAATGTTTCGGGAGTATAATGTGTGAACAGGTATCTTCGGACTCGAATCGATATCACAGTTGGGGAAGCCCAAAGAATACGAAGGTTGATACAGCGCCGAAGCTGTGAGCAGGAAAGCTTCGGCGTGATAGCAGAAAATGAAACCGACTTAAAGATGAAAAGGCTATTCAGACCTCGGTGGATTACTATAGAATTACTACCAAATGTAAAGGGCATGGATGTAATTTTACATGGGCTGCGTCCCGTGCCTATAAATAGGTGAACAGTGCTCCCGTACTGTTCACGCTGACTTGGCATTTACTTTTACATCACGCTTGTACTTTTACCTTCTTTCGAGCCGAAGGTACGCTTGTAATTTGGTATCATTTCCATTTTCCTATAATAATAAAATAGAAATGAATTGATCATTATACAAAGTTATTTATAATATCTCTTGTACTACATATGATTCCTTCTTCATTATGATGTGTTTTGTTGATGAAGGTTTGTCCTTCATAACCTTCGTCCGAAAATCATTATATCCCAAGGGAAATAATGCTTCAAAGGACGAAGGACTTTGACGTTTAACATTTTTTATGTTGCCTTGTTCTTAACTCATAGCATTTGAGAACAAGTCCCCAACATTGGCGCCCACCTCCGGTGAACTCACTTCCACTCTTTGAGTTTGGAACATCTTAGGCAATCATAAATCTTCGCTATGGCGCCGAAGAAGGCTTCAGCAACTGGGGCTGCAGTTCTGCAACCGCTGGACCCTAATCAGGAGACTCTCTCTCTTCGGGAGGCCCGAAGCCAGAAGAGGAAGGCTGTCAGCCCGACACCGCAAGAGGATGAGCTAGACCAAGAAATCAGAGACATGGAGATGCTTCATCAACAGGTGCAGAGGATGAAGGAAAAGATGGCCAGGCTAGCAGAACTGCAAAGGCAGATAGACGAAGCCTCTAAAGAAGTTCGTCATCTTACTCAGGATGAGCAGAACCGAAGGCCTCAGCACAAGGACCTTCATCAAGAGGGTTTTTTCAACGAAGATGACTGGTATGAGAATTTCCATCATGGAAATTTTGCTTTTGATGATGCTTCTCCTCTGTCCGCTGAGCTACAGGCTACACCTTGGCCTTCGTCCTACAAGCCGCCCCAGCTCCCCATGTTTGACGGCCATTCAGACCCAAAGCAGTTTTTGATGAGCTACGAAGCAACAGTATCTTCGTATGGTGGCAATACTGCAGTCATGGCAAAATCTTTTGTTATGGCTGTCAGGAGTGTTGCTCAAACCTGGTATTCCTCCCTTCGACCAGGAACAATCACTTCATGGCAAAAGCTGAAGGACATGTTGTTAACCAGCTTCCAAGGGCTTCAGACGAAGTCGGTCACTGCTCAAGCTCTATTCCAGTGCACCCAGGATCACGAAGAATACCTTCAGGCGTATGTCCGGAGGTTCTTACGTTTGAGGGCACAGGCGCCAACAGTGCCCAACGAAATTGTAATTGAGGCCATGATCAAGGGACTTCGGCCAGGACCTTCAGCTCAGTACTTTGCTAGGAAGCCTCCTCAAACTTTGGAGAAGCTGCTCCAGAAGATGGACGAGTATATTCGGGCTGACAATGATTTTCGTCAAAGAAGGGAGGAAGCTTTCAGGTTTTCCGAAATGACCAGGGGCTTCGGAGGAAGATTTTATCCGAGGCACGTCAGGTCAATTCACAACTCTACTCAAAATGATGATAAGGGGAGTCAGCATCAAAGGCCACAGTGCTCCTCACAGGCTTCGGGGCAACAGCAAAGCTCCTTCCGGCCGCCAGCTCCAAGAGGCAGAGGCGCTAGGGGCTTCGGTGGAAGATTTGGAGATCAACCAAGAAGAACATTTTGCTTGTTTTGTGGTGAAAACAAGGGCCATACCACCAGGATGTGCCATATTACCATCCAGAAGCAAAAGGAGATAGCTGAAGCTACAGCACAACAGGGTCAGCCGAAGCAGATCATGCACACTGCTTCGTATCATTCGCCTTACATCCCAGAATATGTAGGCAATCACCCTGCAGTTTCTGTTGCTTCGGCGAGTCAACCTCAAGCTTCTTGGCAACAACCTCCGCCTCCACCACCGCTGCAACAAGGCTAGCAGCCAGAAGGGGGCCAATATGCTCAACATCAAAGGGGCTTCAGAGAACAGTCCGAAGCTCGCACAGTCAATAGCACTGTGCCAGAGTCGAAGCACATTTATTGACAAATATCCTACCTTGATAGTAGTCTTTCCCATTCAGTTTTATTTTCTGTGTAATAAAGGACACTTTTTAAAATCTCATGTAATAGTTTCGTTGTCTGCCACAAGGAAAACATATCTTCTCCAAAGGCTTAAATTGTTGAAACTTAAAGATTTGCGATAGCAAGGAGGACCTTCGAATTATCAAAAGTTTATTTTAAAAGGCACGGTATGAATTTTTCGAAGCAACAAAAAGTCGTTCTAAGGAACGCAGAGTAAGTTTGCTGAAGTTACAAAAAGCCGTTCCAAAGGGAGCGCAGTGTAAGTTTTCTGCTCAGAAGTCGTTCCAAAGGGAATGCAGAGCTTACAGCGAAAAATAAACGCTGATACCGCCTAAGTAAAAGGCGAAGCGCGAAAAGTCAACGCGAATACCGCCGAAAGTAAAAGGCGAAGAAGCTCCTAAGGGAGGCTTACAGCGAAAAATAAACGCTGATTCCGCTGAAGTAAAAGGCGAAGAAGCTCCTAAGGGAGGCTTACAGCGAAAAGTCAACGCTGATTTAAAAAGATTATGTGTTTTATTGCAGGGATGTCCATGTATCTTCGGAATAAATACCATTTTACATAACATAACATCATCACATCATTTCGCATAGCATAAGCATCATACATCATGTTGCATATGGCACAAGAAGGGGGCACAATATCGATCTTCGGAAAAATGCTTTGAAAAAGGGAAAATCATGCTGAGTCACAAGGAGATACAATATTGATCTTCGGAGTGTAGCTTCAGAAGATATTTTCACGAAGCTTGGACATTCTTCATCAGAGCACTATGGATATTGTTCTGATAAATGAAAATTCTTCTTCACGAAGCATGAAAAGAAGGGAAGGTGTTTTTTCGTCGAAGACTCAAAAACGGTACGCATGTAAAATTTCATGCATCGTAAAGAATTGAGCCATAAAAAAACAAGTATATTACATTCAGGGTTACAAGATATTTTACATATTACATTTCAGATGTTTTTACAATAGCACCTAGTCTTCTGTAACATCCGGTTTTAAAGAACAAAGCCGGGTGCATCTCATACATGCGCCAAAGAAGACAACATATATAATAACAGAGTGTATAGAGATAAATGTCATAAACATCAGAGTATTTATTACATAGCGGAAGACTTATTACAAAATAAAAGAGTAAATATAAAACGAACTAAGGATCGATGGCGCCAATGTCGACTGAGAAACGCCACCTAGATCAGATCGAACTCCTCAGTGTTAGGCGGCTCCTCCTGAACCACCTGCTCTTCTCCTGTGGGGGGGGTGTGAGACAGCAAGGGTGAGCTCACATACAATCACAGCTCAACAAGTCGTGGGGAATAATGTGACATGAACTCACCAAAGGTGGGAGTTCATGAAGTGTAAGGCTGATCAATGAAATAAAGGCTGAAGCTGAGCATTGCTTTTATAAGTTGGTCAAAATTTTATTAGCAATTACTAAGTGTAAGTGAATACCAAACCATAGTAATAATAAATAAAAGTAATAATAAAATAATCCCAAATGCAATGAAATGACAGATTAAGTTTAAGTTCCATAAATTAATCATGTGAGTGTCCGAGCCGCTCATGACCGTGAGCACGGCTAGTATACCAGTTTTACACTCTGCAGAGGTTGCGCATCTTTACCCACAAGTCGTGTTACCCATTTGCCACGGAGTTGATCAGACTCCATACACCTCTACCTAGGAAGCGAGGCAGGGTACCACTACGAGGCCTTTACAAAGTTCCACTAGCTTCAGACTACCCGCTACAGTTTATAGGAAGATCCAGTGCAGGGTTCCTGGCTGACTGCCATCGCAGCAAAATCAACCCGGGACCTCCCTACACTGACCTCTCCCCTACTGCCCTTGCCCCTTTCGGGTAAGGTAGCCCTCCCCTAGCTTTCCTAGTTAATCAGCCAAGGGCGTCCCATTAAACCCTTGTGGTAGCACTGTTTTCCCGGGTGGTTCTCCATGTTCCCATTAACATAATGATCTTAACATGAACAAGGAATAATAAAACAGGTAACAATAAATAGTATAACAATGAGTGATGAATATCTCTATACCCAGATCCACATAAAGCAATAGCATGTACTACCCAAAACTTTAGTAGTAAAACCAGAGGTGAAACAAGGTATAAAGATAGCCAAATCTAGGGTATCCTATTGGGTCCCAGCAAAATTATCCTATGCAGATCATTATGAATAATAAGAACATGAATGGGTAAAAGAAGTGATCAAGGGCACAACTTGCCTTCAATGAGCTCCTGCTCAGCTATCTCTACTTGTTGAACCTCAGAATCCTGTGTAGCTTGCTCGTCTACTCGCATCAACACAATACATACATAGTATAGCAGGAATTAACATTACACCAACCATGTAAATAAAATATACAGTAATAAACTAGACATTAAAATAAGATCACAGGAACTGAAATCATTAAATTTGGAGTTATAGATCTTAAGTTATGGATTTTCTAATGTTTTATGTGCTTAATACAAGATTAAGTGAAAGAATAATTTTAATGTGTTTGTCATGTCAGAACAGAGGCACTAATGCGTAGACAATATTATTACAAAAATTTAGGAACTGGAATGGACCAATTTGGAGTTCATATGCATTTACTATGAATTAAACAAGTTTTAACATTTATTTATGCACTAAAAATTAATTTCTGATATTAATTTCTGATTTTTAAAGTTCTCTGGAGTGGGCCTCAAATACAGAAAACAGCAGGGACTAGATGGTAAAATATCCTAGACTCAGCGCGCTGTACAGGGTGGACGGCGGGTTGTTTTCAAGTAAACCGAGGGACTCTTTAGTGAATTGGCCATCGCGAAGGGGTACGGGCGAAACTGAGCCGCCCGATCAGAAACGGAGGGCTCAGATTAGATCTGGGTTCCCGTGAACCGGTACGCACTGCTATGCGTCAGATTGGAAATCAACGGCGTAGATTTAAATACCCCGGATCCGCCCAGATCCGTCCGATCGGATCCGACGGCTATGGTTTACTCACACGAAAGGGTATCACCAAGTTCTAATCACAGCCGTTCATTCACGAATCAACGGCCAGCAACCCATCTTCCTTCTCCCGCGGCCAGAACAGCGGCGCCGCCGCCCCAATACGGCGGAACATCGCCGGACCACCTATGATTCCCCGCATCGGAGCTCTAATCTCCAAATTCAACTACCCTGCACCTCGACCAGTGAAAAGCGAAGAAGATGGTACACCGATTACCTCGATTCGCGGCGAAGAATCCCCTGGCCGCGCGATGGCGCAATCCCGCGGCGGAGGCCCAACAACAGTGAGGAATTCCCAGACCTCCGATGCGCAAGGCACCCCGGCAGTGAGGGTAAAACCTTCCCGGACGCCCCTCTCTTCGCCTGGAAGGTTTCTCAAGGCCAAGTCGGCGGTGTATGCCCGAGTCGGCTGCGGCGGCAAACCCCCCTGGCTCCCGAGCTCTCTCTCTCTCTCGTACCGCCAAATCGGCTGTGATGGTGAACGACGCTCGCGGAATCGTTGCGCACGAAGGAAGGAGCGCAATGAAAGGGGCTGCCGCACGGTGAAGTTCTTATGCCGCGGAGAAGCATGCCAAGGCGAAGATCCCGGCCCAAGCTCCGGCGGCCGTTGAGGCGAATCTGTTGTGGGCGAGATGGCACAGGTGGTGGGGGTCCCACATGGCAGCGAGCAGGGTTTGAGAGGGAGCGCGCCCAGTGCGGCTGACATACGGCCCCACGCGACAGCGATGGCACGGTCCCTGGCGCACTGATCCCACGGGCCCGCACGTCGGTCTCCCTCCCCGGATTAACAGTGGAGTTGCCGCTGGGCTGGTGCGGCGTGCAGAAAGGAGATAGGGCTGGGTCGAGGCATGGATTTCGGCCCAGAGAAGATTTTGCCATTTTTTTTTCTTTTTATTTTCTGTTCCTCTTCTCTTCAAGTTTATTTCCAATTCAAATTTCAATTCCAATTCGAAATCTGTAGCCAATTCATCTTCACATTAAATGTTCAGCTTGAACATGGTATGGTGATTATTTATTTATTTCTAAATTTTATTTGGTTTTGTATATTATTTCTCTTTCTATTTTATTTCCAATTCTCCCAATTTGCACTTTTGGGTTAAATCCCAATTCTCAACCTATTATTATAATTTTTTTCCATTTTACTATGTTATTAAATGCACAAACAAAGATCCAATATGATGCAATGGTTTTATTTCCAGGTTACAATGAGTATGGGGCAAAAACACATAGTGAGATCAACTCTCTTCAGATTGTTTACAAATTGGGTACTACAAATCCTACCCCCCTTAAAAATAATCTCGTCCTCGAGATTTAAGAAGATCTAGGGAAAAGATGGGGGAAGTCTATGCGAAGCTCTTCTTCTCTTTCCCACGTTGCTTCATCTTCACCGTGGTGACTCCATTGAACTTTGCACATCTTTATCACCTTATTTCTTGTAACTCGAGTCAGAGTGTCCAAAATTTTGATAGGGTACTCCGCATAAGTCAGGTCATCTTGAACACTAAGGTCCTCCAGTGGTAGCTGCTCCTCAGGTACCCTGAGGCACTTCTTTAGCTGAGACACATGAAATACATCATGTACATCTGACAGATGATCGGGTAACTCCAGTTGATATGCAACTTCTCCCACTCGCTTTAAGATCAAGAAAGGTCCAATGAAGCGAGGGGACAACTTTCCTTTAACTTTAAATCTCCTCATACCCCGAAGTGGTGACACCTTCAAGTAGACATGATCACCCTCCTTAAACTCCAGGAGTCTCCTTCTATTATCAGCATAGCTCTTTTGCCTTGATTGTGCAATTCTCAAATTTTCTCTTATCATTCGAACTTGCTCTTCTGCCTCTTGAATCAATTCAGGCCCAAAGAACTGTCTTTCTCCAGTCTGATCCCAATATAGGGGAGTCCTGCATTTCCTGCCATACAAAGCCTCAAATGGTGACATCTTCAAACTGGCCTGATAGCTATTATTATAAGAAAACTCAGCATATGGTAAACTCTTCTCCCAACTGCCACCATGTTTAAGAGCACAAGCTCTTAACATATCCTCCAGCACTTGATTAGTTCTCTCTGTCTGTCCATCAGTCTGGGGATGGTAAGCGGAACTAAAATTCAACTTTGTATCCAAACTCTCATGCAACTTCTTCCAAAACCGAGAAGTAAACTGTGATCCTCGATCAGACACGATCTTCTTAGGCACTCCATGTAAACAAACTATCCGAGTCATATACAATTCTGCTAGCTTGGCTCCCGTGTAATTAGTCCTCACAGGTATGAAATGAGCCACCTTTGTCAATCTGTCTACAATTACCCAAATAGAGTCATATCCTGCTGGAGTGCGGGGTAGTCCAACAATAAAATCCATACCAATTTCTTCCCATTTCCACTCGGGTATCTTCAATGGGTGCAATAATCCCGCGGGTCTTTGATGTTCGGCCTTGACTCTTTGACACACATCACACTTAGCCACATGAGCAGCAACATCTCTTTTTAGTCCATACCACCAATACTTTTGCTTCAAATCTTGATACATCTTAGTGCTTCCAGGGTGGATGGAGTAATCAGAATCATGAGCTTCTTTCAATATAGTCTCACGGAGGCTATCGATCTCTGGAACACATATCCGATCTTTGAACCATATAGTACCTTGCTCATCCTCCGTGAATTCCGGAACTCGACCATCCGTGATTAGATCCTTAATCTCTTGAATCTTAGCATCACCAACCTGACCTTTACGAATCTCTTGCTCCAAGGTGGGTTCCAACTCAATGGTAACTCCTTCAGTGTGAGTAACAATTCCCAAATTGAGTCTCTCAAAGTCTTTTGCTAATTCATCGGGTAGCTGGACAACGAAAGCGGAGTGAACATGCTCCTTCCGACTCAAGGCATCTGCAACCAAATTTGCCTTGCCTAGATGATAGTGAATCTCCAAATCATAATCATTAATAAGCTCCAACCAACGACGTTGTCTAAGGTTGAGATCCTTTTGAGTGAATATATACTTGAAACTCTTATGATCCGTATATACTTGGCACTTAGTTCCCATAATGTAGTGTCTCCAAATCTTCAGCGCATGCACAACTGCAGCCAGCTCTAAGTCATGGGTGGGGTAGTTCAATTCATGCTTCCTCAACTGACGAGATGCATAGGCAATCACATGACCATCTTGCATAAGCACACATCCAAGTCCTTGGCCACATGCATCACAATAAATGTCAAATCCCTTCTGCAGATCTGGCATAATCAATACTGGGGGAGACATCAATCTTTCCTTCAATTGATCAAAGCTCTCTTGACATTTCTCATCCCACTTAAATTCTCTTCCTTTCTCCAGAAGCGATGTCATAGGCTTGGCAATTTTAGAGAATCCTTCAATAAATCTCCGATAATAGCCTGCGAGTCCCAAGAAGCTACGAATCTCAGTAACTGTAGTGGGCACTCTCCACTCCATTATCTCCTTCACTTTAGCAGGATCCACTGCTATTCCTCCATTAGAAATAATATGACCAAGGAATGGCACCTTGTCAATCCAAAACTCGCACTTGCTGAACTTAGCGTAGAGTTGATTATCTCGTAGCTTCTGTAGCACCAACCTTAGATGTTGTTCATGATCACTTTCATTCTTAGAATAGATAAGAATATCGTCGATGAATACCACGACGAATCTGTCCAAATACTCCATAAACACCTTGTTCATCAAATTCATGAAGTAAGCTGGTGCATTGGTTAGTCCAAATGACATAACAGTAAACTCATATAATCCATATCGAGTCGAGAAAGCCGTCTTGGGAATATCCGATGGTCTAATCCTCATCTGATGGTAACCGGATCGGAGATCAATCTTCGAGAATACTCTAGCTCCTCTCATCTGGTCAAACAAATCCTCAATACGGGGCAACGGATACTTGTTCTTTACCGTAACATCATTAAGAGATCTATAATCCACACACATCCGTTGCGATCCATCCTTCTTCTGCACAAATAACACCGGTGCTCCCCAAGGTGAGGAACTTGGGCGAATATAGCCAGCCTCTTGTAACTCCGTCAACTGCTTCTTAAGTTCCTTCAACTCCTCTACGGACATTCTATATGGCCGTTTAGAAATAGGGGCGGTTCCAGGTAAGAGATCAATAACAAACTCAACTTCTCTATCAGGTGGCATCCCTGGTAACTCCTCTGGAAAGACATCCGGAAAATCTCTAACCACCCGGATGTTATCACCAACAAACTCCTCAGGCATAAAGAACATTGCACGCATGGATGAGGAGGTTACTGCAATATTAACTTGAAATCTTTCTCCTTTAGTGGTAGTGAGCTCTATGGTACCTCTACCACATGCTATAACGGCCTTTGCCTTCCTTAGCCAAGACATACCAAGGATCAGATCTATACTGCTTGACTCTAATATTATAGCAGTAGCTCCAAAATCTCTTCCCATAATGGTTAATGTCAATCTACGTGTCATTTGATTCGCCTCAACAGGCCCTTTAGGTGTAATTACTATCAGGGGTTTTCTCATATTTAGCAGTGGTATTTCATTTGTGTTAGCATATCTAGCAGACATGAATGAATGTGTAGCACCAGAATCAAATAATATTGTTGCAGGAATTGCATTAACATAGAACATACCAATCATGAGGTCCCCACCATCAGGAGTATCTTCAACGCTGACTTGATTCACCCTGGCTATAGAATATCCCTTGCCAGGGGTCTGTTGCTTGTTCTGAGCTGGAGTAGTAGCAATCCTCTGTGGGCAGACATTTGCATAATGACCAATCTTCCCACACTTGAAACATTGAGTGCCTGGACTCTGTCCTGCAAACTTCGTCGGGGTGCCCGTGGGGGTAGCCTGTCGAGGAGGTGGAGTCCTCAGTGGTGATTGCTGAACTGGGCGTGGTCCTCCTGGTCGAGTCGGTGTACCCTGTGGTGAACTGTAGCGAGGACGAACACTGCTGCTACCCTGTCCTTGTGAGATAGCCTTCCTATTCAAATCACCCAATTGAACACGCTTGTGTTCAATAGCAAGGGCCTTATCCAATAGCCTCTGAAAGGATGGAAAGGTGTGTGCCACTAGAGCATACTGCAGCGGTCCATTAAGTCCTTCAATAAAATGCTCCTGCTTTCTCTCATCCTCAGCAACTTCCTCTGGAGCATACCTCGACAACTGAATGAATTTGTCTCTGTACTCGCTGACTGACATGTTTCCTTGCTTCAATGACAGAAATTCCTTCTTCTTGATCTTTATCATCCCAGCTGGAATATGGTAGTTCCTGAACTGCGTACTGAACTCTGCCTAAGTAATAGTATCCGCAGCATCATGGGCAGCAGTATAAGAATCCCACCAGTCAGCAGCAGGACCAGTCAGACGTCCAGAAGCATATAAAACCTTCTCCCGGTCAGTGCATTGTGCAATGTTGAGCATCTTCTCAATTGCTTTCAGCCAATCATCTGCATCAAGTGGATCTGGCGAACTGGCGAAGGTTAGTGGCTTGTGACTCATAAACTCCCGGTGCTTATCCCGAGGTGGAACTGGTGGTGGTGGTGGAGGCAATGGCACTTGCTGCTGTTGCTGCTGTTGTTGAAGTTGTTGTTGCAGCTGCTGTTGTTGCGCCCTTCTTTCTTGGCGTATCTCATCTCTCTCTTGGCGCAACTCCTGGCGTATGTCTTCTCTTTCCTGACGCATCTCTTGGCGTTCTTGCTGCATCTGGGCACGCATATCAGCCATAGTATCCGCCATTTGCTGCATCACCGCCATCTGAGCAGCAACCAGTGGGTCAACTCCGCCTGGTGGAGGATTAGGAGGATTCATCTCTGCTGGCTGTGGCTGAGGTTGTCTGTATATTCTCCGAGTGTGTCAATTAGGAGGCAGATCAATTCCACCACCCCTCCTGGTATTGACCATCTGAGTTAGATACATATGGTAAGAAAATAGTAGCCAAGGCAGTAATTACAATCATGTTACTTTGGGGGATTTATTAGCTAAGCAGATTAATATTTCACCTACTATAGCTAATACATTACCTTATAGTGGTACATGCTAAAATGCCCATCTATACTATTTCAATCAATCAAAGAAGCAAATCAGGCACTGATCATCAGAACAATCAACCAACATTTTTAATAGAGAAAATAGTTTTGATTTTGTCTTAGGCTTCCTATCTCTTAAAATGTCATAGGGGTAGGGATTCCAAGGTGTGAAATCCATCTTGTCTCAGAGTAGAAAAGGTAAGAATGATCAGAGTAGAACAGTAGAAGGTGAGACAGGATCAAGACAAGTGTAGAAAGGATCAGAGTAAGGTAAGTGTAGAATGAATCAGAATAAGATAAGTAGGTAAGGGTTTTGGTCCATTTCTATCTAGGTTTCGTCCTACAGTCAACATTTCCTCTCATACCACTTCTGTAACATCCGGTTTTAAAGAACAAAGCCGGGTGCATCTCATACATGCGCCAAAGAAGACAACATATATAATAACAGAGTGTATAGAGATAAATGTCATAAACATCAGAGTATTTATTACATAGCGGAAGACTTATTACAAAATAAAAGAGTAAATATAAAACGAACTAAGGATCGATGGCGCCAATGTCGACTGAGAAACGCCACCTAGATCAGATCGAACTCCTCAGTGTTAGGCGGCTCCTCCTGAACCACCTGCTCTTCTCCTGTGGGGGGGGGTGTGAGACAGCAAGGGTGAGCTCACATACGATCACAGCTCAACAAGTCGTGGGGAATAATGTGACATGAACTCACCAAAGGTGGGAGTTCATGAAGTGTAAGGCTGATCAATGAAATAAAGGCTGAAGCTGAGCATTGCTTTTATAAGTTGGTCAAAATTTTATTAGCAATTACTAAGTGTAAGTGAATACCAAACCATAGTAATAATAAATAAAAGTAATAATAAAATAATCCCAAATGCAATGAAATGGCAGATTAAGTTTAAGTTCCATAAATTAATCATGTGAGTGTCCGAGCCGCTCATGACCGTGAGCACGGCTAGTATACCAGTTTTACACTCTGCAGAGGTTGCGCATCTTTACCCACAAGTCGTGTTACCCATTTGCCACGGAGTTGATCAGACTCCATACACCTCTACCTAGGAAGCGAGGCAGGGTACCACTACGAGGCCTTTACAAAGTTCCACTAGCTTCAGACTACCCGCTACAGTTTATAGGAAGATCCAGTGCAGGGTTCCTGGCTGACTGCCATCGCAGCAAAATCAACCCGGGACCTCCCTACACTGACCTCTCCCCTACTGCCCTTGCCCCTTTCGGGTAAGGTAGCCCTCCCCTAGCTTTCCTAGTTAATCAGCCAAGGGCGTCCCATTAAACCCTTGTGGTAGCACTGTTTTCCCGGGTGGTTCTCCATGTTCCCATTAACATAATGATCTTAACATGAACAAGGAATAATAAAACAGGTAACAATAAATAGTATAACAATGAGTGATGAATATCTCTATACCCAAATCCACATAAAGCAATAGCATGTACTACCCAAAACTTTAGTAGTAAAACCAGAGGTGAAACAAGGTATAAAGATAGCCAAATCTAGGGTATCCTATTGGGTCCCAGCAAAATTATCCTATGCAGATCATTATGAATAATAAGAACATGAATGGGTAAAAGAAGTGATCAAGGGCACAACTTGCCTTCAATGAGCTCCTGCTCAGCTATCTCTACTTGTTGAACCTCAGAATCCTGTGTAGCTTGCTCGTCTACTCGCATCAACACAATACATACATAGTATAGCAGGAATTAACATTACACCAACCATGTAAATAAAATATACAGTAATAAACTAGACATTAAAATAAGATCACAGGAACTGAAATCATTAAATTTGGAGTTATAGATCTTAAGTTATGGATTTTCTAATGTTTTATGTGCTTAATACAAGATTAAGTGAAAGAATAATTTTAATGTGTTTGTCATGTCAGAACAGAGGCACTAATGCGTAGACAATATTATTACAAAAATTTAGGAACTGGAATGGACCAATTTGGAGTTCATATGCATTTACTATGAATTAAACAAGTTTTAACATTTATTTATGCACTAAAAATTAATTTCTGATATTAATTTCTGATTTTTAAAGTTCTCTGGAGTGGGCCTCAAATACAGAAAACAGCAGGGACTAGATGGTAAAATATCCTAGACTCAGCGCGCTGTACAGGGTGGACGGCGGGTTGTTTTCAAGTAAACCGAGGGACTCTTTAGTGAATTGGCCATCGCGAAGGGGTACGGGCGAAACTGAGCCGCCCGATCAGAAACGGAGGGCTCAGATTAGATCTGGGTTCCCGTGAACCGGTACGCACTGCTATGCGTCAGATTGGAAATCAACGGCGTAGATTTAAATACCCCGGATCCGCCCAGATCCGTCCGATCGGATCCGACGGCTATGGTTTACTCACACGAAAGGGTATCACCAAGTTCTAATCACAGCCGTTCATTCACGAATCAACGGCCAGCAACCCATCTTCCTTCTCCCGCGGCCAGAACAGCGGCGCCGCCGCCCCAATACGGCGGAACATCGCCGGACCACCTATGATTCCCCGCATCGGAGCTCTAATCTCCAAATTCAACTACCCTGCACCTCGACCAGTGAAAAGCGAAGAAGATGGTACACCGATTACCTCGATTCGCGGCGAAGAATCCCCTGGCCGCGCGATGGCGCAATCCCGCGGCGGAGGCCCAACGACGGTGAGGAATTCCCAGACCTCCGATGCGCAAGGCACCCCGGCAGTGAGGGTAAAACCTTCCCGGACGCCCCTCTCTTCGCCTGGAAGGTTTCTCAAGGCCAAGTCGGCGGTGTATGCCCGAGTCGGCTGCGGCGGCAAACCCCCCTGGCTCCCGAGCTCTCTCTCTCTCTCGTACCGCCAAATCGGCTGTGATGGTGAACGACGCTCGCGGAATCGTTGCGCACGAAGGAAGGAGCGCAATGAAAGGGGCTGCCGCACGGTGAAGTTCTTATGCCGCGGAGAAGCATGCCCAGGCGAAGATCCCGGCCCAAGCTCCGGCGGCCATTGAGGCGAATCTGTTGTGGGCGAGATGGCACAGGTGGTGGGGGTCCCACATGGCAGTGAGCAGGGTTTGAGAGGGAGCGCGCCCAGTGCGGCTGACATACGGCCCCACGCGACAGCGATGGCACGGTCCCTGGCGCACTGATCCCACGGGCCCGCACGTCGGTCTCCCTCCCCGGATTAACAGTGGAGTTGCCGCTGGGCTGGTGCGGCGTGCAGAAAGGAGATAGGGCTGGGTCGAGGCCAGGATTTCGGCCCAGAGAAGATTTTGCCATTTTTTTTTCTTTTTATTTTCTGTTCCTCTTCTCTTCAAGTTTATTTCCAATTCAAATTTCAATTCCAATTCGAAATCTGTAGCCAATTCATCTTCACATTAAATGTTCAGCTTGAACATGGTATGGTGATTATTTATTTATTTCTAAATTTTATTTGGTTTTGTATAGTATTTCTCTTTCTATTTTATTTCCAATTCTCCCAATTTGCACTTTTGGGTTAAATCCCAATTCTCAACCTATTATTATAATTTTTTTTTCCATTTTACTATGTTATTAAATGCACAAACAAAGATCCAATATGATGCAATGGTTTTATTTCCAGGTTACAATGAGTATGGGGCAAAAACACATAGTGAGATCAACTCTCTTCAGATTGTTTACAAATTGGGTACTACATCTTCCCTAAGTACTACTTCCGCAGCTTCGTTCAGGAGTTGATTGACAACTTGATCCATGATAGCTTCGGCCATCTTTTTGATTTCATCGTCTTCCTTCGGGTGAGGGCCCGGAGACGTTTTAGCAGGATCTGAGGGAGGACAGGATACGGCTACATTGCTATTACAATGGGCGAACGAAGTTTGAAATCAAAAATTACAACACAATAAAAACCATTAGTTAATACCTATTTGCCCTTCGGGCTCTGCGCTTTTCTCAGCAGCCTCGGCCACTTTTCTAGCATCATGGATGCCTTTTTCGCTTTTTTGGATAATTTCTCGGACCATTTCTCGGCCACCATTATCCCAGATATCGGTAAAAAATTTCCCACCAACCATGCTAGCTTCAGCTGAAGGGTCTTTAGCATCTTCGAAGGACAAGGCAGTTTCGGATTGTGCTAAAATTTTTACATGTTCGCAGTCTTTCCTTTCCAAAATGCTGGCAATCCCCCTGCCACCCGAAAAAGCGCATATGTCTCCGCGACTATTTAAAATTTCCTCAAAGGCCTCAGCTTCATGATTAATCCATTCAATGGGACCTTCGGGGTTGCCTCTTGTAAAGTTTTCTTCGCTCGAGAATGCGCCAACGCTGGCGAAGCTAGCTTTCATTTTCTTAACACATTCCATAGATTTGTCATAACATCTTTTCTTGGATGAACGAAGCTCTTCAACAGTTCCTTCTAAATGATTTGCCCATTGGTCGCTAAGTTCTCGCTTCGTTTCTTCAAGTATGCGTTCTTCTTTAGCTCGGGCTAATTGCTTCCGAAGATCGTCAATCTCGTGCTTTTGGGCCGTAGCTTGTGCCCTCGAGGCAGCTTCGTTCTCCTTTATTTTATCCACCAATGTAACTAGAATTTTGTCCTTTTCCAAGGCTTCGTTTCTTAGTTTGATCAATCTGTTCGAAGGTTGTTAAAAGCAATTTCATAGCTTTCGTCTTCGGCATTCTTTTGCGCTCTCAGCGCGTTGCTTAGAATTAAACCCTATATGTAAAAGAGTTAGTATAAGAATAAAACAATAAATTTCAAATCATAAAGTTTCCAAATGCGCAAATCTCGTACCTTCAGGCTATTATACGCAAGGCTGTCCGCAAGATCGTCTTTTGTCATCGCGCAGAGGCCAGCCTCCAGTTTCGGAAATCCCATGCTTCAGGCCATTTCCCGGCAGACGAGTAGTTCTTTGTTATCCGGGAGGCAGTATAGGAAATCTTCTTCATTTGTACCATTGAACACTAGTGCCCCCTTCGGATATTTCAATTCTTTGGCATAGTGATTAGCTTCAAAAACTTCTTCTTCTGATAACTTTTCCCCGAAGCATGTCGAACAATATAATCAAGGACTTTGGGGGATGCTTCGGGGGCAACAGCGTTGATTTCCTCAACAAGAATTGGCTCCGTAATTTTTTCTTCCTCGGTTTCCAAGGGTTTCACCTTCGTGGGCTCTGAAGGTCTAGCTTCAGTTTCAGTTTGTTGTTTTGGAGCTTTAGTATCAAAGATTTCAGTTTTCGCTTCGGAAATTTCAACAGTCTTCTTCGGAGTCGTGCTTGAGGACTTAATTGTCTCCAGAACATCTAGCACGTTGACCATTCTTTTTCTTTTCGGGGTCACCGCTGGGCCCTTTTGGTTTTTATTGTCTCAACACTGGCTGAAGGACTTAAAATTTCCAATATTTTCGTTCCTTCAGTTCTCGGTTTTTCTGCTTTCTTTGTTGAAGGTTCTTCAGTTTTTTCTTCAATCTTCGGCACTGAAGTTGGCTCTTTAATTTCGGTGGCCGAAGAGGTTTCGCCGGCGAATTCAGGTACTGTAGCTGGTTCAATGTAGCGTGGTCGGTGTGTGAGAACCTTTACCCTTTGTCTCTTCGGCGCTGGCTCACTAGGAGCAGCTGAAGAAGTTTCTTGTGCAGAAGTTGCGTTTTTTCTTTTTTGACCCCGCGCTGGATAGTGGTAGTCGGGGTACACGAACCCAATTGCATCAAACACTCGGTTCAGTCTTTTCTTTTTCCGGCCTCCGAAGGCTGCTGACAATGCAGTATCTTCGGCCTTTGAATAAACCCCGAGTAGTTCATCACTTAAATTTTCAATGCTTTTTAGCCAGTCATCATCTGGCTCAACAAATTTATCTCCAACTTGAAAGTATACTTCAGCCTGATAAGTCCACCTTCGTCAGCCTTCTTTATGGTCTCTCGCGGCATTTCCCATTTTTCCGCGAGCGGCCACACCCTGAAGGCAATATGCTCTTGAACCAAATCTCTCGTTCCAATAAAAGAGCAAATAACTCCGAAGGCTCTTTGGCATTCTCGGCAGCTTCGTTCATTTCAACCTTCGGCTTCCGCAGGCCGAAGCGTTGCCAAATAGGGCGCATAATTATACCTTTAATATCTTCCCGTGTTTTCAGGTCATTCTTCACATAAAACCATTCTGTCATCCAGTCGCCGGGCCATCTCTTCCGAAAGGTTGGCACGGGACAGCTTGACCCGGACCGAGAGACGAAACTGTAGCAGCCGAAATTATTGTGATACTGCTCCTTACCCCAGGGTTTTGTCTCGTATAACAATTCGTGTATGTTGCAGAAACTTTTCGCATCAGGTTCCAGACCTTGGCTTCTCACGGCCCACACGAAGATATTCATCCTTATGATTGCTTCGGGGGTAAGTTGGTGAAGATAGATTTCAAATATTTTCAGTACTTCTACGACAAAGCTGCTCAGGGGAAATCGTAGTCCAGCTTTCAAAAAGCTTCGGAACACTACGACTTCATTTTCCTCAGGAGTCGGACAAGTCTTCTCTCCTTCGTTGGCCCTCACAATGGACAAGTCCCGGAAGTATCTTCCCCTCATGTTGACAAGATGATTTTCTTTGATACTTGATTTGCCGAAAACCGCATGGCTTGGCCGCCAAGGGCGATCTTCGGAGTCTTCACCACCGCTATCTGCATCGTAACTGTCGCTGTCATCAGTATCTTCAGATAAACCTTCTAAAATCTCTTTGGTGATCTTTTCTGTATTTGTCTTCGACATTGCTTCAAGAAACCCCAGGTTTTTCTCTTCAGAGAGACTCAGCTTCATCTCGATAGCAGCTCTTTTATCTTCAGACATCTTCGGAAATGCTAAAAAAACTGCTTTCAAAGCTGAAGCTTAAAAACTTAAAAAGCCAAGAAAGTGTTGGTGCGCAAGAGCTAAAAATTGAGTAAGCAAGAGCAGATGGCAAGAAAGCGTACCAAATGAGCTTGCGGTATGCTCTTATTTATACGCCCAGTGTATTAAAAATTGGAAGACCCCGCTTGTCAGTGAATGTTGCTATTCTAGCAAAGGGAAGGTGTTTTTTCGGACCTTTGGCTTAAGGCCTTCGTCCATGTCGCAATCTAAATTTATCATTCTAACAAATTAATATTGCGAGGGGCTACTGTTGGGGGCCTTCGGCTTCCGAAGGTCCTCAAAAATATGATTTAAACAATGTTTCGGGAGTATAATGTGTGAACAGGTATCTTCGGACTCGAATCGATATCACAGTTGGGGAAGCCCAAAGAATACGAAGGTTGATACAGCGCCGAAGCTGTGAGCAGGAAAGCTTCGGCGTGATAGCAGAAAATGAAACCGACTTAAAGATGAAAAGGCTATTCAGACCTCAGTGGATTACTATAGAATTACTACCAAATGTAAAGGGCATGGATGTAATTTTACATGGGCTGCGTCCCGTGCCTATAAATAGGTGAACAGTGCTCCCGTACTGTTCACGCTGACTTGGCATTTACTTTTACATCACGCTTGTACTTTTACCTTCTTTCGAGCCGAAGGTACGCTTGTAATTTGGTATCATTTCCATTTTCCTATAATAATAAAATAGAAATGAATTGATCATTATACAAAGTTATTTATAATATCTCTTGTACTACATATGATTCCTTCTTCATTATGATGTGTTGTGTTGATGAAGGTTTGTCCTTCATAACCTTCATCCGAAAATCATTATATCCCAAGGGAAATAATGCTTCGAAGGACGAAGGACTTTGACGTTTAACATTTTTTATGTTGCCTTGTTCTTAACTCATAGCATTTGAGAACAAGTCCCCAACATATACTGTTTGGAAATTTCACTGAGATAAAAAATATATACTTGAACTTCATAAAGATAAAGTTAGATTGTTATGCTTAAATAAATGATATTCTTGAATGGAATCATAGAATCTAGTGTGATCTAATCTAGTATGATCTAAACTAGTGTGGTCTACTTACACGGATTAGTGATGCTGGTAGAAGATGTCAGACCCTACTAACCAGGTGTTACCTTAACTTAGCACATCGGATCAACTCAACCATGAGCTAACTCAACCATAAGAGTCATAACGGATTGTATAATCTATCTATCCCCACCTAACATCAAACAAACTTTTAACCTACATCATGTAGTCTATCTCATCTTGACAAATTCTATCTTACCTTTGAACATCCACCTTATACAACTAGTTACCCTAATATGGACATAAAATAGATTAAGCCCTGCTAAGGAAGCTTCAGATCATAAACAACTACTGGCCTATTCATTTTGCTTACCAAATACTGTTCATTGCAAAACTATCCTACCATATGCGTCTAACTCTCATGGTCAATATCAGGAAGAGAAGATTATCAGGCAACAACAAAAAGAAATGAATCCTCGAAATCTTCCACCTGTTGAAATCGATCAAGTGGTTGCCGCCCAAAGGCTGGTAATACAACAATTGACAGACATGATGACCGAAATGCAAAATTAGATAAGACAAGAACGTGAGGAAATACGTCAGGTCCGTCTGGAGATACGTCAAGAAATAAGGCAATCACGGTTGGAAAGACAACGACAACAACAACGTCCACCACCACCACCAGCTCCACCAGGCTACATAAACATATATATAAATTACTACTATTTGTAAGATCTAAATGTTACTTTAATTAGTAGATGGTATGATGCTATTTTAGGAGGAATAATAAGGTATAATGGACCCCTTGTGTTGTTAATAAAGTATGCATCATGCTGAGACTTTTTTGTTTGTGCATATGTTCTGAGACGACATGAGTTTACACCCTTTCCTTACAAATCTCGAGGACGAGATTTCTGTTAAGGGGGGTAGGATTTGTAAAGCCCAAAATTTGGTAAAAAAATACATCATGAAATAATAAAATAAAGAGGTAAATATATATATATATATTAAGTGTGGGAGAATTTTCGATGACCTTTGAAATCTATTAGGATTCTCCCTCCTCATATTCAAAAAATGATATAAGTTAGCAAGTAACCAATAAATTGATGAAGAAAATAGATTCTTATATAAATTATCCCTTGTTGAAGTTGATAAATGTTATATAAGGATAAATATTAGAGCATCGATTAATCAAGATTATACAATCGAAAATATTTTTCTCAAAATGATTATGTGGAGCAACATATCCAAAAGTATTTACTTTATGTAGGATAATAAACAAACAAATAAATAATAAATAAATATGCACTTTGGATTATGTTGGATTTTGTGGTGTTCATTTAACTGTAAAATTGACTCTCCAAAACCATAGTTGAATTGAACTTGAAATCAAAATTTTTAAAAAAAAAGAAAAAGAAAAAAAAGATAAGGCAGACCTGGTATTGGGCTGATTCTTCTGCCCTGTGGCCCATTTCCATCTGCGCGCGGTTCAGCGTGACTCCCGCGCGCCTGCGCTCCGTGGTTTCTATGTCACGTGGGTCCCGTTGTGCGGTCTCTCATGCCTGACCGCATATCACTGCTGTGTGGGGTCCATCTGGCAGATCTGTCTGCTCTCTCACCCTATCTCTTCCCCGCTGTGTGCGCTATCAGACAGTGGATTTTCATCGCGCGCCGCCGGACTCCGTCAACAGCCCGGCCGATTCGGCCGCAGCAGTTGCGCCCCTGCCCTCCACCGATTGGCTCCATGTGCGCTCACCAACGAATGCCGAAGTTCTCTGCTCCAAGCTGTTGCGTAGATCCGGGGAGGAAACTTGACTCCCCGCGCCCCAATAGCCAGTCCCTCCCTCCCCAAACGAAATCTGTGGGTACCGACTGCGAGAACTCCAGGAAGGTGGGCTCGTCGCGATCCATCCGCCTCCTAATCCGCGAGCTCGAAGATAAACTGATTGCTCGTGACCTGAGGTCCGGCCGCTGCGAGTCTTCACCCTCTCTGTACTCTCTCTGTTTCTCTCGCCATGTTTCTGGCCACCCACGCGGACTCACCGCCAGGATTTTTGCCAAGCAACCCCGCCAGTAGTTGCTTGCGCGGGATAAATACGCTCCGCGCCCGCCTCCTCCCTGTTTTCTCCATAGCCTCGGATCGCGTCGCGCCGCCCGCACATACTCCCCCTTCGTCCGGTGAGCACCTCGATCTGCTTCCTCGCCGACGTTAGCTTCTCGGGACAGCACCAAAGGGTCGCGTGGGCAGAAGGAGTCTGATGCGGACGTCGGGCGGTAGTGGCATCCACTAGACCGTCAGCGATTTCTTGCCGCCGCTGTCGCTCAACCGCGGGTCGGCTCCACGTCGGGGACCGGGATCTTCGGTACCTTCACCCTCGGTAAATTATCCACAGCTAGTTTCACCCGGTGTGTCGCATTGTGTTAAGGTAGTCGCGATAGGAGCAGACCGTTGTAGCATGGGGCATTCGGTGCCAGGTATGGCGCCGCCGTCGGGCAGCTACGGCGAAGTCACGGCGGGGGAGTGAAGACGACGGGTGGTCCGTCCGATGGTAACTGGGTGGCCACGATTAGATCTCAGGTTATCCCTAGTCGTTTCTTCACCGTTGATTCGAGAATGGATGGTCGGATCGTTGATGGGCGAACGGATTTGAGCGAGTGCAGCGGAACCGTTGATCTTGCGATAAACGGTAGAAGTCGGATCGCGGGATGCATTAAATCAGGGCCTTAGATCGCGGATCCTGTGGCCATCATGCGCGCTGGTTGTGTAAATATGGAGATCTAATCTAGACCGTAGAAGCCTGATCGGACGGCCCATCTTCGCTGATACCCTTTCGACCGAGTAAATATGCATAAGAGACCCTGGGTTACCACTGAATCAACCCTCAGTCCAGACTAACTGTGCGCTGGGTCTTAGGAAAATTTCCAAGTTAGCCCTTGCGTTTCTGTTTAATTGAGGCGCAGTTTAGTCAATAGGAAAATTATAGAAATTGGTTGAGAAAATGATTTCTAATACAAAAATAATTATGGAAACTTGTTTAATTCATAGAAAATACATTTTAGCTCCTTTTTAGTCCATTCCAGTTCCTATAATTTGGTATTAATATTTTCTACTACTTGGTAACACTATTTTAACATGAAACCCATACTAGAATTTATTACTCAATTAATTTTGTGGCAAGCACATACAAACTTCGGAAATTCATAACTTCTCCATTTTAACTCCGATTTGATTCATTCAAGTTGTGTTAGTCTTGTACAAGTATTTACTATGCAATAACAACATTTATTGTGCCATGTCACATTCTTTTATAATTAGATCTTTATTTAACGTGTGTTGGTTAGTCTTGTTAATCTGCTTATCATTATAACCTACTGGAATAAGATCTATTGTCAATTTATAACTTAGATTAAAATTGAGATAAGTATTTATAGAATAACCGCTCATATGATTTATATTAACCAATTTATAATATAGTTTAACATTTTAATCACATAATCCTCTATAAAATCATAACTCCTTACTAGTAACTCCGATCGTAGTAGTTCTCGAGCCCACGATCTCGTAGCTTCGCGTAGATCATTATTATTCAGTTTGTACTTATGTTTGGTGTGATGTTAATTTTATATATACCATGTTTGTTTGTATTGCTATGACTAGCGTGAGGTCACGAGGATCTGAAGAATCACCCTGGTAACTGGAATCTCGAGTGCCAGGCAAGTTGTGCCCTTGATCCACTTTTGTTACCCAATAATATTCTTTATTATCACTATTCAATGCATAGGTTTAATTTTGATGGGACCCAATAGGTCACCCTAGTCTGTTTATCATGTTTACCTTGTTTACCCCTGATTCACTTGGGTAGCTATGCTATTGCTTTATATGGTTTTGGGATAATATTTCATTCCATCCATGTCCCAATTATTCTGTTATGTTATTTATGTTCATGATAAGATCATTATGTTAATTGGAACATGGAGCGACCACCCGGGAAAACAGTGCTACCACAAGGGTTTAATGGGACGCCCTTGGCTGATTAACTAGGAAAGCTAGTGGATGACTACCTTACCCGAAAGGGGCAAGGGCAGTAGGGGAGTGGTCAGTGTAGGGATGTCCTTGGGTTGATTTTGCTGCGATGGCGGTCAGGCGAGGGATTCCTGCACTGGAGCTTCCTATAAACTGTAGCTGGTTTTCTGAAGCTAGTGGAACTTTGTAAAGGCCTCGTAGTGTTACCCTGCCTCGCTTCCTTGGTAGAGGTGTATGGGATTCATGACCCCTTGGCAAATGGGTAACACGGCTTGTGGGTAAAGATGCGCAACCTCTGTACAGTGTAAAACTAGTATACTAGCCGTACTCACGGTCATGAGCGGCTCGGACCCTCACATGATTAATTTATGGAACCTAAATTCAATTTGTCATATGCATTTGCATTGGATTGTCTATTAAATTTGTTCTATTATTTGTTATGGTTTGGTATTTACTTACATCTAGTAATTGCTAATAAAAGTTTGACCAACATTAAAAGCAATGCTCAGCTTTAACCATTTTCTTTGATAAGCCTTACACTTCATGAGCTCCCACCTTTGGTGAGTTCATGCCACATTATTCCCCACAACTTGTTGAGCGATGAACATGTGTGAGCTCACCCTTGCTGTCTCACACCCCCCACAGGAGAAGAACAGGTGGTTCAAGTGGAGTCACTCAGTGAGGAGTTCGATTCGATCTAGGTGGCGTCTCCCAGTTGACTTTCTGGTGCCAAGGATGGATTTTAGATCCTATTATATTCATCTTTTATTTTTGAAAGTCTTCCGCTATGTAATAAGTACTCTGATTATTGTGACATTTATCTCTATACACTCTGTGATTATATATGTTGTCTTCTTTGGCGCATGTATGAGATGCACCCGGCTTTGTCCCCTTAAAACCGGGTGCTACACAGGGCCACCCTAAGGGGGGTTCGCGCGAGGGAAGCGGCGGACGAGCTCTGTGTCCTCTCTCTCTCACGCGACGCGCTTGTAACCCCTACTGCGAGCGGCACCCCTGGTGCAGGATAATACAAGGCTTGTCCCACCTTTTGTGTTCCATCCCGCGCCAACCCATCTGGGCAGGGACACGCAGCGACAATTCACTCATCGGTCTAGGGACCCCCCGGGGTCGAAACGCCGACAGTTGGCACGCCAGGTAGGGGCCTGCTGCGTGTTAACGAACACCTTCCCGTTGAAGTTCCAGATGGGGAGTCTTCAGCAACCTCTTCAGCCTGGGACGATGCTCCGCTTCGGGAGTCTCGAGTTCATGTCCCTCGACAGTAGCTACGACATGGTACTCCTCCCCCCACGGCGTGACGACAACGACGGTCTCCGACTAGCCCGGTGGCGGCGAGCTCTACGACAGCATCTCCCCATGGCAGAAGAGGAGCACTCCGGTCGTCCCCGCCACCCTCCTCGTCGGAGGAGGCGGAGACGAGGCAACCATGGCCACGCAGGAGGCGGCACCTTGTCGGCTGTCGCACCAGAGCGAGTCGACGACGCCGGCCCTTCCCCAGGGGACATGTCAGACATTGCCCTCGCACCTGAGGCAACGGCGGGTGTCACTTCCCCGCGACGTGTCAGCCCTAAGTGGACTGATGACGCCAGCACCCTCGCAAAGGACCTGCTGGGCGTTACCCTCGTACCTAAGATGACGGTGTGCTTCGCCCCCGACGCGACTTCACCACCGTCCAACGACCAAGAGGTACCGTCCGTTTCCCATCCCGTACCTTTTCGGTTCAGCTTCGATCCACCTAGCGACCTCGCTATGGTGAGCGCCTTCGTAAAGGCGTATCCAAACCTTCCGGGGTACCACATGTGGTCGACCTGGGACCGACTGACAGCCGTCTCAACCTTCGGACCGGTGGGTTCTGAGGAAGAGGACGACCCCGACTCCGGTTGGGATTTCTCTGCCCTCAATGACCCCGGTGGCATGCGGGACTTCATGTCCGCATGTGACTACTGCCTCTCCGGTTGTTCTGACGATGGCCATGACCTTGAGGATGAAGGTTACGGCCCAAGTCGCGAATGTTTCCACGTCGATCTGGGAGATCACAACGAAGGCAACCACCTCGGTATGCCAGAGGTTGACGATCCCCCTGGGCTCGCATCTCGCGTTGACATCCCACGAGAGCTAGCTGTGGTCCCAGTCCCTGCGGGGGGTCAGGACATACAGCTCGAGCAAATCCGTGAGATGCAGGCCCAGGTTGACGGGGAAGCAGGCCGGCTTGTATAGCTCTGACAGAACATCGAACAGGAGTGGGCAGGCCGAACACTCGCCGGAGAAGCCTATCACCGGCCCCAAGACATCCGGCGCCGCATCATCGACAATGCCAGGGCAGCGCTGCCCCCCGCCGTCAGCGGGTCCGGCTAGGACCTAGCTGCAGCGGCGATGCTGCTTCGAGCCATGCTAGAGCCATCCACCACCGAGGGACAGCGTATCCAGGGCGAACTCAAGAATCTCCTACAAGGCGCCGCGGTTCGATGAGCCGAGAGCTCCGCCTCCCACAGGCGAGCTGACCCCTCAAAGAATCACGCGGTGTCCTCCCGGCGCATTCGGGAAGCCTAAGTCCATCCCGAGCGTACGCGGGACGAGACGCCCGCCGCCCAGGAACGCCTCGGCAACGAGCACCACCATCTCGACCATCGAGCCCGCCTCGACGAGAAGGTGCGCCGAGGCTACCATCCCAGGCGTGGGAGACGCTGCAACAGTGAGGAGGATCGCAGTCCTTCGCCCGAACCACCTGGTCCACGAGTCTTCAGCCGGGCCATACGACGAGCGTCGTTCCCTGCCCGTTTCCGAGCCCCAACTACTATCACCAAGTACTCAGGGAGACGAGGCCGGAGCTGTGGCTCGCAGACTACCGACTGGCATGCCAGTTGGGAGGGGCGGATGATGACAACCTCATCATCCGTAATCTACCCCTTTTCCTCTTCGACGCCGCTCGAGCCTGGCTGGAGCATCTGCCTCCTGCGCAGATCTACGACTGGGACGATCTGGTCAAAGCTTTCGCGGGAAACTTCCAAGGCACGTACGTGCGCCCTGGGAACTCGTGGGACCTCCGAAGCTGCCGCCAGCAGCCAGGGGAGTCCCTCCGAGAGTACATCCGGCGGTTTTCAAATTAGCGCACCGAGCTGCCCACGTTACCGACTCGGATGTCATCGGGGCTTTCCTTGCTGGCACCACTTGTCGAGACCTGGTGAGCAAACGGGGGCGCAAGACTCCCACCCGTGCGAGCAATCTGATGGACTTCGCCACCAAGTTCGCCTCGGGACAAGAGGCGGTCGAAGCCATCTTCCGGAAGGACTAGCAGCCTCAGGGGGAGCCGAAGACAGACGCCCCTGAGGCGTCCGCCCAGCGGGGCACGAAGAAGAAGGCTAAAAACAAGTCGCGAGCGAAGCGTGACGCCGCAGACGTGAATCTCGTCGCTGCGGCCGAGCACAGGAACCCTTGGAAACCTCCTGGAGGGGCCGGCGCGTTCGACAAGATGCTTAAAGAGTTGTGCCCCTATCACCAGGGGCCCGTCAAGCACACCCTCAAAGAATGTGTCATGCTCCGGTGCTAGTTCCATAAGACCGGGCCCCCGGCGGAGGACGGCAAGGGCCATGACAACGACAAGAAGGAGGGCGGCAAGGAAGAGGGATTCCCGAAAATCCATAACTGCTTCATAATCTACGGCGGGCAGGCGGTGAACGCCTCGGCTCGGCACCGCAAGCAGGAGCGCCGGGAAGTCTGCTTGGTGAAGGTGGCGGCGCCAGTCTACCTAGACTGGTCCGACAAGCCTATCACCTTCGACCAAGGCGACCACCCCGACTTCGTGCCAAGCCCGGGAAGGTACCCGCTCGTCGTCGATCCGATCATCAGCAATGTTAGGCTCTCCAAGGTCCTCATGGACGGAGGTAGCAGCCTTAACATCATCTACGCCGAGACCCTAGAACTCTTAGGGGTTGATCGGTCCGAAGTCCGGGCAGGTGCGGCACCCTTCCACGGGATCACACCCGGGAAGCGAATCCTACCCCTCGGACGGATCAACTTACCCGTCTGCTTCGGAACTCCCTCTAACTTCCGAAAGGAAGCTCTCACCTTTGAGGTCATCGGATTCCGAGGAACCTACCATGCGGTGTTGGGAAGACCATGTTACGCCAAGTTCATGGTCGTCCCCAACTACACCTACCTCAAGCTCAAGATGTCGGGCCCGAATGGGATCATCACCGTCGGATCCACGTACCGCCACGCGTACGAATGCGACGTGGAGTGCATGGAGTACGCCGAGGCTCTCGCCGAGTCCGAGGCCCTCATCGCTGACCTAGAACGTCTCTCCTAGAGGCGCCCGACGCGAAGCGGCACGTCGGCAACTTCAAACCAGTTGAGGCAGTCAAGTCCGTCTCTCTCGACCCCAGCAACGACGCCAGCAAGCAAGTTCGGATCGGCTCCAAGCTCGACCCCAAATAGGAAGCAGTGCTCGTCGACTTTCTCCATGCAAATGCCGAAGTCTTTGCGTGGAGTCCCTCGGACATGCCTGGCATACCGAGGGATGTCGCCGAGCACTCACTGGACATCAGAGCTGGAGCCCGACCCGTGAAGCAAACCCTGCGCCATTTTGATGAAGAAAAGCGCAAGGCCATAGGCGAGGAGATCCACAAGCTACTCGCGGCAGGGTTTATCAAAGAGGTATTCCATCCCGAATGGTTAGCTAACCCTATTCTTGTAAGGAAGAAGGATGGGAAATGGAGGATGTGTGTAGACTACACTGGTCTAAACAAAGCATGTCCGAAAGTTCCCTACCCTCTACCTCGCGTCGATCAAATCGTGGACTCCACTGCTGGGTGCGAAACCCTGTCATTCCTTGATGCCTACTCAGGCTATCACCAAATCAAGATGAAAGAGTCCGACCAGCTCGCGACTTCTTTCATCACACCTTTTGGCATGTACTGTTACACTACAATGCCATTTGGGTTGAGGAATGCAGGCGCCACTTACCAAAGGTGCATGAACCACGTGTTCAGAGAACACATCGGCAGAACGGTCGAGGCTTACGTCGAAGACATCGTTGTCAAGATGAAGAGAGCCTTCGACCTCCTCTCTGACCTTGAAACGACATTCAAGTGTCCGAGAGCGAAAGGCATGAAACTCAATCCCGAGAAGTGTGTCTTCGAAGTCCCCGAGGCATGCTCCTTGGATTCATCGTCTCCGAGCGGGGCATCGAGGCCAACCCAGAGAAAATCGCAGCCATCACCAACATGGGACCGATCAAAGATTTGAAAGGAGTACAGAGGGTCATGGGATGCCTTGCGGCTCTGAGCCGCTTCATCTCACACCTTGGCGAGAAATGCTTGCCTCTGTACCGCCTCTTAAGGAAGGCCGAGTGCTTCACTTGGACCCCCAAGGCCGAGGAAGCCCTCGAAAACCTTAAGGTGCTCCTTACGAACACACCCATCCTGGTGCCCCCCGCTGCAGGAGAAGCCCTCTTGATTTACGTAGCCGCGACTACTCAGGTGGTCAGCACCGCGATCGTAGTCGAGAGACGAGAAGAAGGGCATGCACTGCCCGTCCAGAGGCCAGTCTACTTCATCAGTGAAGTGCTTTCCGAGACCAAAGTCCGCTACCCATAGATCCAGAAGCTGCTCTACGCAGTGATCCTGACACGGTGAAAGTTGCGACACTACTTCGAGTCTCATCTGGTAATTGTGGTGTCATCCTTCCACCTGGGGGAGATCATCCAGTGCCGCGAGACCTCGGGTAGGATAGCAAAGTGGGCGGTGAAGCTTATGGGTGAAACGCTATCATTCGCTCCTCGGAAGGCCATAAAATCCTAGGTCTTGGCAGACTTCCTGGCTGAGTGGACTGACACCCAGTTACCGACAACTCCAATCCAGCCCGAGCTCTGGACCATGTACTTCGATGGGTCACTCATGAAAACAGGAGCAGGCGTTGGCCTGCTCTTCGTTTCACCCCTCGGAAAGCATCTTCGCTACGTCATTCGCCTCCATTTTCCGGCATCAAACAACGTGGCCGAGTACGAGGCACTGGTTAACGGGCTACGCATCGCCATCGAGCTAGGGGTCCGGCGCCTCGACGCTCGAGGTGACTCGCAACTTGTCATCGACCAAGTCATGAAGAACTCCCACTGCCGTGACCGGAGGATGGAAGCCTACTACGACGAAGTCCGGCGCCTAGAAAACAAGTTCTACGGGCTAGAGCTCAACCACATCACCCGACGGTACAACGAGACTACGGACGAGCTGGCGAAAATAGCCTCGGGGCGAACGACGGTTCCCCCGGACGTCTTCTCCAGAGACCTACATCAACCATCCGTCGAGATCGATGACGCGCCCGAGCCTGAGGAGGCCTCGGCCGAGCCCGAGGTACCCTCGGCCGAACCCGAGGCACCCTCGGCCATCGAGGAAGAGGCCTTGCCCGTCGAGGAGGAACAAAATGGGGTCACGCCAGATCCGAACTGGCAGGCCCCGTACCTAGAATATCTCCTCCGAGGAGAGCTTCCCATCGACAAGACCAAAGCTCGGCGGCTGGTTCGGCGCGCCAAGTCATTCGTCTTGCTGGGTGATGAAAAAGAGCTCTATCACCGCAGCCCCTCGGGCATCCTCCAACGATGCATATCTATCGCCCAAGGACAAGAGCTGTTGAAAGAAATACACTCGGGGGCTTGCGGCCACCATGCAGTGCCTCGAGCCCTCGTGGGGAATGCCTTCCGACAAGGTTTCTACTGGCCAACCGCGGTGGCCGACGACACTAGGATTGTGCGCTCCTGCTGGGGTGTCAATTCTACGCAAAGCAGACACATCTGCCCGCTCAAGCCTTGCAGACGATACCCATCACTGGCCATTTGCTGTGTGGGGTCTAGACCTTGTCGGTCCCTTGCAGAAGGCGCCTGGGGGCTTCACGCACCTGCTGGTCGCTATTGACAAATTCTCCAAGTGGATCGAGGTCCGACCCCAAAACAGCATCAGGTCCGAACAGGCGGTCGCATTCTTCACCAACACCATCCATCGCTTCGGGTCCCAAACTCAATCATCACCGACAATGGCACGCAGTTCATCGGAAAAAAGTTCCTGGACTTCTGCGATGACCACCACATCCGTGTGGACTGGGCCATCGTAGCTCATCCCATGACGAATGGGCAGGTGGAGCGTGCCAACGGTATGATTTTGCAGGGGCTCAAACCAAGGATCTACAACGACCTCAACAAGTTCGGCAAGCGGTGGATGAAAGAGCTACCCTCGGTAGTCTAGAGTCTGAGGACGACGCCGAGCCGCGCCACAGGTTTTATGCCATTCTTTCTAGTCTATGGGGCCGAGGCCGTCCTCCCCACGGACTTAGAATACGGGTCCCCGAGGACCAAGGCATACGACGACCGAAGCAACCAGACCAGCCGAGAAGACTCGCTGGACCAACTCGAGGAGGCTCGGGACGTTGCCTTACTACATTCGGCACGGTACCAGCAGTCGCTGCGGCGCTACCACGCCCGAAGCGTTCGGTCCCGAGGCTTCCAAGTGGGAGACTTGGTGCTTTGCCTGCGACAGGACGCCCGAGGGCGCCACAAGCTCACTCCTCCCTGGGAAGGGCCCTTCATCATTGCCAAGATCTTGAAGCCCAGAACATACAAGCTAGCCAATGACCAAGGCGAGGTCTATAGCAACGCTTGGAACATCCAACAGCTACGTCGCTTTTACCCTTAAGATGTTTTAAGTCGTTCATGTACCTCATTTACATACACAAAGTCTAACCGTCAAGGAAGGGTCGGCCTTGCCTCAGCAAAGCCCGACCCTCCCTCGGGGACTAGAAGGGGGGAACCCCCTCTACGTCAAAATTTTCCTCGGAAAAATTTTCTACCAAAACAACCTTTGTGCTTTCGACTTCCGTATCGATAGCGGGATCCTGAGAACGACGAGAGTACATGTAAGCGGCAAGGCCGACCGAGCCGAGGAACTCCTACGCCTCCGGGATACGGATACCTCACTCATCACCTTCCGCGAGAAGTAACTCACGCTCGGATAAGCGATCCTGCTACCGAACAAGTCCTAACACTCGAGTAGAAAATGACTTTCGCGTCTTCTCGACTGTACCAATAATGGAATCCTTCGACCAAATGAGAGCGCACGTAAGCGGCAAGGCCGACCGAGTCGAGGGACTCCTACGCCTCCGGGATACGGATACCTCACTCATCACCTTCCGCGAAAAGTAACTCTCGTTCGGATAAACGATTCTGCTATTAACAGACAAGTCGTGATGCTTGAAACAAGAGGAGAGAAGACGCAGCTTTTTAAACACGACGATAAAGTGTTTAGGCCTCAGCGGCTGTGAAAAAGCATGCGCATGCTACAGACAAACTGTTCCTGCAGGTTCGGGCATCGGCAGGGGGAGTAACAGCACCCTCGGCGTTGTTTCCACCCTTGGCAGAACCAGGCCCAGCCTCGGACGGCGACCTGGGCAAAAGGACCTCCACCTAAGGGAGGACACCAGCACCGCGCCAACAGATGTCTTGGCCAAGCTCCAGCAACTGCTACCACATCTTCCTCGGCCTGGGGAGCCGCCATCTCCCGGGCCAATGAAGTCTCTTTCCGAGCCGACTCCGCGTCTGTCCGCGCTAACACCGCTGCCTCCGGCTCTGGCTCATCGTAGAGCAGTCGAGGGTTCCAAAAACTGAGCAAGGGAAGCCTAGAGTGGCAAGGACGACAGAGCCGAGGGACTCCTACACCTCTGGGATACGGAAACCTCACTCGTCACCTTCCGCGAAAGGCAACCGATGCTCGGTTAAGTGGTTCGGCTAGCCAACAGACAAGTCCCAGCGCTCGGAATGAGGAAGACGCACAGCTTCATTCTCGAATACCCAAATGTTCAGGCCTCGATAGCCACAATGAACATACACTGGCACTCAGGGTGCCATTACAAACAGAACTCTGGATCCACTCCCGCAGGTACGAACAACCCCCCACATCGGAGGGCCTGCGGGATGACGAACTCCAAGCGGCTTGCCGGCGACCCATGACATCAGCAACAACGACCCCCGCTTCGGGTGGCTAAATAGCAGCAGCGATGACCTCAGGGTCGACGCTGCTATGACGAGGCCCTCGCCCACGTCTCTGCTCGAGGGGCGAGGACAAGCCATCAAATCCAAAGAGCCGGGGGTCCGGCCGCAGCTGGCGCCGATGGTCTCGTCGGCGGAGAAACCTTCTCCGGCTGCCACCACCTCAGCACCAACGACAGCGGCCACCTGCGCGCCAGCGCCACGCCGACGAATGGCGGACGCCCCAGCCTACACCGGCAGATCCCCACTCAGGTCCTCGCGGACGGGCAGGCCCCAACCTCCGCACGGAGGCGTCGTGCCGTAGTGAGGACAAGACAATCCAAGAACACGAACACCGCCCATGCGGCGTACGGTGTCTTGGACGGTCCACCGGTGCGCACGGCGCAACAAACGCCCGAGCCCGGATCAAGCGGCAGGAGGCAGCGTCGGAGGCCGCGACAGAGCCAGCTGAGCCAGCGAGCCAGGCACGCTGGAGCTGACGACGCTTGCGGCCGACCGGTCCTGCGTTGCCGAAGTTCGCCCCTCCGCAAGGTTGGTGAGTGTGGCAGAACCACCCGAATTATTCCAGCTTAAGTGCCTAAGTCATGCCTCACGGGCCGTGACACACTTAAATCGGAATAACCCGTTGGTCCTTCAGATCTAGTCTGATAGAGCCACTTAACCAGGATCAAATTCCACAATCTCACTCGAAGGTGAGTCACAGAAGAAATACAATAAAACAGGAAACCTCAAATTAAGTACGGGATTATTACATAAATCGGTGTTCTGGAGTAGCAAATAAAGTTCATTAAGTAAAGTGCAGCGGATAATCGATGTCGTCAGTAATGAGGAAATGGGCAAGGCCTAGCCCACTACTCCTCATGCTCCTCTCCTGCCGGAGCAACATCCCACTCGACCGTCCAACCCGGTGGCAGGGTGGTAGGCCAAGTCACACCATCAACCAGATCCTGCATGGTACCTGCAAAAATGGTGCCACAAGCAAGGCTGAGTATACTAATACTCAGCTAGACTTACCCGGTGTGAGGAGTCTACTCCTCTACCTCTAGACTATGCAGCTGTTTGGCTGAGGGGTTTGGTTTGCCAAAAGCACTAGCTGTTTCTAAAATCATCTTTTAGCTTTTCAATTTCTACCATCATTAACTTATCTAGATTTGCTCCTTCTAAGCATACATGGTAACATTCAATTAGTTCAATCAACAAGTTATCTCATGTAACCACATTTCACTTCTTACTCGATGCAGTACAAGGAATCAAGCAGTCTCATTAGCTGCGAGAAGCAGACGATTCGAATCGAGATTTAAACCTTGCAAGGTAAACCTAAACACACGGCATGTCAGGGTACTCCGACCCTACACATGACAACCGTCCCCATCGATTCCCCGTTCGCGTCCAGGCCTCATCGCCTTGGCATACAAGGCTCCACTGACCCCGGCTGCCGCCGTGCAGTGACCGCGCTTGCACCCACCATAGCTAGCATGGGAGACCCAGTCTCAGGCCGCATGAGGGATAAAGTCCGCGCCCGGCTTCACTCAGGTACTAGGTTTACCGGTTACCATTTTTCCCGGCATGTGTTTAGTACGTTCAAAAGCTTGACTCAGGTATCCACACATTAATCCTTAATTCGTTTTCCCGTCTCATGGACAAGGCATCCTCCCTGGATCCAAGTCCATAGACCCACATATATCCCATTATCAAGATGAATACAATCAATTCCTGACCTCGCGCGAGTGCTAGAAAAATCACTCGACTTCTACCGAGATCCTGATTAGCAAGCAACTACTCGACCTAGCATACTAGTATTCATCTCAAAAAGGAGTCCTAAGTTCATGCATCTAGAGGTTTCAAGCAACTCCTACACTTAAGTGCACATTACAAACCTACAAGCATTAAGTGTAGTAAAGTAGCATATAATAACATGGTTATGCATAAAACCGGGGCTTGCCTTCAATTGTTGGGGCTGCGGGGAGATCCTCAATGGCAGCCTCTGAAGCCTGCTCCTGGCCTTCCTCTTGGACAGGTCCTTGCTCGGGGATGAGCACGTACTCTCCGTCGGCTAGATTACAATCTAATGAATGCAATGCGTAAGATATATGCATGATATGACATGTGCTTTTAGAAATCATAACTTGAAAGGTGTATAATCTTTCTTGAGTTAAACAAAGTTAACCTTACTTATGCAAGACCCTTGGGTGGTATACTTGGTAAATTAAGTTAAACTTTTAGCTAAGGCAAGTGGTAGGTTTTACTTTTAGGGGTTCCACTGAATTCTTTTAAGTCTTAGGGATAATGACAAGTACTCAAGTTAGACTTATTGAGGTGGGGTTTATTTCCTCTTTCCTCTTTCTTTATTCTCTTTAATGTTTTGGAGTAGGTTTGAACTACAAGTTGCTTTTATAAAATTCTAAAAATTCTGTAAAAATTACAGTGGCTTGCTACTGGTGTGTGTTTTTCTGTCTTAAAATTTGGGGATCAGAGGGTGAATAGTTTTCTCTGCACAAAATTATTAAGTTCTAGGGTAGAAGTGGTGCTTTGAACTACAACTAATATTTAACAGTGGGTAATTCTTCAGAACTTATTTTTGCTGGCTTTTAGGTGTCATAATAGGACTTGATACAAACTTCTAGCCATTAATACCTTTTAATTATTTTTCTATGGTTTTCTCAAGTTTCTAGCCAAATAGGTGCTTTCTACTACCACTATATTTGAAAAATATCGAACAACAGAATTCTTATTTTTCTTAGTCATTGTTTTGTGCAAGAGCAATCATTCTGAAGTTTGGCATCTTTTTGCTTAAGGGAAGGGGGTGGGGTGCATTATTTGAATTAAATGGCCTTTCCCTTAAATTATTAGCAAATGGTATGAGTTTGCTTCTTTTTCATAGACTTGCATTTTTCTCTGGTAGTTTACATTATTAAGGACTTAGCTAATTTTTGGTTGCTCATTATCACAATATTTGAGGGTGTTCATGATTTAATTGGAAAATGCCTTATTATCACCTTGTATTTATTTCCCTTACTTAAAAAGTTGGACTGAGGTGCTCCATATTTTTGTAGTGGGGCTCTGGTGGTTACAAGTTCACTGGATTTTTGTTAAGCATTTTGGTTATAGTTTTGCCTCTTTAATAATTGATTTTTTCAGCCTTATTTAGGCTAAATAATTCATTGTAATTTAACACTTGTCCAAATTAATAGTCTCTGTATTTTTTTTCTAGGTTCTTGTTTCATAAGTAAACTAGGAAAAATAATATTAGTCACTGTTCACTAGTTTCTAATACCCTTATGATTTTCTCTAAGTTTTGGTCAAAACATCTTTAAATGAGAAACTATATTATAATTTCTAATGCTGGGGTTCTTACTATTTTTAAACAGTGTCTAACTAAGGTATAAACATCTACAAATTTTCTTAAGTCTAGCACAGAAGAAAAACTAATTTTCCTTGATTAAATAAGGTTTAGTGGATTTCTGTTTTTAATTTTAAACTCCAAAATTTTGAACAGAAAGCATAGGGTCTATTATTTTTAAAGGATAGATTATAATATACAGAGGCTAGCAAAATTGGTTTGACACTTTTTGAGTAAGAATTTATCAAGTTATGAATTTTACAAGTTCTCTGGTTATTTAAAAGAATTTCAGAATCGATTTAAATGAAAACCTACTTTACACTGGGGTCCCTGGATGTTTTCTAAGTTTTTCCTCGCGAATCAGTCCTTAGGCTACTATTCACCAGGGTCTCTGACATTGCAGAAAACCCCTCGGGTTCTTCACCTCCTAACCCGAGGTCCTTAGTTAAACTTAAACAGTAGCCGCGGCGGGGAAAAGGGCGGAGGGGCTTACCGGCGGCGAGACTGCTCCGGTGAAGTGGTTGAGGACGACGGGGAGGTCCTGGGGATCACAACGGTGGGCGAAACGCCGTCGGAGATGGCCGGAGTCGGTCGGTCCACGCGCGCAGGCGGGGATGCTCGTCGGCGGCGAGGAGACCGGCCTGGCCACGGCGAGATAGGTCAATTGAATGGGTCAGAGAGGTTCACGGGATGCCAGAGAAGACATGAGCGAAAGGAATTGGGCGGAGACTCACCGGATAGCTCGGTCCACGCGCGACGGCGGGAGACCGAAGTCCGGCGAAGTCGATCTCGGGCCTCCGGTGAAGTCCGGCTGGGTCCGAGGGCTTGGCGAGCTTCACGAGCTACTGGTGGAGCTGGCCGAAGCACTGGCTTGGCTTGAGGATGGCTGGAGGGAGCTGGCCACGGTGGCCGAAGCTCGGGCGGCAATGGCGGGCGGAAATCAAGCTCGCCGGAGCTAAGGAAAGCGGCTGGCCGAAGAGGGTGAGTGCGGGGTGAAGTGAGGCGCGCCTGGGGAGGCTTTATAGGCGCGGGCGGGCACGGCCGAGGGCGAGGGCGCGCGGCGGACTTGACCGAACGCCGGGGAGCGCGCGCGCGCGGGTTGGGCGAGCTCTGGCACGCCGGCCAGGGTCGAACACGTGGGAGCACGCGTTCTGCCCAAGTTCTGGCGCGTGTAGTCGCTCATCCGAGCCTGCTCTCGCCTTGGTCAATGCACAAAACCTCTTCCCCTCCCTACAAGCTACCATTCTTGTGTGGAGGTTATAGGATTTTGCCTACTGGTTGCAGAGATATGGAGCCAGGAAATCTGGTCTGTCTCCCTGCGCAAATCCGAGGCAAATCCAAGGTTAAGTCGTGTCTAGGGCTCGCGTCCCAATGCCATCTTCTGGCACACGACAGAGGGGTTAGTTAGGCACATTTTTGTCAATGGGACCATTAGGATTCGAGTTAAGGATCAAGGTGAACATCTCTGATCTTTGGATCAAGGTCTGATTTTCAGAAATCTGAAATTCAGAATTCTTAATAAGCCCACACATGGAAAGCTTGATTTGGGGTTTTATTTGAGCTATTTTGGCTAAGCTTTCTCAACCTTTCTTGTTGCCCATTAAATATACTTCAATTTTTATAATTGGCTCAACTCAAAATTTTAAACTTTTCACTCCCTTTTTCTTATTTTTTTGAATTTTGCTCATGGGGCTTATTTAGGGTTTTTAAACTAGGGTTGTATAATCTGATCTTTTAAGGGACTTAATTGCTTTGATCATGACACTTTTAAGTATGTACTTGGTGATTTCATCATTACTTAAGTTATTTTGATGCTCATGCTTACTTTGGTTCACATAAAATAATGGTTCTAGGTTTGGCTTTTGAAAGAAAAACCCTGAGTGACACTGGGGTGTCACAGTGAGCGCCTTCTCCCCTGAATGCTGAAGGAGGAGACGGCCTGCCGGCCCATGCAGGAGGTAGAACCCTGGCTCAGCTCTCCCTCCGCCTCAGCAAGGATGACGAAGGTCCTTGAAGCTGAGGGCGGGGCGGAGGCCGCAGCCCGACTTGCTTCTCCCCAACAAACTGCCCATTGGTGAGGGTATGCAGCCGGGCTGCACGACGAAAATCCTTGAAGCCGAGCGATGGTTGAAAGGTGCCGATCTCCACGAGGTCGCGCTCCTCCAACGAAAGCAAGAGCAAGGCGACGCTGGAGCACCCCATCCGGGGGCTCAAAAGGCGGAAGGGCGCGATGCATGAGGGGAGAAAGAAGGCATGGCCACTGCCCAGGGGATCGATCCCCCTTTTATAGGCAGACCTCCTCACTTGCACCCCTTAGCGTCACGGGTGAAATCCCCACTGACATCCTCCAGGGTTCTCCCCCTATGACACGGGGGCTGGGACCCACACGTCATACGAGCTGATCCGAAGCACGAAGAAGGCGAACCGCCGCACGCGAGGCATGTAACCGTCCCGCGGTTACAAGCGCTCTTCCATCTTCGCAGAAACCGGTGGTCGAAAGGGTGGACTGCCACGCGACAAGCATCCAACTGCACCGCAACTGTGCGCCCCTTCAGCTCCGTCCACATCCGGTGGACCAGCGCAAAGGAAGCGGGCCCGCATGTCATGTAACCGGCGCGCCGGTTACGACGTGCAAGAAGCTACACCGCCACTCGCGCCAATGCTGTGCCTCCTCGACTGTGGAACCAGTACCGCGACTCGAGGTACCCCTGCGCATGACCCAACAGTGCCAATTAAAGGTGACGGCCATGGGTTAGTTAGCCGCGGGGTAGGCACGACGGATGGCATGGTCAAAAGTGGGCCGGCAGTAACTGCAGCGGCTGACGAGCGGAGGCAGCAGTCAAGTCGCCTGCAGGCTCGCGTCCCCTCCTGAAGCGACGGGAGAGCCCTCTCCCACGGCGTGAAGACGATGCGCCCATGCCCTGTTTCTCGAACGGCTCGCACGCGCAACAGGCGCCACGCGAATCGCCCGTCCCATCGCATTAACTCCCCGACGGAGCAGGCGACACCTCTGGAAGGCGAGGCGGGCGTCGCTTCGCCTTCGCCATAATGACCGCATCAAAAAAGGTGTGCCACCTTATTTAAATTCATATCCTTCCCCTCCTCCTCTCTCTCTCTCTCTCTTGCCACAGGGACCGAGAAAGGGGACGTGGTGGAAAGGATCCTTCTCGACGGAGGAAGTGGGCCCTAAGCCCTCCTACTGATCAGGGGTTCGAAGGCTGGCCCCTCGGAAGGGTTTCGACAGCCGCCCTAGAGCGCTCGGGCTCCGTGCCCACTACTGATCAGGGGTTCGTAGGCTGGCCCCTCGGAAGGGTTCGACAGTCACCCCAGAGCACGCAGAGTGAGGGATGACTCTGGGTACATTCGATACATAACCAAGGCTCGGGCTACACTCCCGAGGTACCCTAGAATATTTTCGAGACTGGCGGGAACGATTTGTAATGGAATCCCACCGGAGGGAGGCATCAAGCCCTCGGACCCTATCGAAGGGGTCTGGGTCCGGTGAATCACCCGCAGGTACTTTTGGAGTGCGCCTCTGGGCCACCAGCCGACCCCTAACGAACGGGGCACGGGCGTCCACTCGGATCACCCGTTAGCAGCTCACTGGAAACACCATGTTCGGCGTCCTCCGAGGGCAACATGGCGCTTTCCCCCCGCCCTCCTCCTTGCGGAAATGCGATGCAGGGGCGTATAATAAAAGTCGGGAAAGTCCTTGATCGTCCTCTCGCTCCGTGCAGAGGCTCGGGGGCTGCTCTCGCACCCGGCTACGGCCAAAACTGTTGACAGCGTCAACGAACCAGCTTGATAACTTGGAACCCGACCACGCACCCGAGCTACGGCCGGGTCGCATGAGGGAACGATCAGACCGGCCAAAGAATCACGAAAAGCATTTAGACCTCAGAGGAGTCAAACCACTCCTCCGAGGCCTCGAAGGCTACACCTGGCGGGTGCGCTCGCGCGCACCCACCAGAACAAGGCAAAAACCAAGAAAGGCCGGTCCCCTCATCGAAAACGCGGCAAAAGCCTCCAAGCGAGTACCATCACTCCCTTCGAGGCTCGGGGGCTATTGTCGGGTACCATAATTAGGGGTACCCCCAACACTCCTAATCGTGGCTGGTAAACACCCTTAGACCAACTGACGGGTGCGGTTCAAGCCAAGACTTCGTCTACCCAAGGGACGCGATCTTACCCGAGCCCAGCCTCGGGTTGGAACAGTAGTCCCAGACGAGTTCACGCCTCGCCCAAGGGCCTCCTCAGGCAGTGGGCGCCCCCTCGGCACTCCTAAGGCCCAGCTCGGGCAGGCTTCGTTGTGAAGCAACCTTGGCCAGACCGCCTCACCAACCGACCGCTTCACAGGCGCATTAAATGCAGGGGATGCCTGACGCTGTATCCTGACGCACGCACCTTAGTCGGCTAGGCCGAAGTGACCGCAGTCACTTCGCCCCTCTTCTTTACTGTCCGATATGACAGGAAAACAGCGCCGCTCGCTCCACTCCGACTGCCATGTCAGCCACCCTGGCAACGACTGACAACAAGTCATGATCAACCATTGAGTTAAAGCCTCGGGCGCAACAGGAAGCTTCGCCTCGCCCAACCTCATGCTCCGGCCTCGGGAGGAGGTCTCCGCCTCGCCCGACCTCGGGCTCCGGCCTCGGGAGGAGATCTCCGCGTCGCCCGACCCCCGGACTCGGCCTCGACCTCGGTCTCGGGAGGAATCGCGTCCTCGCCCGACCCCGGCCTCGGCCTTAAGAGAAGTCTCCGCCTCGACCGACCCTGGGCTCAGACCGACCGTGCTAACAGGGGATACATCATTTCCCTATTCCTAGCCTGCTCAGGCTAGGAAGAACAAGACCGGCGTCCCATCTAGCTTACCCCGGCGACGGGTAATGATGGCGCCCTGCGTGCGCCATGACGTCGGTGGCTCTCAGCCCCTTACGACAGCAAGGAGACGTCAGCAGGATCCTCGCCGCGCTGCCAGCTGTGCTCCTACAAGACTCAGGTGCTCCTCCGACGGCCACGCCATCACATGTACAGGGCCCAAGATCTCCCCCAACGGCCACGTTGGCATGTACACAGGGCTTAGGCACTCCACTGCCGGACACGTTAGCGCATAGCTACGCCCCCCGTTGTACGTCTGGATCCTCTCCTTACCTCTATAAAAGGGAGGTCCAGGGCCACCCTGAGGGAGGTTCACGCGAGGGAAGCGGTGGACGAGCTCTATGTCCTCTCTCTCTCTCTCACGCGACGCGCTTGTAACCCCTACTGCGAGCGGCACTTCTGGTGCAGGATAATACAAGGCTTGTCCCACCTCTTGTGTTCCATCCCGCGCCAACCCATCTGGGCAGGGACACGCAGCGACAATTCACTCGTTGGTCCAGGGACCCCCCAGGGTCGAAACGCCGACAACTGCATATAACACTATGTAAGGAACCAAACACAACTGTATCAGTGCACAATGATTACATAAATCAATTTACAATATCTCTGAGAACAACGAATGAATAATTAAACTAAATCTAGCGATGGTTAGGGTTTAGGGGTTGGACCTTTCTGACTTCTGTGCCTCCTTTTGTTCACCATCAAGGTCGTCTGCGATGACCCAAATCCAGCGATGGTTAGGGTTTAGGGGTTGGCGAGAGCAATGTGGATGGGGCGTGTTAGGTGGAAGGGGCGAGAGAAATGCGGATGGCAATGAGATAGAGCGGGATGCGGCGAGTGAAGTCTGCGACGACGCAGCTCATCGACGCGATGAGAGGTAAGGGGGCGGCGATGAGGTACCTGGTCGAGGGGGTAGGTCGTCGAAGGCGGATGTGTCCCAGCGGCGGCGGTGAGGTACCTGGTCGAGGGGGCAGGTCGTCGACAGCGGTCGTGTCCCGGCGACGGCGATTAGGTTTGGAGAAAATAGTGGGGGAGAAAGAAGAGAAGTGGGGGAGAAAGAAGAGGAGTGGGGGAGATAGAGGATGAGAGCGGCATCTGTTTTAGTGACGACGGCGAAACATGTTTTTTGGCGCCCAATGTGTTTGGCAATGCGGAGGCTAATGCGTTTAAGTATACTAGCGCTGGGTATATATTGAAAACACGTGCATAGCTCAATGGTTTGACCTCCTAACTATGAGACCGAGCTCCTAGGTTCAAGCACCTTCAAGCAGACATTTTTTGTGTTTTGCCTACCATTTTATATTAATTCTTTGTTTTTTATTTCTCTCTATGTTTTTTTGCAATTATCTATTCATGGACACATTAGTTTGGTATATGATCATGTTATAATATTTTGAAATATTTTTGACATAGTGGTACTATACATCTCTCACTTGCATTGAATTGAAACTATTTTGTCAACATTGTACACCAAAATGAATGGTCCATGCAAGTTTTTAGATTTTTCTAGCTAGGTTATGGTATTGTAACAAATATCTTTACGAAATGCATCAAATAATTACAATAATTGGTAAACTAGGTCTGAAAAATGCATAACTGCACACAACATCATAGGTTGGTTCAATAAACATCCCATTAAAGTTTAAAATGATTTGGAGAAAGTGGTAGTATAGATCCATCACAAGCATGAACATCTCTCACTTAGTAATTAGCCTTATATGAGAGATGTATGCATTTTTGTAGGATGTATGTCACCACTTTGTCAGAATAAATTGAATTTTTTTGTCAACATTGTACACCAAAATGAAGTGTACATGCAAGTTTTTAGATTTTTCTAGCTAGGTTATGGTATTGTAACAAATATCTTTACGAAATGCATCAAATAATTACAGTAATTGGTAAACTAGGTCCGAAAAATGCATAAATGCACACAACATCATAGGTTGGTTCAATAAACATCCCATTAAAGTTTAAAATGATTTGGAGAAAGTGGTAGTATAGATCCATCACAAGCATGAACATATCTCACTCAATAATTAGGCTCTATGTGAGAGATGTATGCATTTTTGTAGGATGTATGTCACCACTTTGTCAGAATAAATTGAATTTTTTTGTCAACATTGTACACCAAAATGAAGTGTACATGCAAGTTTTTAAATTTTTCTAGCTACCTAAGGTTTTTTACCACTTATTCTTTAGTAAAATAACAAATAATTACATTAATAGTTAAACTAGTTCTAAAAATTGCACCGGCACAAAACATCATGGTACACCTCCATCAACACCCCAAAAAAAGTTGAAATGATTTGGAGAAACTGGTGCTATACATCTAAATAAATAAAAGAAAAATACAAAAATGATTGAAAAATGTCAACAAAACAAAAAAAATCTACCTATCCCAAGCTCAAACACAAGACGCCATGGTTCGCAGTAGCAAGGGGTTACCATTGCACTAGTCAAGTTTGTTCATTAGTAAGCGCATTTGTATTTAATCATCAACTGTCCTCTGTCCAGGAGGCTAAAGTTCAGAGTTCTGAATGCTCTCAGTTCAAATGTAACCGAGCACCCAGTTCAGAGTTCTGCACAGTTCATATTCTACTTTAGCTGCCCAGTTCATGTTCTGCACAAAATGTAATCTGAAATCTGAATTCTAAACATCTGAACATGTAAAGATGGTCATGTAATCTGAACAATCTAAACATCTGAAATCTGAACATGTAATCTGAAATCTGAGAGATGCTATTTTTGGGACATCTAAACTGCATGTAGACATCTAAACTGAACATCTAAATTGAACATGTAATCTGAAATCTGAACATCTAAACATCTGAACATGTAAACATGACCATCTGAACATGAACTGTCATTTCTATTAGAAACAGTTGATTTCTATCAGATGGTCAGTTTTCAGTTGCCCAGTTCATTTCTATCAGATGGTCAGTTTTCTATCAGATGGTCAGTTTTCTATTAGATGTTCATTACTATCAGATGTTCATTTCTATCATATGTTCATTACTTTAGCTGCCCAGTTCATTTCTATCAGATGGTCAGTTTTCAGTTCATTTTTCAGATTTTCAGATGGTCACTTCAGATGGTCAGTTCATTTTTCATTACTTTAGCTGCCCAGTTCATTTCTATCAGATGGTCAGTTTTCATTTCTATCAGATGGTCAGTTCATTTTTCAGATTTTCAGATGGTCATTTTTCAGATTTTCAGATGGTCAGTTCATTGTTTCCCATAAACCCAGCTTAGATCACATAAACCCATCTTCTATCCATCTATTTTGACAATAAATTAAAACTTGCTTAGATCACATGAACTGAAAATTGTTTCCCATAAACCCAGCTTAGATCACATGAACTGAAAATTTTCAGATGGTCAGTTCTGTGCATTTTCAGATGGTCAGTTCAATTTTTAGATGCTCAGATCAAATGCAAGTTTTAATTTATTGTTAAAACATGAACATGAACTGACTGTGAAGAAACAGTTAGTTCCGAAAATACAGAAAATACAGAACACACATTCAGTTCACCACAAATTCAGTATTTCAGACACACATTCAGTTCTGAAAATACAGAAAATACATTGTATCATCTAAACTGAACTGAATTTCAGACACACATTTAGTATGTTGTATTAATCTAAACTGAACAGTTCATAAATCAACTATCAATACTAGAAATCCTCATCTTCATCTTCTATGGACATGTCATCATTGTTGTCGTCGCCACCATCATTAAAATATTGAAGCATTGTATCATCTTCCTCCTCATCCTCACTATCTTCAAGAATAATAGCAGCTTCCTTCTTTTTTCTTATTAGTTCCTCTAACTTGCCTTCAATTAGACTGGCTTCTCCACCTTCAACATTGTGCAGAACCTGATTATCATCACCTTCTTGCACTATATGCTCAGTATCAGAACAATAATCATCCTGATGCACATCATTACTGCCCTCATATTTTTCAGCCACATCATAAATATTCCTATGTTCAAATTTCTGCACAACTCGGAAATCTTTACATTGTGGAGTTGTGTCTTGCAGGTAAAATATCTTTTTCGCTTGGTCTGCCAAGATAAAAGGATCGGACTTGTACCAAAATGACTGCACATTGATGGATTTGAAATGTCTGTCATCTCGAATGCCCACAGTCTTTCCTACTGGGTTGTACCAATCGCATCGAAATACAACCACCGACCGACGAACTTGATAATTCGAGTTATATTGTAACTCAATTACCTCTTTAAGGACACCATAAAAATCTATGTTCTCCCCATTATGTTCACCTTCAGTCATTACAGCACTATTTTGTGTCTGCATGAACTTCTCACGATCCACTGTGCTAAACCGCACTCCATTAATCTTGCAAGTTGTACTAGTCTTAACTCGCCGAGCTGGGCCACATGACAGTGCCCACAGTCCTTCGCTAACCAATTCTGGATTCTCTTTACGCTTCTTCTCAATCTGTTGCAACAAAATTACTCAGCTGAGCAATTACATATGCATACCAAAAACTTCAGTAAACCTATAACATAAAAGTTTAGTGACTTACATGGGACATAAACCACTTTGCAAATCCTTGTTGAACCATTCGATCAACATCATTTGGATGCGCACCTTGCTGCGATAGCTCCTCCCTGTACAGACTGCATGGCATACTTTATTCATAAGAATATTTTCAAATTTAATAAATATAACATAAATTATGTAGCACATACCAAACTAACTTACGTCAAATATTCCTGTACTTCCTCAGCATTATGTAGCACATACCAAACTAACTTATTCATGATAGCATCATCAATGTACTCAGCCTTAGTAGCTCCAACAAGAGTAGCACCATGCTTAAAAACAGACATGTCATTAGGCAATGGCATCTCTGTACCACTATCATCATCCTGGTTAAATCTAGTGTCAACATCCTTCATGTACCTAGAACAAAATGTTAAGGTATCACTTGCCATATATGCTTCAGCAATTGATCCTTCCGGCCTAGCCCTGTTCCTTACAAAATTTTTCAAAGTGCCTAGTCACCTTTCTATTGGGTACATCCATCCATACTGAATAGGTCCTCTAAGCATTGCCTCATCGGGAAGATGGACACTCAAGTGCACCATGACATTAAAGAAGGCAGGTGGAAAGATTTTCTCAATCTTGCATAGGATCAATGGAATATCTCCTTTTAGTCGTTGCACAACATCTATCCGTAGATTTCTACTGCATAGTTCCCTAAAGAAGGTCCCCAGCTCTGCAATTGCTTCATATACATCCTTCCTCACCAGTCCTCTAAGGCCAGCGGCTATGATTCTCTGTAGGAGTATGTGGCAAGAATGTGTTTTCAGTTTTCCAACCACCTTTGAACCATCTTCACTTATGTATCTTGCTAGGTTATCCGCAAATCCATCAGGAAACTTGATACCTTTGAGGAACTTGCAAAACTCGACTTTCTGATCCTTCCCCAACACATATGGAGCAGGTGGAGCCTTGCAGGCCGAGTTGCCATCTTGTTGCAAGTGCAGTTCAGGTCTTATGCCCATATCATACAAATCTAGCCTTGCATTATGTGTGTCCTTGGACTTGCCTGGTATACTAAGTAGTGTGCAAAGAATATTTTCACATACATTTTTCTCTATGTGCATCACATCGAGATTATGTGGAAGCATCAAATCTTTCCAATATGGCAATTGCCACAACCTAGATTTCCGGCTATAAATCTTTGAACCGTCACTACGCTTCCTTTTATTTCCAGTAATGTCAGCCTGCTTCCCTGGCCTGACATCTTTCACCTTCTCTAGCTCTTGTAGGACCTCATCCATAGTGAACCTGCCAGGCACAACTTTGTTTTCATGCTTACCATTGAAATCCAAGCTATTCCGCCATGAATGTGTCCTTTTAAGGTAACGACGATGTCCAATGTAGCATAACTTGTTCCTTATTGCCATAGACAACGGATTCTTGTCGCAATAAATACATGCATAATACCCTTTTGTTGTTCGCCCAGATAACGTGGCTAGCGCTGGATAATCATGTATACACCATAGTACAGCAGCATGAAGGTCGAACTTCCTACCAGTACATGCATCATAGGTCTTGACACCCTTCCATAGCTTCAGCAGTTCTTCAATTAGGGGCTCAAGGAACAAATCAAAATCCTTTCCTGGACATCTTGGACCTGGGATGAGTAAAGACATAAAGCAGTTTGTTGGATTCACGCATTCCCATGGTGGGAGATTAAGCGGTGTCACAAGCAATGGCCACATACTGTACTGGGTACTCATGTTGCCAAATGGATTGAATCCATCGGTAGCTAAGGCTAGCCTCAGGTTCCTCGGATCATTTGCAAAACCTGGGTACTTTCGGTCAAAGTCCTTCCACGCTTCCCCATCAGCTGGATGTCTCATCACAATGGCGACTGGCTTCCTCACTTTCTTGTGCCATTGTGTTTCCTCTGAAGTTTGTTTTGAAGCAAAAATTCTTTTCAACCTTGGCAACAGTGGAAAATGCCTCAAAACCTTATGTGGAACCCGCTTCGAACCAGTTTCATCTTTCCATCTAGACTCCTTGCATACTGGGCATTCATTCAATTTAGCATTAACATTCCGAAACAACACACAATTGTTCTTGCACACATGGATGTTTTCGTATCCAAGGCCCAATTCTTTAAGATATTTCATGGCCTCATTATATGATTTTGGCAACTCACTGTTAGGGTATCCATCGGACATCAGCTTCATCATTGCTGAAAATGCTGTATTGCTGATTCGATAACGAGACTTCATATACAACATCCTCACCATAAAAGAAAATTTTGAATGGCTAGAACCCGGACTAAGTGCCTTCTTTGAATCTCCAAGAACTCCTGCAAATCTTGGCTCTTCTCCATCAGCCTCTGTCGCTGCAAACAGTTCACCGATCATCTCAGGTACTCCATGATCATCATCGTAAACATCATCATCCACATCCATATGTATCCCAAAGTCATGATCATATCCTTCGACATCCTCCTCTATACCCTCAACTTCTGTATCTACCGACTCCCCATGATGAATCCACCTCGTGTATGTAGCTAACATTCCATAAATGTGTATATGAGTTTCTACTTCACTCTGAGGTCGCAGCCTTTGATTAAGACAATTCACGCACGGACAACGAATGTGTGTGTCTTCTGGGTATCTTTCACTAACAAAATTCTTGAACTCTTCAACTCCTTTCACATATGCAGGTGTGAATTGTTTCCCATAAACCCATCTTCTATCCATCTATTTTGACAATAAATTAAAACTTGCATTAACTCCATAACTATGATTAAATTGAACAAAATTGAAAACCACATCAAACACATGCATATATGAAATAAAATTCAAACGCACATGGAACCTTATTGTCAAAAACACAACACATCAAACCTTGTCTTTCTCCCCACCCTGCCGCTGTTCTGTCCACGCCCGCCGTAGCTCTGCGCACGACGCCGCTGCTTTGCCACGCCCGAAGCTTCTCTGCCTCGCTGTTTTCACGACAACGTCGTTCTTCCAACACAGTTGGATCAATGGATCAGGCGACAAGATCGCTCGTTCGCTGCGACGCTACCCAGTTGCCGATCAAGCGGACGACAGACGCTGGCGTCGTTGTGTGCCGTAACCTGAGGGCCGATCGCAGAAGCGCAGATCGCAGAAGGCAGAATCAGAACAGGTGAACAGCCATGTAGATCGCTGAATGGCGGCTGGGAAAACCTGTTAACAGAACGACAGATGGGAACACCTGTTAACAGAACGATACTTTCTTTATTTACAAGAACAAGCGAGTAGTCTGGTGGTAACATCGATTCGAAGAAAGGCGCAGGTCCCTGGTTCGAAGCTCCGCAGGCGCAAGTTTGTTTTTGCCAAAAAAATAAATACCGCTTCCAGTTTGTGGGCTAGGGCCGCGTCGCCAGGCGGGGGCTGTGTCCTAAAAAACTGCGGCCCATGTAGGCCAAGGATCCCACGCTGTCAAGTGGTGGGTACACGTGGGGCGTTTTTTACTAAAACTCATCTGTGACCAATTTATTTCATCATTACGTCAGCCAATCAAGGCAAATTAGTGATGACGATATCAAATCTAATCTGTGACGAACTTGTTGCGTCCAAACTTTGTGTCTATGACGTTCCTTTCATTTTCGTCATGAATATTGTAATTGTTGACGAAGATGTAAATTTGGTCATAGAAATGTATCAATCTGTGACTGAAGTAACCAGCGTCACTAGAAAATCGTCACTGATGATCACATTCTTACTAGTGATGTAAAGATCTGGGATTACACCATCGAGTGTAAAAAAGTATGAAGAAGCTCCAAAGTCGTTCCTAAGGGAATGCAGAGCTAGAATGCCACCTAAATGAAAGGTGAAGAAGCTCCAAAGTCGTTCCTAAGGGAATGCAGAGCTAGAATGCCACCTAAGTGAAAGGTGAAGAAGCTCCAAAGTCGTTCCTAAGGGGATGCAGAGCTTAGCTCCAAAGTCGTTCCCAAGGGAATGCAGAGCTGAAGTACCACCTAAGTAAAAGGTGAAGAGACTCCAAAGTCATTCCTAAGGGGATGCAGAGTCTGGGTACGTGTTCGTGTGAGTTTTTTACCTTTAGCATACGTTTGCACATTTCATTACATCATCTTTTGCATTCATACAGACATGCATTAGGCATCCATAGATTCATCATCATGACATAAAGCATTAACAGGAAAAGCAAATGTTTCTATATACGAAGATGCTTCGTCTCATTGTATATGAGGGAGCCGATGTTTGATTCTGCTCAAAAGGTGCTTCGATGTGAATGAAAAGTAGGGAAGTTGTTTTTCGCCTTCTGCTCAAAAAGCTATGAGCATTGATTCCATCCACAGCAAAGCAGATAATGCACAGATGAAAGATAAAATAGCATTACAAAGCATTTATAAATATTTACAACTATTTGTTCATAGTCAATTACAATTCTTCGGCAAAAAATACATCTCTTTCCACAAAGAGCTTCCAAAAGTGTTTATACAGATACTAGCAGATGAGGCTTCCGAAGTTTCCTCTAATGCTTCAGATATAGCTTCGGCCCGCTAGCTTTTGGCATCGTCATCTTGAAGAATGACAAAGGCAGGTACTGAGGAACATGGTAAGATAAAATATAAAATAAAAGCACAAAGGTAAAAAGATTTTTTATACCTCGTTGAGCAAATTTCGAGCTTCGTCTCCAGCCAATTCTCGACTGCCCTTTGCCTAGATCTGGGTAATAAATCTGTTACCTATGCTTCGGGCTTCAGCCAGAATCTCAATAAGGTCAGTTGGAGATAGCCTGAAGTTTGGCCTATTAATGGCCCTTGCATGATTGCATCCGACTTTAATGAAAGCAGCAGTCATGCCACGAGAAGCTACTAGCGTACAGAAGTCACTGTGGCTAGTTATGTCTTCATCGAGGACGTCAACATCTTTCTCAATGCATTCAAGTGCTCCGGGGATATCTCCGACAGAAAGACTGGCTTCTTCGGATGCGGCTCCAACTGAATTAAATATACTTTTTAGCCGAGTAGTGCATTGGGCCGCAAAGTTGAAACATTTATTCTTAAGAGCTTTAAGCGCTTCACTCTGTTTCAAGTTCTTCTCAGCTTCAACCTTGATTGTCATATTTAAAGCTTCGGTTTCACGGCTGAACCGGCTTGAGTTCTCTTCTAAAAGTGTTTGAGTCTCCTTCAGCTCTTTGCTTAATTTCTCATTCTAAGCCCGAGCTTCGGCAAGTGATCCTTCGGTTGAATGCAGCATGCTATCTTTTTTCTTTCAAAGAATCTTCAAGTTTTCTGATTTTATCTTCAAAGCCTTTGATGACAATTTCATTCTTCCTATCTTCGTCATCTTGTTGCACCTTCAAGGCTTTGCTTAGTAATAAACTCTAAAAAACGAACTAAAGTTAGAATACCTAAATCAACACGAAGATACAAAGGATAACTTGCAAAGGAGTCTTACTTTGAAGTTTGAGTAAAACAAGCTGCCAATGAGGTGATGTCGTCTATAGCAGCTAATATCCTTTTCAAGCTTTGGGAATCCAATGCTCTTAGACAAAGTGCTTATAATCTTAGCCCCGACACGGTCGCGAATGCATCCCACATTTTCTTCATCAACCCCGCCGAAGAGCATTGATCCAGGTTGGTAGCCGCAGGATATGGTAAATTCTTTTAATTCTGATATGTCCTCTTCGGAAAGTTGTTGGTCGCCCAGGTGCTGAAGGTCAAAATTCAAATTTTCCGAAGATGTCTCTTCAATTCTTTTCCTCTTATCAGAAGGCACTACGGCTACATCTTTCTCCGTAACCACGTCCAAAATAAGTCTATCGATTTCCGACAGGGTGGTCGTGAGATTCTCGGCTTCGGTTGCGGTGGTATCTTCGACATCGACGGGTATAGTAGTTTAGTCCACCGAAGCTGAGGGCGGGGTCTGTTCAATAGCTTCCATTATATTCATCATATACGCCACTTTTTTGCCCCTCGATTTCCCCTCGACAGCCGAAGCGATTTCCTTTGACTGCCAGAGGCTAGTTAGATCCAACCTCAGAGGACTTAACAGTGCAAGTGGGAAAGGTTCAGTCATTACCTTCAAAATCTCTAAGATCTCAGCAGCAGAAGATGAAGAAGGGCTCATAATCTACTTCGGCACATCTTGTACCTTCATCTCCTCAGAAGATATCTTGACAAGTTTCCATTTCTTGGGAGCCGAATTCTTCGGCTTCGATAAAGTTTTCTGCTTTTTCAAAGCCTTATAATCCTCCTTAACTGGCTGAATGGCCTGTCTATTCAGAATGCTGACAATTCATTTTCTTTTGGCTCCTCCGGTCCCTTCATCAAGTCTCTCATAATCAGGATACTCAAAGTTCAGAGCATCCATCATACGGTTCAACCTTCGCTTTGGGCGGGTGCCGAAGGCAGCAGTCATCAAATGATCCTCTTTCTTTGTATAATTTCCAAGAATTTCATTACACATAGTTTCTATTAATTCTAACCATTCATTGCATGGCTCCTTAAATCTTTTCTAGAACTTAAATTGGTAAGGCAGCTGGACAAGCTCATACTTTTCCCTTCCTCTTTCTTCTTCGGCATTTCCCAACCGCTAGCGGTCATAAATGTCCAATTTGCCAAGTATTCTTGTACTAAGTCTCTAGTGCTGATATGCTCAGCCACGACCCTGAACTCCACTTCGGCCAACTGGCAAGGAGACCACAACTGCATATTGCACAGGGGCCAAGTCATGCCGAAGTTCAATCTCAACGGGCTCATTACCATGCTCATTAGTTTCTCTCTTTTCTTCTCGTCAGCTTTCATGTAAAACCACTCGTTCATCCAACTGGTCGGCCATTTGGTGCGGTAGCCTATCACGAGGGCCTTTGTGTCCTTTCGGTATGCGAAGTTGTAGCATCCAAAGTTCTTGTGCAGGCCGTTAGCTTTTGCCTTCATCTGATAATGAAGTTCGTGTACCCGACAGAACCCTTCGACGTTGGCGCTCTTTCCTTGGCTTCGAAGAGCACAGATGTATACGCTGAGCCTGACAATGGCGTCCGGGGTCAGCTGATGTAGGTAGATCTCAAACCTTTTCAAAACTTTGCCTACCATCTCATAAAGTGGGAACCGAAGTCCCGCCCTGAAGAAGCTCTTGAAGACTACAACTTCATCTTCTTTTGGCTCTAGAATTGTCTTCTCTCCAGCAAAGCAAACCAGTTCATCATCATTTTCTCCAAAGTATCCTAGCTTCTTCATTAGAACTAGATCATCAGCTTTAACTATGGATCTTCCAAATTCAACATGACTGGGCTTAGTCGAACATAGAATGTTATCGTCATCCTCACTTTCATTATCACTTTCAGCTTCAGCTACGACCTATTCAGCTTTGGCATTAGAAGTACCTTCGGCAACAGTTTCTTCCTGCACAACTAGCCTAGAGCGCCTCATCATTCTTGAGATGGGAGCTGTCTCGGTCATTTCAGTCTCATCTCCCTTGTGGGTTACCCTTGTAGTTGATCTTACTCTGGCCATTTTGCTGATCAAACTCTCATAGACGAAGTTGTGCTTGAGCGGTGAAATGCTTGTTTGAAGTATAATGCAGAAAGCTTTGGCTTTAGTGAAAATTTTCAACAGCATAACAATGAAATAGCAATGAATATTGTGATAACTTCTCACCAATTTGTTTGTTTATATAGCCCTGCAGGAGAAGAAGGCGAGCCGCCAAGACGCACGTACTGGCTGATCGGTGGACCGGCAAGCGTTGTGGTTATTTTATTTGTTTTTTAATAACAAGCTCAGGGAAGGTGTTTTTTGGACCTTCGGCATTCCGAAGCCTTCGTATTGTTCGCGGATCGAGCTCGTTATGAAAAAATGATCTAGCACTGCAAAGGGGCTACTGTTAGGGGTCTTCTTCTCCGTCGAAGGTCCTCAAGACAAAAACCATCGGCAAAGTGGTACTGAAGACTTCCTTTTTCTCCACCGAAGCTCCTTAGCACGAAGATCTCGTCTAGAAGCAACGATAGCAAGTGCCGAAGCTGCCACTAGCTTCGACTTAAACCAAACATACGATGAAAATACTAACTAGTACCTAGTGATTTGTGTTACAATTATGAACAAATGTTGAAGGTCATAAATGTACTTTTACCCGGGCTATGTCTTGTGCCTATAAATAGATGAACAGTAGCACCATACTGTTCACGCTGGATTGTAATCACTCTTGCATCAACATCTTCGAACAAGCCGAAGGTATCAATATGATATGAGCTTTGTTAATATTCATGTGTGTATTATGAAATACGAATGTGAATGAACTAATGAATTATATTTATTATCTTTATGCATTATTATTTATCCACGAGATGATGAAGGCACGTCCTTCATGACCTTCGTGTGATGATCATTATGTCCGAGAGGATCCAATGCTTCGGAGGACGAAGGTCCTTGATATTTAACAAATGTGTTTCGTTGTTCCTAATTCATAGCATTTGAGAACAAGTGACCAACAGAGCGGGCCTAGAATGTCAGCGTGTCCACATGGCAGTAGCTGAGAGAGAGACGGGAGGACGGGGCGGGCCCAAAGTATTAGTGTGGAGGGTGAAGCTGTAGTAGCACCAGGTGCCCACATTATATTTTTAATAGAGTAGTATAGATAAATAGGTATTGAGATATTTATTCAAATATAATTATTGTTTATTTATAAACACTAAGATATGTGTGGTCTGGTGGTTACCCGCAAATGTTTAGAGCAAGGGGTGTGAGTTCGGATGCTCACTTTACACTATTTTTTGCATGATGTGGTAGCGCGGAGGGTGAAGCCATGGTATCACCAGGTACCCACATTAGGTTCTTAATAGATTAATATATATATATAGTTTAGATATTAGGAGCCTTGGGCTTCCAAAGAGTGACCGGAAGCCCTGACCAAACGCCATCTTTCAGTTCAGTCGCACCACCTCAAACAGACCAGCCCTCGAGTTGCCTATAAAAGCTACTCGAGACCACCACGAATTAGGGTTTCAACGAGGCAGCGTTAGTGGGCGGGTGGATCCAGCGCGGGCGTTGTTGGTCGAGCGTGCGACGACAGCCTTGCGGGCTGGCGGATCCAGCATGTGTGTCGTTGGCCGAGCGTGGCGGCTGCCGCCGGCGTGGCGACCGTGCAGGAACCTGCTACCGCTGTTGGTCCTGTCCATGATGGAGAGCATGCCCGCCCAATATCGCGGTTCCCCGAGGTGCCATGGGGCTGCGGGGGCTGCAATGGTTGCACGACGGCGGAACCAGCGCGCATGGGCTAGCTGATTCGACGCGGGCGGACCACGACAGCGATGGCCGACATGCGAGCGCGTGGGTCAGGCGGGATCCAGCGTGGACAGGGCGCGACTCTGGCCTACGCGCGGGCAGGCGAATCGACGAGGATGGGGCGTGGCTCTGGCCGCCGCGCGACTAGGAGGTTTCGTCGTGGATAGAAGGGGTCCACGGTGGGTGGACGACAAGTTCGCGGTTGGCGGACGGACGCGACACCGTCACAGGCAACGCAATTGAGATGAGATCGCCGGTGGCGGACTTTCCTAGGGGCGAGCTACGACGGTGGCCTCCCTTAGGTGTGAGCAGCATCGGATCCCAGAGGAGCGTGTAGCGGGCGACGAATCTCTTAGGGCATGAGCGACGACGTGTTTTTATGCTACTCTGTATACATATTTATGCCAACATCAATAGGTGTTTATGACATATATTTCAGTCAATGGCTACCCTTCCATCTATTGTTTGTTTATAATATCTCTATTCACATTTTACGCAAACGTTTATAGATTTGTATGCATTATCTTGTTACCTAACCTAGTGTGTATATGGGGTTTCTAATATTTACGTTAGCTCGATATTTATGATCAAAACTGAGAGGTTTTACACTAAAAAATGAAGGTTTTTACGATCGAACATGGATATACGTCCAAATAGTGACCTGCATGCCAATTTTTAAGTAGTGTATCATAATGCATAAATAACTTCACCATGTAGCATAATTAGTATCAGTATATATCATAAAGTGTTTGTAATGAGCCTAACTGCATGGCTATTGTAGAGATCCTATTTTTATGGATGAAATAAAGCATTTAAATCAGATTTATTGTTTCCATGCATGCCAATACATTTCATTTCAGCACACATTATTACCATCCTAAATTTGTGCGCATGCAGCAGCAAACATATTTTTTACACGGTGTACCACACTACAAAAATATCTACAATGTGTAGCATAATTAGTATCAGTATATATCATAATCTGATTCCAACGAGCCTAACTGCATGGCTCTTGGAGAGACCCTATTTTTATGGATGAAATTAACCATTTAAATCAGATTTTTTTTGGTTTTCGTGCATGACAATCTATTTTCTTTCAACGCACGTTCTTTGTCATCCTAAATTCGTGCGCAGGCAGTAAGAAACTGATTTTTTTTACGCGTTGTATCACACTGCATAAATATCTACACTTAGTGGCGAAGCCACCAGGGGGGCCGGGGTGGGCCTGTGTAACACCCATTTGTAAATTGCTAGGAAAATATACCAATAGAGAAACAATTCCTCTTTATGTGAGTTTGACCTTCATGCATCATCATATGTGAACACCATGTCCAAGAACAATTAATAAAAAGATATGCTACTAAATCATTGCATCATGCTGAATATTTTATTTTTGTGTGCATTTTGTAACAATAAAATATTAAAGACCAAAAAAAGGGAAATTAAATCCTAAAAGAAATTCTTGAATCTAGAAAAGAGAAGGAATATGAAAACATGAATAATATATTTGAATAAATGTCCTCAAACCTAATACATTTGATTGCACAAATAGGGTTTGAGAATGAACTAGTCACAAGTTTGAATTTAAATTAGTATTTAAATTTGAATTTGTGAAATAATGGAGAAAGAAGAAAATAAAAGAAAATAAAAGAAAACGAAAAAGGAATACTATACCTGGATGGGCCAACAAACCTGAATTCGGCCCATTAACCCTTAACCTCCCGCACGGCCCAGCTCCTGGAGATGGCGCCGACAGGCGGGCCCTACATGACAGTCGCGCACGCGCTCACCAGCCATCTTCCCTTCCGCTGACGTATGGGGTCCACGCCGCCAGCCCGTCGACTCAGCGGATCCCCCCTTTCTCGGACATGTGGGCCAGGGCTGTCAGCTCTATCCGCGCCCCTACCTCCGTAACAGACGGCGAGCTCGCCGTGCGCAATCCTCGCCGGGGACTTCAACAACCGGGTAGTGCCTTTAAGATTGGAGACGTCTCGACCACGCGCATGCTCCATCGTATAACCTAGACTCTATTCGGGCGCCAATTTAGCCATCCAACGGTACTTAGGTGTGCGGGTCGAGGGAAGGAAGGATCTCCGCCGGGGCTGGTCTTCACACGCGCCGTTGGTCGGTGACCTGGGAGGAACCGTGGGGTTCGCCAAGGCGGGTGGATCGTATACGCGGAGCTTTGGGGTCCGGTGGTGCACTGTTGCCCTGGAATTGCACGTCGTCGCGCCGTCTTCTCCGTGGCCGGGGGCCGTCGCGTCCGTGGGTATCCACATCATCGGCTGGGGTGCAAACCCTCTCTGGTAATTCGTCTGCGCCCCTGTATTAATTTGGACCGGTCGATGTTGAATCTAGGGGGTAGTGGCGCCGGAATCGGGAGCTCCGGCGTGGGTATTGCCGCGTTCGGGACGCCGCCGTGTTCCAGGTGAACCAGGGTGGAAGACGCCGCGCGGACCGTTGTGATCGAATCCAAGGGTCACGACTTCGTAAAACCATGACCGTTGATCGACTGCTCTGCGGTTAAGATTAGACCTTCGGGGAACGATTCGGTCAGAATAGCGTGGGTCGTCCGATCTGGATCCCGTGACCCTGATTCAATCTCATTTCATTAAACCACGGCCGCTGATTCCGGATCCAACCGCTATGGGCGCATACCGGTTCGCAGAGTGGGTAGTCTAATCTGAGCCACAAGATCTAGATCCTACGGGCAATAATAGAGAATACCCTTTCGCGGCGCTAGACTTACAAAAGAGCCCCTGTCTTTATTAACAATAAACCCGCCGTCCTACTGCATAGTATTCTGAGTCTTGGAAACCTTGCACCGAGCCCCCTATGTTCATGTATAAATGAGGCCCAGTCCAGAGCGGTGTAAAATCCGAGAAAATAATTTATAAATGGATTTTTAATAGGAAAATAATGGCTAGAACTTCAATAATTCATAGAAAATTCATATGAGCTCCAAATCACTCCCTTCCAATTCCTAAAATTTTGTAATTTTATTATCTATCACTTAGAGCCTCTGTCTTATCATGACAACAGTAAGAAAATTAATCTCACACTTAATCCTATTTAAAACACATAAACCCTTTGGAAATGCATAACTTAAATTCTATAACTCCAAAAATTATGATTCCTGTTCCTAGGATTTTATTTTAATATGTAGATTATTACTGTGTATTTTATTTATATGTTTGGTGTAATGTTAATTTCTCTATATACACTGTGCTTGTTTGTATTGTGGCGAGTAGAAGAGCCCGTGACTGAGGATCCTGGTGAGCAGCAGGTTGAAGTAGCTGAGCAGGAGCTCATTGAAGGCAAGTTGTGCCCTTGACCACTTTTTACCTAATAATGTTCTTTAATACCACTTATCCATGCATAGGTTAATTTTGATGGGATCCAATAGGTCACCCTAGATTGTTTATCTCATTACTGTTGGTGACTTGTTCTCAAATGCTTCGGATTAAGAACAAGGCAACATGAAAAGTGTTAAATGATAAGTTCCTTCGTCCTTTGAAACATCATTTCCCTTCGGGATATAATGTGCTCCGGACGAAGGTCACAAATAATATATCTTCGTAAGTTATGACAAAGGATTTACACGTAACATAAAAAGTAATTAGAACATTTAAATTTTATCACAATGTCATTTCTATTTTATTATCATATAACAATAGAAATGACTTCAAATAATAAGTGTACCTTCGGATTGCAAGGAGACAAAAGTACAAGGATGACGCGAAAGCGTATGCCAAGTCAGCGTGTCCAGTACAGGAGTACTGTTCATCTATTTATAGGCGTGAGACTCAGCCCATGTAAAATTACATTCATGTCCATTACATTTGCTAATGACTTATGGAAATCTGTCAAGGCCTAAGTAGTCTTTTCATCTTTAAGTCGGTTCCCCTTTCTGCTATCGCGATGAAGCTTTCCTGCGCACAGCTTCGGCAGTGCACCATCCTTCGTAGAGCTTGGTAATCAGCCCGTCCTCCATCTCAATCCCCCTTCGTCTGGTTCAGGCTTCGTCCTGACCGTACTTCATGTTTATAATTCTGAGTTCCGAAGATACCTGTTCATATAATCCACTTGGAAAACATTGTCAAATCATGTTTTTGAGGACCTTCGGAGGACGAAGGCCCCCAACAGTAGCCCCTCGCAATATTAATTTGTTAATGATAAATTCAGATTGCGATATGGACGAAGGCCTTGAGCCGAAGGTCCGAAAAAAACACCTTCCCTTTGCTAGAATAGCAACATTCACTGACAGGCGGGGTCTTTCAATTTTCAACGCCCTGGGCGTATAAATAAGATCATACCGCAAACTCATTTGGTACGCACACTTGCCATCTGCTTCCGCTCACTAAATTTTTAGCTCTTGCGCGCTAAGATTTGCTGATATTTTGGTTTTGAAGCTTCGGCTTTGAAAACAGTTTTTTAGTGTTTCCGAAGATGTCTGAAGATAAGAAGGTCGCTGCTGAAATGAAACTGAGCCTCGACGAAGAGAAGAACTTGGGGTTTCTTATAGCGATGGCGGAGACCAACACGGAAAAAATCACCAAGGAGATTCTGGAAGGTTTGTCTGAAGATACTGGTGACAGCGACAGTTATGATGCAGAAAGCTGTGGAGGAGAGTCCGAAGATCGACCATGGCGGCCAAGTCACACGGTTTTCGGGAAAACCACTGTTAAGCAGAGTCATATTGACAATATGAGGGGGAGATATTTTCGAGATATATCTATTGTGAGGGCTGATGCTGGAGAAAAAACTTCTCCCACCCCCGAAGAAGATGAAGTCGTAATCTTCCGAAGCTTTCTCAAAGCTGGGCTTCGATTCCCCCTGAGCAGCTTTGTTGTCGAAGTCCTGAAGACATTTCAAATCTACCTTCATCAAATTACTCCTGAAGCTATCATTAGAATGGGGATCTTTGTCTGGGCTGTAAGAAGCCAAGGTTTAGAACCGAATGCTAAAAGCTTTTGCAACATTCATGAGTTGTTATATGAGACGAAGCCCTGGGGGAAAGAACAATATCACAACAACTTTGGTTGTTACAGCTTCGGTGCCCGCACCGGGTCAAGCTGCCACGTGCCAACCTTTCGGAAGAGGTGGCCCGGAGCCTGGATGACAGAGTGGTTCTATGTAAAGAATGACTTGACAGCGTAGGAAGATGTTAAGAGTATCATTATGCGCCCCATCTGGCAACGCTTCGGACTTCGAAGGCCGAAGGTTGAAATGGATGAAGCAGCCGAGGAATGCCAAAGAGCCTTCGGCGTAATTTGCTCTTTTATTGGGACAAGGGACTTGGTCCAAGAGCATATTGCCTTCAGGGTGTGGCCACTTGCAGGAAAGTGGGAAATGCCGAAGGAGACCATCAAAGAGTCCGACGAAGGCGGACTGGTCAGACTGAAATACACATTCAAATACGGGGATAAGTTTGTTGAACCTGATGACGACTGGTTGAAAAGCATTGAAACATTAAGTGACGAACTGCTTGGGGTGTATTCGAAGGCCGAGAATACTGCATTATCGGCAGCCTTCGGAGGCCGAAAGAAGAAAAGGCTCAACCGTGTATTTGAATTTATTGGTGAAGTATCTTTGGCACGTTTTATTGAGCCAGCCACAGTGCCTGAATTTATTGGTGAAGTATCTTTGGCCACTGAAACTACAAAACCAACTCCAGTGCTGAAGATAGAAGAAAAAATTGAAGCGCCTTCAGCAGAGAAGGCAGAAAAACCGAAGATTGAAGGACAAAAAATATTGGAAATCTTAAGTCCTTCAGCAAATGTTGAAACAATAAAAAATCAAAAGGGCCCATCGGTGACCCCAAAAAGAAAAAGAATGGTGAACGTGTTAGATGTCTTGGAGACAATTAAGTCTTCAAGCACAACTCCAAAGAAGACTGTTGAACTTGCTGAAGCGTCTACTGAAGCTTCGAAGCAACAACTTGAAGCTGAAGCTGGGCCTTCAGAGCCCACCAAGGAACAATCTTTGGAAACTGAAAAAATAAAAATATCCGAACCAGCTTTGGTTGAAGAAATTGACACTGCCGCCCCCGAAGCTCCTTCCAACATATGCGATTACATCGTGCGACATGCTTCGGGGAAGAAATTATCTGAAGAAGAGACTTATGAAGCCAATCACTATGCTAGAGAGTTAAAATATCCGAAGGGGGCAGTAGTGTTCAATGGGACAAATGAAGATGACTTCCTATACTGCCTCCCTGATAACAAAGAATTATCTGTCTGCCGGGAGATGGCTAGAAGTATGGGGTTCCCGAAGCTCGAAGCTGGATTATGTGCTATGACGAAGGAGGATCTCGCGGACAGTCTTGCGTACAATAGCCTAAAGGTATGGGAATTAGGCGCTTGAAAATTTTTTAATTCGTAACTCATTCTTTTATTCTTATTCCAACTTTTTTATATAGGGTTTAATCCTAAGCAACGCATTAAGAGCACAAAAGAGTGCCGAAGATGAGAGCTATGAAATTGCGTTCAACAACCTACGGTCAGAAGTTATTAAACTGAGAAACGAAGCTCTGGAAAAGGATAAAATTCTGCTTACATTGGTAGACAAGGTGAAAAAGGACGAAGCTGCCTCAAAGGTCCAGGCCGAAGCCCAAAAACGTGAGATTAAAGACCTTCAGAAACAGCTAGCTAGAGCTAAAGACGAACGTGTGCTCGAAGAAACAAAACGAGAGCTTAGTGATCAGTTGGTCAATCATTTAGAGTTAAGTGTTAAGGAGCTTCGTGCATCCCAGAGGAAATGTTATGTTAAATCTATAGAATGCGTCAAAAAGATAAAATCCAGCTTCGCCAGCGTTGGCGCATTTTCTAGTGAAGAGAATTTCTCAAGAGGCAATCCCGAAGGTCCACTGGATTGGATCAGTCACGAAGCAGAGGCCTTCGAGGAAATCCTGAGTAGCCGCGGTGACATCTGCGCTTTTTCGGGCGCCAGAGGAGTTGCTACTGTTTTGGAGAAGAAAGGTTGTGAGCATGTAAAATCCTTAGCTCAGTCCGAAGCTGCCTTGTCCTCCGAAGACATCAAAGACCCCTCGACCGAAGCAAGCATGGTTGGCGGTAAATTCTTTACTGATATCTGGGACAACGGCGGCCGAGAAATGGCGCAAGAAATTATTCAAAGGAGTGAAAAAGGCATCCATGATGCTAGGAAAGTGACAGAAGTTGCCGAAAAAAGTACAGAGCCCAAAGGGCAAATAGGTATTAATTAGTCGTTCTTATTGTGTTGTAATTTTTTATTTCAAACTTTGTTCGCGGTTTGTGAGAGTAACGTAGACATATTCCCTTCCCTCAGAACCTACTGGATCGTCTGCTGACCCTCACACAAAAGGAGATGACGAAATTAAACAAATGGCCGAAGCTATCATGGATAAAGTTGTTGAACAACTTCTAAATGAGGCTGCCGAAGCAGTATTAAGAGAAGACTAGATGTTATTAGAAAAAACATTTGAAATGTGATCTATGTAATATTTTGTACATTTGAATGTAATATACAACTTTCTTTTCATTATTCAATTCTTTACGATGCATGAAACTTTACATACGTACCGTTTTTAAGCCTTCGGCGAAAAAACACCTTCCCTTCTTTTCATGCTTCGTGAAGATAGAAAAACTTTTATGCATCACAAAATCCATAGCGCTCTGATGAAAAATACCCAAACTTCGTGAAAACATTCTCCGAAGCTATATTCCGAAGATTGATACTGTCCTCCCTTCTTTTCATTCTTCCGAAGGTTGATACTGTCCTCCCTTCTTTTGCCATATGCAATATGATGTATGATGCTTATGCCATGCAAAATGATGTGATGATGTTATGTTATGTAGATGAGATTGATTCCGAAGATACACACATATCCCCGTGAAACGCGCAATCTTTTTATATTAGCGCTGACTTTTCGCTGTAAGCTCTGCATTCCCTTAGGAACGTCTTTGGAGCTTCTTCGCCTTTTACTTAGGCGGTATCAGCGTTGACTTTTCGCTGTAAGCTCTGCATTCCCTTAGGAACGTCTTTGGAGCTTCTTCGCCTTTTACTTAGGCGGTATCAGCGTTGACTTTTCGCTGTAAGCTCTGCATTCCCTTAGGAACGACTTTTGAGCAGAAAACTTACACTGCGCTCCCTTTGGAACGGCTTTTTCTGACTTTCAGCAACTTACTCTGCGTTCCTTAGAACGACTTTCTGTTGCTTCGAAGGATTTTTAATAATTCGAAGGTCCTCCTTGTTATCGCAAATTTTTAAGCTTCAGCAACTTAAGCCTGTGGAGAAAGTAGGTTTTCCTCGTGGGAAACAACGAAATTATTACATGAAAACTAACAATGTTCTTTGTTACAGAGAAAATAGAACTGAATAGAAAAGACTGTTATCAAAGGTAGGATATGTGTCAATAAATGTGCTTCGACTCTGGCACAGTGCTATTGACTGTGCGAGCTTCGGATTGTTCTCTGAAGTCCCTTTGGTGTGGAGCATATTGGCTCCCTTCTGGCTGTTGGCCTTGTTGCAGTGGAGGTGGAGGCGGAGGCTGTTGCCAAGAAGCTTGAGGTTGACTTGCCGAAGCTACAGAAACTGCAGGGTGGTTGTCTATGTATTGTGGGATGTAAGGCGGATGGTACGAAGCAGTATGCATGACCTGCTTCGGCTGAGCTTGTTGCGCTGCAGCTTCGGCTATTTCCTTTTGCTTCTGGATTGTAACATGGCACATCCTGGTGGTATGGCCCTTGTTTTCTCCACAGAACAAGCAAAACATTCTCCTTGGTTGATCTCCAAATCTTCCGCCGAAGCCCCTGGCGCTTCTGCCTCTTGGAGCTGGTGGCCGGAAGAAACTTTGCTGTTGCCCCGAAGCCTGTGAGGAGCTCTGCGGCCTGTTCTGCTGACTCCCCTTATCATCATTTTGAGTAGAATTGTGGATGGACCTGACATGCCTCGGATAGAATCTTCCTCCGAAGCCCCTGGTCATTTCAGAGAATCTGAAAGCCTCCTCCCTTCTTTGGCGAAAATCATTATCGGCACGAATGTACTCGTCCATCTTCTGGAGTAGCTTCTCCAAAGTCTGAGGTGGCTTCCTAGCGAAGTATTGAGCTGAAGGTCCAGGTCGAAGCCCCTTGATCATGGCTTCGATGACAATTTCATTGGGCACCGTTGGTGCCTGCGCCCTCAAACGTAAGAACCTTCTGACATACGCCTGAAGGTATTCTTCATGATCCTGAGTGCACTGGAACAAGGCTTGAGCAGTAACCGGCTTCGTCTGAAACCCTTGAAAGATGGTTAACAACATGTCCTTCAGCTTTTGCCATGAAGTAATCGTTCCTGGTCGAAGGGAGGAATACCAGGTCTGAGCAACATTCCTGACAGCCATAACAAAAGACTTTGCCATGACTGCAGCATTGCCACCATACGAAGACACTGTTGCTTCGTAGCTCATCAAAAACTGCTTCGGGTCTGAATGGCCATCGAACATGGGAAGCTGAGGTGGCTTGTAGGACGGAGGCCAAGGTGTAGCCTGCAGCTCAGCGGACAGGGGAGAAGCATCATCGAAAACAAAATTTCCATGATGGAAATTGTCATACCAGTCATCTTCGTTGAAGAAGCCCTCCTGATGAAGGTCTTTTTGTTGAGGCCTTCTGTTCTGCTCATCGTGAGTAAGATGGCGAACTTCTTCAGAAGCTTCGTCTATCTGCCTCTGCAGCTCAGCTAGCCTGGCCATCTTTTCCTTCTTCCTCTGCACCTGTTGATGAAGCATCTCCATATCCCGGATCTCTTGGTCTAGTTCATCCTCCTGAAGCGTCGGGCTGACGGCCTTCCTCTTCTGGCTTCGGGCCTCCCGAAGAGAGACAGTCTCCTAGTTGGGGTCCAGCGGTTGCAGTGCTGCAGCCCCAGTCGCTGAAGCTTTCTTCGGCGCCATAGCGAGGGTCTATGGCTTTTGAAGGTGTTCAAAAAACTCAAAGTGGAAGTGAGTTCACCGGAGGTGGGCGCCAATGTTGGTGACTTGTTCTCAAATGCTTTGGATTAAGAACAAGGCAACATGAAAAGTGTTAAATGATAAGTTCCTTCGTCCTTTGAAACATCATTTCCCTTCGGGATATAATGTGCTCCGGACGAAGGTCACAAATAATATATCTTCGTAAGTTATGACAAAGGATTTACACGTAACATAAAAAGTAATTAGAACATTTAAATTTTATCACAATGTCATTTCTATTTTATTATCATATAACAATAGAAATGACTTCAAATAATAAGTGTACCTTCGGATTGCAAGGAGACAAAAGTACAAGGATGACGCGAAAGCGTATGCCAAGTCAGCGTGTCCAGTACAGGAGTACTGTTCATCTATTTATAGGCGTGAGACTCAGCCCATGTAAAATTACATTCATGTCCATTACATTTGCTAATGACTTATGGAAATCTGTCAAGGCCTAAGTAGTCTTTTCATCTTTAAGTCGGTTCCCCTTTCTGCTATCGCGACGAAGCTTTCCTGCGCACAGCTTCGGCAGTGCACCATCCTTCGTAGAGCTTGGTAATCAGCCCGTCCTCCATCTCAATCCCCCTTCGTCTGGTTCAGGCTTCGTCCTGACCGTACTTCATGTTTATCATTCTGAGTTCCGAAGATACCTGTTCATATAATCCACTTGGAAAACATTGTCAAACCATGTTTTTGAGGACCTTCGGAGGACGAAGGCCCCCAACAATTACCTTGTTTACCCCTGAATCACTTGGGTAGTTTGCTATTGCTTTACATGGTTTTGGGATAATCATTTATTACCTCTATGTTCCAATTCTTTTTGTTATTCTATTTATGTTCATGTTGAGATCATTAATGTTAATTGGAACATAGAGCTTAACTTGAGTAACACGTGCCACCACAAGGGTTTAATGGGACGCCCTTGGCTGACTAATTAGGAAAGCTAGTGGAAGACTACCTTACCCGAAAGGGGCAAGGGCAGTAGGGGAGTGGTCAGTGTAGGGAGGTCCCTGGTTGATTTTGCTGCGATGGCGGTCAGCCAGGAACCCTGCATTGGAACTTCCTATAAATTATAGCGGGTTTTCGGAAGCTAGTGGAACTTTGTAAAGGCCTCGTAGTGTTGCCCTGCCGCGCTTCCTAGGTAGAGGTGTATGGGATTCGCGACCCCTTGGCAGATGGGTAACATGACTTGTGGGTAAAGGGTACAACCTCTGCAGAGTGTAAAACTGGTATACTAGCCGAGCTCGCGGTCATGAGCAGCTCAGGACTCTCTGATGTTTAAATTATGGAACTTAAATTCAATTTTGTCATTTGCATTGCATGGGTATATTATTTATTTTGTTCATTTACTTTATTTATGGTTTGGTATTTACTTACACTTAGTAACTGCTAATAAAATTTTGACCAACTACTTAAAAGCAATGCTCAGCTTTAACCCCTTTCATTGATTTGCCTTACACATCACATGAACTCACACCTTTGTGAGTTTATGTCCACTGGTTCCCCACAACTTGTTGAGCTATGATCATGTGTGAGCTCACCCTTGCTGTCTCACACCCCCCCCCCCACAGGAGAAGAGCAGGTGGTTCAGGAGGAGCCACAAGGCGAGGAGTATGATCTGATCTAGGTGGCGTTTCTCAGTTGACATTGGCGCCGACGATCCTTAGTTCGTTTTACTTTTATCTTTTATTTTGTAATAAGTCTTCCGCTATGTAATAAATACTCTGATGTTTTATGACATTTATCTCTATACACTCTGTTATTATATATGTTGTCTTCTTGGCGCATGTATGAGATGCACCTGGCTTTGTTCCTTAAAGCCGGGTGTGACAGAAGTGGTATCAGAGGAAATGTTGACTGTAGGACGAGACCTAGATAGAGATGGACAAACCCTTTCCTACTTACCTTACTCTGACTCATTCTATACTCATCTCATCTTGATCTCGTCTCACCTTTTTGCTATTCTACTCTGATCATTCTTATCTTTTCTACTCTAAGACAAGATGGATTTCACACCTTGGAATCCTATGACTATGATCTTTCTAAGAGATAGGGAACCTAAGACAAAATTAAAACTATTTTCTCTATTTAAAATGTTGTTTGATTGTGCTGATGCTAAATGCTGATTTGCTTCTTTGATTGATTGAATTATGGACATCTTAGTATGTACCACCATAAGGTATTGAATTAGCTAGGATAGGTAAAATATTAATCTGCTTAGCTAATAAAATTCCCCAAAGTAACCTGATTTGTAAATACCTGCCTTGTCTACTATTTTCTTACCATATGTATCTAACTCAGATGGTCAATACCAGGCGGGGTGGTGGAATTGACTTGCCTCCTAACCAACACACTCGAAGGATATATAGACAACCTCAGCCACAGCCTGCAGAGATGAATCCTCCCAATCCTCCACCAGGCGGAGTTGACCCACTGGTTGCTGCTCAGATGGCGGTGACGCAGCAAATGGCAGACACTATGGCTGATATGCGTGCTCAGATGCAGCAAGAACGCCAGGAGATGCGTCAGGAAAGAGAAGATATACGACAGGAGTTGCGCCAGGAGCGAGATGAGATACGCCAGGAAAGGAGGGCACAACAACAGCAGCTGCAACAACAAATGCAACAGCAACAACAGCAGCAACAACAGCAACAAGTGCCACTGCCTCCACCACCACCACCAGTTCCACCTCGCGATAAGCACCGGGAGTTCATGAGTCATAAGCCACCTACATTTGCAAGCTCACCTGATCCACTGGACGCGGATGATTGGCTGAAGTCCGTTGAAAAGATGCTGAATATTGCACAGTGCACGGACCGGGAGAAGGTTTTATATGCTTCTGGACGTCTGACAGGTCCTGCTACTGACTGGTGGGATTCTTATACTGCTGCCCATGATGCTGCGGATACTATTACTTGGGCAGAGTTCAGTACACAGTTCAGAAACTACCATATTCCAGCTGGTATGATAAAGATCAAGAAGAAGGAATTTCTGTCACTGAAGCAAGGAAGTATGTCAGTCAGCGAGTACCGCGACAAGTTTATCCAGTTATCCAGATATGCTCCTGAAGAAGTTGCTGAAGACGAGAGGAAGCAGGAGCACTTCATTGAAGGACTTAATGGACCACTGCAGTATGCTCTAGTGGCACACACATTTCCATCATTTCAGAGGCTGCTTGATAAGGCTCTTGCTATTGAACACAAGCGTGTTCAGCTGGGTGATTTGAAGAGAAAGGCAATATCTCAAGGACAAGGAAGTAGCAGTGTTCGTCCTTGCTACAGTTCACCACAGGGTACACCGACTCGACCAGGAGGACCGCGCCCAGTTCAGCAATCACCACTGAGGACCCCACCTCCTCGATAGGCTACCCCTACTGGCACCCCGACGAAGTTTTCAGGACAGAGTCCAGGCACCACATGTTTCAAGTGTGGGAAGACTGGTCATTATGCAAATGTCTGCCCACAGAGGATGGCTACTACTCCAGTTCAGAACAGGCAGCAAACTCCAAGTTCTGGCAAGGGATATTCTATTGCCAAGGTTAATCAAGTCAGCGTTGATGCTACTCCAGATGGAGGGGACCTCGTAATTGGTATGTTTTATGTTAATGCAATTCCTGCAACCATATTATTTGATTCTGGTGCTACACATTCATTCATGTCTGCTCGATATGCCAACACAAATGAAATACCACTGCTAAATATGAGAAAACCCATGATAGTAATTACACCTAAAGGGCCTGTTGAGGCGAATCAAATGACACGTAGATTGACATTGACCATTATGGGTAGAGAATTTGGAGCTACTGCTATAATATTAGAGTCAAGCAGTATAGATCTGATCCTTGGTATGTCATGGCTAAGAAAGGCAAAGGCCGGTATAGCATGTGGTAGAGGTACCATAGAACTCACTACCACTAAAGGAGAAAGGTTTCAAGTTAATATTGCAGTAACCTCCTCACCCATGCGTGCAATGTTCTTTATACCTGAGGAGTTTGTTGGTGACAACATCCGGGTGGTTAGAGATTTTCTGGATGTCTTTCCAGAGGAGTTACCAGGGATGCCACCTGATAGAGAAGTTGAGTTTGTTATTGATCTCTTACCTGGAACCGCCCCTATTTCTAAACGGCCATATAGGATGTCCGTAGAGGAGTTGAAGGAACTTAAGAAGCAGTTAACTGAGTTACAAGATGCTGGGTACATTCGTCCGAGTTCCTCACCTTGGGGAGCACCGGTCTTGTTTGTACAGAAGAAGGATGGATCGCAGCGGATGTGTGTGGATTATAGATCTCTTAATGATGTTACAGTGAAGAACAAGTATCCGTTGCCCCGTATCGAGGATTTATTTGATCAGATGAGAGGTGCAAGAGTATTTTCGAAGATTGATCTCCGATCCGGTTACCATCAGATGAGGATTAGACCATCGGATATTCCCAAGACGGCTTTCTCGACTCGATATGGATTATTTGAGTTTACTGTTATGTCGTTTGGATTAACCAATGTACCAGCTTATTTTATGAACTTGATGAATAAGGTGTTTATGGAGTATTTGGACAGATTCGTCGTGGTGTTCATCGACGATATTCTCATTTATTCTCAGAATGATAACGATCATGAGGAACATCTGAGGTTGGTGCTACAGAAGCTTCGAGATAACCAGCTATATGCCAAGTTCAGCAAGTGCGAGTTTTGGATTGATAAGGTACCATTCCTTGGACATATTATTTTTAATGGAGGAATAGCAGTGGATCCTGCTAAGGTTAAGGAGATAATGGAATGGAGAGTACCCACTACAGTTACTGAGATTCGGAGTTTCTTGGGACTCGCAGGATATTATCGGAGATTTATTGAAGGGTTCTCTAAGATTGCCAAACCTATGACTTCGCTTTTGGAGAAAGGAAGAGAATTTAAGTGGGACGAGAAGTGCCAAGACAGCTTTGAGCAATTGAAAAAGAGGTTGATGTCGCCACCAGTATTGGTTATGCCAGACCTACAGAAAGGATTTGATATCTATTGCGATGCATGTGGCCAAGGCTTAGGATGTGTGCTCATGCAGGAAGGACATGTGATTGCTTATGCATCTCGTCAGTTGCGGAAACATGAATTGAACTACCCCACTCATGACTTGGAATTGGCAACCGTTGTGCATGCGCTTAAGATTTGGAGACATTATATCATGGGAACCAAGTGTCAAGTATATACGGATCATAAGAGTCTGAAATATATATTCACTCAGAAGGATCTCAACCTTAGGCAACGCCGTTGGTTGGAGCTTATTAAGGATTATGATTTGGAGATTCACTATCACCCGGGCAAGGCAAATTTGGTTGCAGATGCCTTGAGTCGCAAGGAGCATGTTCATTCAGCTATTGTTGCCCAGCTACCCGATGAGATTGTTGAGGATTTCAGGAGACTTAACCTGGGGATAGTTGCTCATACAGAAGGAGTTACTATTGATGTGGAACCTACTTTGGAGCAAGAAATTCGCAAAGGTCAAATTGGTGATGCTAAAATAAAAGAGATTAAGGATCTGATTACTGAAGGTCGAGTTCCGGAATTTACGGAAGATGAGCAAGGCACTGTATGGTTCAAGGACAGGATGTGTGTTCCTGATATTAAAAGCCTTCGAGAGACTATTTTAAAGGAGGCCCATGACTCGGATTATTCTATTCATCCTGGTAGTACTAAGATGTATCAGGATTTGAAACGGAAGTATTGGTGGTATGGATTGAAAAGAGATGTAGCTGCGCATGTGGCTATGTGCGATGTATGTCAAAGAGTTAAGGCTGAACATCAGAGGCCAGCTGGACTATTGCACCCACTGAAGATACCCGAGTGGAAGTGGGAAGAGATTGGTATGGATTTCATCACTGGATTGCCTCGCACCCAGAAGGGATATGATGCTATATGGGTGATTGTGGATAGATTGACTAAAGTGGCTCACTTTATTCCTGTAAAGACTACATATAAAGGTTCTCAGCTAGCAGAGTTATATATGGCTCAGATTGTGTGTTTGCATGGAGTACCAAAGAAGATCGTGTCTGATCGAGGTTCGCAGTTTACCTCAAGGTTTTGGAGAAGCTTTCATGAGAACATGAGTACGAAGTTGAATTTTAGTACGGCTTATCACCCTCAGACTGATGGACAGACTGAAAGGACTAATCAAGTATTGGAAGATATGTTGAGAGCATGTGCCCTTCAGCATGGAGGAAGTTGGGATAAAAGTTTACCGTATGCTGAGTTCTCGTATAATAATAGTTACCAGGCCAGTCTGAAGATGTCACCTTTTGAGGCTTTGTATGGGAGGAAGTGCAGAACTCCTTTGTATTGGGATCAGACTGGAGAGAGACAGTTCTTTGGGCCTGAATTGATTCAGGAAGCAGAAGAACAAGTCCGTATAATTCGAGAGAATTTGAGAGTGGCTCAAACCAGGCAAAAGAGCTATGCTGATAATAGAAGGAGGCCACTGGAATTTGAAGAAGGAGATTACGTGTATCTCAAGGTGTCACCACTTCGTGGAATGAGGAGATTTAAAGTCAAGGGCAAATTGTCCCCTCGCTATATTGGACCATTCTTGATCTTTAGGCGAGTTGGAGAGATGGCATACCAACTCGAGTTACTTGATAGTCTATCGGATGTGCATAATGTGTTCCACGTGTCTCAGCTTAAGAAGTGTCTCCGTGTCCCTGAGGAACAGTTACCCATGGAAGAACTTAGTGTTCAAGGTGATTTGACTTACACAGAGTACCCGATTAAGATTTTGGATACTTTGACTCGAGTTACGAGAAATAAAGTGGTAAAGATGTGCAAAGTCCAATGGAGTCACCACGGTGAAGATGAAGCAACTTGGGAAAGAGAAGAAGAGCTTCGTATAGATTTTCCCCACCTTTTCCCTAGATCTTCTTAATCTCGAGGACGAGATTATTTTTAAGGGGGGTAGGATTTGTAACACCCATTTGTAAATTGCTAGGAAAATATACCAATAGAGAAACAATTCCTCTTTATGTGAGTTTGACCTTCATGCATCATCATATGTGAACACCATGTCCAAGAACAATTAATAAAAAGATATGCTACTAAATCATTGCATCATGCTGAATATTTTATTTTTGTGTGCCTTTTGTAACAAGAAAATATTAAAGACCAAAAAAAGGGAAATTGCACGTCGTCGCGCCGTCTTCTCCGTGGCCGGGGGCCGTCGCGTCCGTGGGTATCCACATCATCGGCTGGGGTGCAAACCCTCTCTGGTAATTCGTCTGCGCCCCTGTATTAATTTGGACCGGTCGATGTTGAATCTAGGGGGTAGTGGCGCCGGAATCGGGAGCTCCGGCGTGGGTATTGCCGTGTTCGGGACGCCACCGTGTTCCAGGTGAACCAGGGTGGAAGACGCCGCGCGGACCGTTGTGATTGAATCCAAGGGTCACGACTTCGTAAAACCGTGACCGTTGATCGACTGCTCTGCGGTTAAGATTAGACCTTCGGGGAACGATTCGGTCGGAATAGCGTGGGTCGTCCGATCTGGATCCCGTGACCCTGATTCAATCTCATTTCATTAAACCACGGCCGCTGATTCCGGATCCAACCGCTATGGGCGCATACCGGTTCGCAGAGTGGGTAGTCTAATCTGAGCCACAAGATCTAGATCCTACGGGCAATAATAGAGAATACCCTTTCGCGGCGCTAGACTTACAAAAGAGCCCCTGTCTTTATTAACAATAAACCCGCCGTCCTACTGCATAGTATTCTGAGTCTTGGAAACCTTGCACTGAGCCCCCTATGTTCCTGTATAAATGAGGCCCAGTCCAGAGCGGTGTAAAATCCGAGAAAATAATTTATAAATGGATTTTTAATAGGAAAATAATGGCTAGAACTTCAATAATTCATAGAAAATTCATATGAGCTCCAAATCACTCCCTTCCAATTCCTAAAATTTTGTAATTTTATTATCTATCACTTAGAGCCTCTGTCTTATCATGACAACAGTAAGAAAATTAATCTCACACTTAATCCTATTTAAAACACATAAACCCTTTGGAAATGCATAACTTAAATTCTATAACTCCAAAAATTATGATTCCTGTTCCTAGGATTTTATTTTAATATGTAGATTATTACTGTGTATTTTATTTATATGTTTGGTGTAATGTTAATTTCTCTATATACACTGTGCTTGTTTGTATTGTGGCGAGTAGAAGAGCCCGTGACTGAGGATCCTGGTGAGCAGCAGGTTGAAGTAGCTGAGCAGGAGCTCATTGAAGGCAAGTTGTGCCCTTGACCACTTTTTACCTAATAATGTTTTTTAATACCACTTATCCATGCATAGGTTAATTTTGATGGGATCCAATAGGTCACCCTAGATTGTTTATCTCATTACCTTGTTTACCCCTGAATCACTTGGGTAGTTTGCTACTGCTTTACATGGTTTTGGGATAATCATTTATTACCTCTATGTTCCAATTCTTTTTGTTATTCTATTTATGTTCATGTTGAGATCATTAATGTTAATTGGAACATAGAGCTTAACTTGAGTAACACGTGCCACCACAAGGGTTTAATGGGACGCCCTTGGCTGACTAATTAGGAAAGCTAGTGGAAGACTACCTTACCCGAAAGGGGCAAGGGCAGTAGGGGAGTGGTCAGTGTAGGGAGGTCCCTGGTTGATTTTGCTGCGATGGCGGTCAGCCAGGAACCCTGCATTGGAACTTCCTATAAACTGTAGCGGGTTTTCGGAAGCTAGTGGAACTTTGTAAAGGCCTCGTAGTGTTGCCCTGCCGCGCTTCCTAGGTAGAGGTGTATGGGATTCGCGACCCCTTGGCAGATGGGTAACATGACTTGTGGGTAAAGGGTACAACCTCTGCAGAGTGTAAAACTGGTATACTAGCCGAGCTCGCGGTCATGAGCAGCTCAGGACTCTCTGATGTTTAAATTATGGAACTTAAATTCAATTTTGTCATTTGCTGCATGGGTATATTATTTATTTTGTTCATTTACTTTATTTATGGTTTGGTATTTACTTACACTTAGTAACTGCTAATAAAATTTTGACCAACTACTTAAAAGCAATGCTCAGCTTTAACCCCTTTCATTGATTTGCCTTACACATCACATGAACTCACACCTTTGTGAGTTTATGTCCATTGGTTCCCCACAACTTGTTGAGCTATGATCATGTGTGAGCTCACCCTTGCTGTCTCACACCCCCCCCCCCACAGGAGAAGAGCAGGTGGTTCAGGAGGAGCCACAAGGCGAGGAGTATGATCTGATCTAGGTGGCGTTTCTCAGTTGACATTGGCGCCGACGATCCTTAGTTCGTTTTACTTTTATCTTTTATTTTGTAATAAGTCTTCTGCTATGTAATAAATACTCTGATGTTTTATGACATTTATCTCTATACACTCTATTATTATATATGTTGTCTTCTTGGCGCATGTATGAGATGCACCTGGCTTTGTTCCTTAAAGCCGGGTGTGACAGCCTGGCACCCCCCAACGGGTATTCTCTCTAGTGGAAAAGTACATCACTTTGTGCTTCCTTAAATCCAATACTTGGCTCTTTTGACATAGAAAAGGTATGCTCTCTAGTGGAAAAGTATTATCCTACAGAATTCTCAAATCAAGAAAGAATGCAATTAGAGTGCCAATTGCCACATTTTCAACTTGATGTTTGCAACCATCCAGAACTAAAGGGTTTATCATCTTTGGCTGATTTAACAAGTGGATTAGTTAAATTGGATAAAGATTCTTCTTATCCGATGGTAGATAAATTATTGAGATTACTCTTGACTCTCCCTGTGTCAACTGCGACCACAGAGTGAGCCTTTTCAGCTATGAAATTTGTGAAGACACGTCTTCGAAGCAAAATAGGAGATGCCTATTTACGGGATTATCTGGTCGTTTATATTGAAAGGGGATTAGCGGCAATGATTAGTTCTGATGATATTATCAAGGCCTATGATCTAGCTAATACACATAGAGCTAAATTCAAAATAACTAAGATGTAATTTTAATTTGTTTGACAAAATAGATGCTCTTTTATTATATTGTTTTGTAATGAAGATTATATATCAATATATGCATTGTGGTTTATTCCCTTGCCATTTTTATATTGTGTCATTGCTGGTTTGGTCATTTGGAAGCTAAGCCTGCCCCCTCTGTCTTCGGATCCTGGCTTCGCCCCTGTCTACACTGTATAACATAATTAGTATCGGTATATATCATAAACTAGTTCTAACGAGCCTAGCTGCATGGCTGTTTGTAGAGTTCATATATTTATGAGAGAAATAAAGCATTTAAATTAGATTTTTTGTTTCCATGCATGTCAATCCATTTTCTCTCAACGCACATTCTTGTCATCCTAAATTTGTGCACACGCAGGAGGAAACTAATTTTTTATGCGACGTACCATATTGCATAAATACATACACCGCGTAGCATAATTAGTATCAGTATATATCATAAAATATTTCTAATGAGACTAGCTGCATGAGTGTTATAGAGATCTTATATTTATGGGCAGAATAAAGCATTCAAATCAGATTTTTTGTATACATGCCAATCCATCTCCTAAATTTGTGCGCATGCCTTCCAATTTTGTTGCGTATGCAAATAGAAACAAAAGACACCCATGCAGGGATGGACGCGGGGGTGGATGCAGGCAGGCAGGCTGGTCTGATCGGGTGGTGCAGGGGCAGCTGGGGCTTCCACCATATGTTTAGAAGCCTAGGGCTCACAATAGCCTCACCCTATATATATATCCAAGTATGCCCGCCCAGGTAATGCCCAGCTAGTGGTGGCTCGAGCAGAATCCGGTGTAATTTTGATTTCATCAATAATCTTTGGTTGCGTGAAAAAGCGAATCCTCCGAAGTGAACTTCGGAGTTTGGATAGGTTGGCAAAAAAGCAAATGAATGTTGTGTCTAGTGGACACGAACATCAACCCATTTTATACATGAAATTCAAAACATGGTTTATCGCTGCAGGCGGGACCCATGTGTCAGAAATGAACAAAGGTGTATTTAGATAATTTCGTTTTCGCTAACAAGCTCCGAGAAGGTGTTTTCGGACCTTTAGCACAAGGCCTTTGTTTGTTTTGCGGTCTGAGTTCGTTATGAAAAACGAACTGATACCACGAGAGGCTACTGTTGGAGGCCTTCTTCGCCTGAAGGTGCTCAAAGCATTAACTTAGCAGTTACTCTTTAGCTTGTTTTTAGTGTAACAAGACGATTGCCAAAGGACACCTTCAGCTAGAGTTGTCATGCAAACATCACAATAAAGACGAAGCTACCAGCTTCCAACTAATGACGTGCATCCATGACAGATGAGCAAGTCGGAGCTATTAGAAGTCCCCAAAACTTGTTTAGCAAGACTACAAAAAGAAAAGACAGTATTACTCTTAGCTTACTCATTAGTACAAATGTATAGGAATTACCAAAGTTGTACCTCACGTCTATAAATAGAGGAACAATATCATGCATTAGACACACCTTTTTTTGACTAGAGAAAACTGAATTGCTCTGCCTATGAATTTGTATTTCTCTTACCTTCATAGACACACCTTTTTTTACTAGAGAAAACTGAATTGCTCTGCCTATGAAGTTGTATTTCTCTTACCTTCGTATTGTAACTCCAAGGAGTTGAAGGTATATTTGTAATCTTCTGTTAAATAATAAAACAAGGAAAGAAGTAATGTTCCATAAGGTTGAATTACATGCTTCATCTTTTTATCATGCATCATTTACCTTCAATGTCCTTTGCTTGCTCTTTTTCAACTCTATATCTTCATCTCTTAATCAATCTCTCCTTCGGGAAAAATAGATTAAGGGATGAAGATGAAGCTTGACTCAATTGTGTTGCCTTGTTTTTTATATCCCGAAGGAATCAAAAGCGAGTGAACAACACGACCCATTTTATACAACAAATACACATAATTCGAGGATCCAGGTGGAATCACCCACTGCAAAGTGGTCCCCATATGTTAGATGCTTATAAAAGCGTGTTTTTAAAATTTCGTTTTCAATAACGAGCTCCGAGAAGGTATTTTTTGGACCTTCGGCATGAGGCTTCCTTCGTTTATTCTGTGGTCTGAGCTCGTTATGACATACGAAATAGTACCATGAGTTGCTACCGTAGTGGAGTCTTCTCCTACCAAAGCTCCTCAAATTATGGAGTTGTCAATTGTTTCTAAGTCTGTTTCAGGTGTTTCGAAAGGATAATGAAGTACTCCTTCATTCAGGGCCTTTGTTTGAATGGCACACACACGAAACGAAATTGAGAGCTTCGACTCTATTATTAAAGCGTGTGTTAACAAGTCAACAAAGGAGAAGGGGAAGAAAACCTGAAGGCTTGATCAACACATCTGCAAAGGCAAAGACGATGATACCCTTAGAGGATTTTGTAGTTTGTATGCATAGGAATTTAAAGGCATATTTGTAATTTCATATGAAATTATACTCTAGCTCATCACTAAAAAAAGATATAGTAACGTACAAACGAACATCTTTTTGAAGAAAGTCTAGATAAATTTCAGCAGCTGCCATTTTTGGTGAACAACATGCATGGACGTCGTGCCATCAAAAATAAGATTTTTATGGGCGAAAAAAGCTTACTTTTAGTGGAAAAGCATTATTTCCCGGGCCATTGAAAATTTACTGATTTTTTGTAGTGTCTCTAGTAGTCAAAAAGTGCACTTTTCCATATATTTCGAGGGATTCCTATCTTTATCTCTATCCACAGAGATAACTATCTATTCTATATAGAGAGATTTTTCTAAAAATTGATCTAGACTATCCTCTCCTCTATCCGGATAGATATGTCCCTATGAGCGACTAGGCCAATCTTTTTTATATATTTTGGCCATGTCCGTTTCCGCTCCAATCTTGAACTTCTATTTTATCCAATATTTATCTTTTGTTTGGAAAAACCAAACCCACATATTGATCTTTAAGTATCCCTTTCTCTTTCTTTTGGGAGCCGATCTTTCAAAGATGGGAAATTCCAATGATTCTTTCCGTTTTGTCGAGCCCTGCTTTGGTCTCTGGTTTGATGGTTGTACGTGCTACAAATCCGGTACATTCCGTTTTGTTTCCCATCCTAGTCTTTTGCGAAACTTCTGCGTTCAGCACTTCTAACACGAGAGGTACACACAAAAAGTATAAGCAATGGACGACACGAGAGAAAGCGAGAGATTGAAAAGAAATTTTGACTTTTAATATTAGATGACGTAATTAGAGAAAACAAGTAAAGATGAATCCGGATACTTATTTGGATGTTAAATTTTTGTTCTTTCTTCGATTACGAACAAATAAGATAACTAATTTCCTATGTAATTTATATTATCGTTTTAGTATTGAGCTTATTAAGATTTATAAAAAGGTAAATTTCAAATTCGTTCTTTATCTTTTAAAATATTAATATAAAATTCGGATACAGATATGATTCGAATTTAGATGTTTTTTCACCTATGAACATAATGAGCAAAAAAAATATTCTTATCTTCATAATATGTTTAGCATCAAATTCTATGCACATCTATGTTAAAATATTGAATTTATCATATAATTTGGATGTTTAGGATCCATCTCAAAAAAACGAGAGATAAAAAACTTTCTAATATCTCAAAAACATGGTTTCTATCGGCTCCTCCTACATTTACTCTTACAACATTTAAAAACACAAAAGAAACTATTTTACCAAACGATCACAACATGGCTTTGGCCCCTATATAACTGTTTCTAGAGAAACTAAGGCCCTGCCAAAAGTGCCAAAAGACCCTAACTAGTAAGAAATTTAATCACCTTCGATACCCTTCAATTCACTTCTAATCAAGCTGACCCTGGGATTGATTTGACGACCAAAGAAATGGAGAGAATCATGAGAAGAAATCATTTTGCTATTTAAAATAAAATAGCAAAAGGATTCTTTTCACATAGATCTACTCTATTTCCTGTTCACTAAACCAGCTCTAGGGATTGAGAAGATTTTATGCTCACAAGTCAAAATCTCTCTCAACTCCTTGGGTTGAAGATTAAACGAAAAAGGCCACACTAACGGAAATCGTTGCAAGCAAGTTGCTAATCTCAGCTTTGACGAACACACAACAAAGCGAGACAAATAAACACAGGTGTTGGGCATTTTCATCCTAGGATCACCACAAAAGTAGTTCATTTACCTGCCCTGTCTTCGGTGCTGCCGATGACAAGCATTGGCAGGTCAGGCCGGCTGACATCGGGAACGCCTGCCAGCGGCAATGGCGACGACTCGAGCACCGGCCTCCTACCTCTTAGCTTGAGGGAGCCCTTGATCATGTCTCCCAGCGACTTGAATGGGTTGCTCAGCTTGTTCCGCACCCAGAGGAGGAAGGACACCTCGTTGACCTGCCACACGGCCGTCAGGACGATGACGGTGCCGAGGAGCAGGTGGGTGACCTTGTTCTGCCTCTTGATGTTGTTCAGTTCCTTGGCGATGTCAGCTAGCTCCACCTCCTTGCTGTGTTCGCCTTTCCCTGCAGCCTGGTGATCCAGGTGGGGCAAGTTTGGTTCCAACATGTCCGAATCTGCGTCGTTTTCTACTTCACCCAACTGTCAAGGGGAAACGGTGTGCTTTCAGCATTTGCATTAAGAAAGGATGGTCCAAGCACCATGTAAAATAGATGCAACTAAAAGCATCTACACTTCACAATACTACTGTGTGCAGTGCGTGGCCAGATTCATTTGCTAGCTTCAAAAGTGCTATGACATGACATGACTGATACACGACGAATGGAAACATGCATACCTTGGTGAGCAACGACGACAGGAGCTCCTGCTCCTCCTGCCTGGACGTCAAGCGCTTCTCTTCTCCCTTGCCATCGCTCCACTTCTCCTCCAGGAAGCCATGGATGGAATCCTGCACAAGCTCCACCTTCTTTTTCCTCCTTGTCTCCACACCGACGCCTCCTTTCTGGGCGTCGTCCCGCCCGTTGGCAAGATCCATGGCGACAAAGAGGATGATGGAAGAGATGGCGCTGTCTCGACTGGTCAATCAAATAAATAATAGAAAATCCACGTCGGCGTCACGGATTCGTCGAGATCTCCTTCTCGTCGAACCAGTTCGGCGACCGATGGCATCTTGATTCCTGACGACGGGCGTGGGAGTGGGGAACTTCCGAAATTGGCGTGGCACCTAACATGCTCATGCGCGACGCTTAGCTATCCCAACCATTCTCTCTCAAATACCCTATTTGCACTTTCTATTCATATTTAAACATATTTTCTTAACTATTCTTCTCCTGTTTATCTTCCTCTTCAACCATTTCACCATATTCAGCTCTCCTTTACTTTTTAACTAAGCTATTTACTTTTTATATATCAGTTGTTGGAGTTTTAAAAATTACTATCATATTTATAATATCATAATACGCATTGTTATCGGATAATTATACTAAAAAAGTTTAATTTCACAATTAAAGTACTGATTAACGAAATGGAGGAATATTAGAACTCCTCTGTGTGGAATACTTCTCTCCCCGTAGAGAGGGTGCTCGAGGGGACATTGTTGGACCCCTCCTCCCCCATTGTACACCCCTTGGGACAATGGAAGAGAGGAGGCCGGCTGGCGTAAGCCATTGGAGCTAGCCTTACAACAAGCTATGATACTCAATTGAGCTGGTTTTATAATAGTATTAAGTAAACTTTTTTATAATAGTACTTACAAATAAAAGCAACTTCTCTAAAACAATATTTCACTCCTATTTCATCATTTCTATTTTCTACTGTTTAAAATAATATTTTTACTCTTACCGCTCGTACTGATTCCAACTTCTTTTAACCTAACTCTCTTTGCCCCTCCCTATCTTATCCAACTAAGGTTAGGATGAATATTATTGCAGTCGTAGGTGCTTTGTGAACACAAGGTTAATTTGTCCCTTGTGGTTCGGGTTGATGATGAGTGATTGTCAGCAGGTAGCGTTTCGGGTGGAGTAATGGACTAACCGAGGCGTGAGTTATGTGTGTGCAACCATGTCTCTCGGCTTATGGTGTGTAGGTGTGGATCATAGGTACGGTGGTTGACGGTGAAGGTGGAGGTCACGAGGGTTCGTGTCGATGGATCTAGAGCGGCGAAAGACGAGCGTTGTGACTTGATCGAGGGACCAGAGCCATCAAGTGACTAACCGTGGTGACTGACACCTAGGACACGCACTCGTGCGAGGACGTAACGGAGCAGGTCGTGTTGCCGGCGTGGTCGAGGACTAGCGGGACACGTGTCTAGGATGTGGGGGATGCGCATGCGGTGCGCTACTCACGGTGGTTTAGTGGTTGAGCCTAAAAAACCACCTAGTGTTACGGATGGCGGGTTTTACTAAATTTGGGCCTCAAAACTCGGCGGTGGCGGTTCCTGTCACACCCAAATTTAAGGGCAAACCCGGACGCGAATCAAATGTGTGGTAGGATCAAGTCTCACACATATGGTGACTCATGTACAATAAGGAATGTCACATATTTACTATATATTAGGAGTTTTGTTCAAAATAACTAAATAAATTATATCATAAAAAGATAACGATCCTCCACAACCATAATTGACTGGGAGACGACGGTCTAGACCTCTCACAAACTCATCGCTACATCCTTCATGCTCCTTATCTTATGGTACCTGTTCTTGACTGGGGTGAGTACAACAAGGGTGAGATCACATAGGTTCATCGCTCAACAAATTGTGGGAAATAATATGCATGAGCTCACTTACGGTGGGGGCTCATGTGAAGTGTAAGGCTTAACAAGAAGAATGGTTAAGGCTGAGCGTTGCTTTTAACAAGTTGGTCGAAATTTTATTATTAGTAACTAAGTGTAAGTAGATACTATCCCAATTAAATAAGAGATCACAATTAATAATAAATCCCACAATGTAATGCATATGACAGATTATGTTTAATTCCATAAATTAATCATGTGAGGGTTCGAGCCGCTCTTGACCGTGAGCACGATTGATATATCAGTTTTACACTCTGCAGAGGTTGCACATATTTACCCACAAGTCGTGTTACGCATTTTCCATGGGGTCATGAATCCTATACATCTCTACCGAGGAGACGAGGCAGGATAGCTGTCACACCCGGTTTTAAGGGCAAAGTTGAATGCATAGCATGTGTGTCAAGATCTATTTCCACACATATATTGACATCACAAGTGTAATATATCAAAAGAACAATGCATAAAAGCGTAAATAAAGATTATATTAACATATTGCACTTCGAACAGACATAATGTCTTAACCTTTATTCATCAAAGTACAACAAAACGTGAACATCCTTCCACAGGAAGATCACCAGAGGTATCACTAGACTAGCATCCATCATGTTCACCATCATATCTTCATCTGCAAACTTCTGATCAAAAATTAAGCAAGGGTGAGCTCACTTATGGTCGGGGCTCAGCAAGTGGGGTGAAAATGCAAGGTAACATGGTAAGGCTAAAGTTTAATGCGGTTAACATTTTAGTTGGTCAACATTTTATTATCAACACCTCATTACTAGGTATAAGTATATACCAAACCCATTTAGCATAAGCGACAATCTTCAGCATATATATATTATCAACATGAAGCTCAACCTCTTGAGCGAACCACTTAAGCATACTGCTTAAACAAGACTGATCACGATTTATTTCCATCTTCAAGTTCAATTATCATGTGAGGGTTCAGGCCGCTCATAACCGTGAGCACGGCTGATATATCAGTTTTTCACTCTGCATAGGTGGCTCATCTTTACCCATGAGTTGTGATTCCCTTCTAGCCTAGGTTGATCAGACCCGTATTCACTTCCAAGGTGAATGGCTAGGGTCTCACTATGAGGCTTTTCCCTAGAATCCTCACTATGCAAATGCTGGAAATGGTCAAACTGCATAGAGCACACCTATCGTAACCAACTTATAGACCAGTCTGCAGGGTAAAGCTTGGGAACTATGCCTGTATCCAATCTACCTGAGCCAGAAATATAAGCGCTTGGCAGATGCCCCCGTTTCGGTCGACCACGACCAGCACCCAACATAAGACTTTCCTAGTTATTTAGCCAAGGGCGTCCCATACCACCCTCATGGTAGCACTGTTTTCCTTAGTGATCACTCCATGTTCCAATTAAATCATATGATCTTGCTTAATCATTGGATTAGCAACAATAATGTAAACTTATCATTTGGAACATTAATATCATAAATAGGAGTGACTGTATAAAGTTAAGTTGTAGTTAGCATAGCTACTAAGGTAAAGTATAATACCCAGGTTTGATCAAGGGATAAGGTTGGAAGGGTTAGGTGTATCTGAGTAGGTAACCCATCAAATTATGCATATATCCAAGAGCAAACTTTATTAAATGTATTTTTTGGGATCAAACAGAGTATGCAGAGGGAGAAGTCCACTTGCCTTTCTTATAGAAAACTTGAGATCCTTCCACAAAATAGAACCATGATTCTCAACTACTAGATCAACCACTGAATAATACACAAACAAACAAGAAGAAACAAACACCACTCAATAACATACAACATTTACCACAGACAAAGCTAAAAGGAAAACATAACAAAAGATAAATTACTTTTCAAAAACATCACAAACGAGGGTTATAATAAAATGTATTGTTTTTTAAAAGGTTTGATTTATACTTTATAAAATAAGACATAATATTAAAACTATCATTGTTATAAATATACAAATATTAGGTTTACCAATTTAGTATTTTATAAAAGTCATATGTGATATGTCTAAGATTAAGGGTTCATAAGATGAATAAACATAGGGTTGTTTTGACGGTCACTATAGGAATCCAGTTAATCCCAGTCAGCTGCAAACCGACAGGAATAACCTCTAAACTGACGGGAATTACTAATTCCAGTCGGTTTATGGCTAATTCCCATCGGTCTTAAGCCGATGGCCATTGGATGTTGGGGATACCCTAATTCCCAACAGCGGCTGACGGGAATAAGTAATCCCCGTCGGTCGCGTATAGACCGACGAGAGTTATTGTTAATTGCCGTCGGCCAGGCCAACCGAAGGGGATAAAGAATTAATCCCCGTCAGCCCTACCTAGCCGACGGGAGTTACTAATTAATCCCCGTCGGCCATGTTACTAGGCCAACGGGAATTAATTGTTAATTCCCGTCGGTTCGACCATAGCCGATGGAAATTAACTGGGCCGATGAGAATTAATTGTTAATTCCCGTCGGTTCGACCATACTGCTACAAAACCAGCACTAAATTAGGTCACTATTTCTCCACAATTGCACACATAACTTATATATCACACAGAACAGACACATTACAAACACATGCATTCATAATCAATTCACACATTACAAACATAACATCACCAACATAGTTTACACAAACATTTCAAATAGAAAGTACGACATAAGTTCAAGTGTTTAGTTCACGAAAAACATAGAGTCAACGAGTTAAGAAACATAGTGTGCACGAGTTCAAGTGTTTAGAGATAACCACCACTTGGGTGGTTAGAGCTTTGACCGCTGTCGTCACCAGGAGGAGGGAACGCGAAGAGGGAGTCAACAAATCCAGTCCCTGCTATGGGATCAGACCCACTACCACCCACTTCGGGCGTAACCTATGCAAGTTAGCAAATATCAACATGTTAAATGCAAATATCAAAAAGTATACAAGTGTATAAATTCATCGAGAGTTATCAAACGTACCCTATCTCCAGGTGCAGGTATATGTGTCGGAGGGGTGTTGAACTGTGGTGGTGGAGCTGGTGTGGATGCAAACTGGCTCCATTGTGGTGAAGGTGGAATATTTGGTGTCATGCCCTGTTGCTGCATTAACTGTTAAACATATGTGTTACTATTGAAGATGTTGTATTGAAATATAATAATTTAGAGTTTGGATTATGTGTACTCACTTGATACATCGCTTGGTTATGTGCATTGCAAGCCTCCATAAATTTGCGTTGTTGTCTCATCTCTTCACGCATCCTCATAATCTCCAACTCCTGCTCGTTCGATCGACGAGAGCATGAACTACGGGAATACGAACCCGTCCTCTGAGATCTCACCGACGACGAGTCAATGAAACCATCGAAGAGTGTGTATCTATAAGTGATTCAAAAATTGTGATTACTGCATAATCAATTTAGTGTTAACCATATAATTTCATAAGTTAGAGCTTACCGTCCATGCGCTTTGCCACCACCACTTGTGTACACCACCGAGGGATCCACCGGTTCATGTCACTAGTCGAAGTTAGGGCCATGGCGACGAACCATATCCTCCCCATATGCCGCCTATACATCATTCACAACCATACAAATGCAGGAATTTCTATACTTTCAACGTTTGTACTTTTGGGCCAAAACTCACCAGCCGATCTGTGGTTGTCTGGCTGCAGAGCTGGTCAGGGTTGTTAGGGTCTGGTCCTTTGTGGCCCTCCTGGTAGACCTCAATGTCACTAGGCTTTTGGCCACTCGTAGCTTCCTGTATAAACAAAAAACATTCATAAGCAATTGTACTATTTGCTGATCGACATAGCTAGATCAAACTTACCATTCTTTTAGCTTTTCGGAGCATGTCGTCACCGCCAAACTTGTGGTTAGGATTGGTCCCTCGACATTGCCTGTGATGCACTGACGCTTTCTAGAAGCCTTTGGAAGCCCAATATCGACACCAAACATAGTACACATCAGGCACGGGCGCCATCCATGGAACCATCACCTGCACACATAATGTTACATATTATATCAATCACAACAATCAATAAAAAGGGTAAAACAAATTGAATACTAACCTCAAGATATTGATCCTTAGTCAAATATATCTTTGAGGACCCTTCCTTTTTATTCAAGGGGCCTGCTTCTTCCGGATGATTTTGAAAATACAGGTTTGTAGCCTGAATTCTCGCATAGTATATGGAATCCTTCATCAGCTTCTTTGCATTGTTTTGGAACACACGTTTAGCGTGCCCCATGTAATCCTCTCCGTCAGGCAACCGATATCGAAGCTACAACATAAAGAATACAAATACAATGGTATAAGTCATAGAATTACAATATTAAGAAACATAACAAAAACAATAAAGAATTCATACCCAAAAGTCATTACGCACAAGTCCCTGTCTGTCAGTGTGGTTTCGTTCCTTTTTAAACTTGTACTCGTCCCAGGTACTGACGAGCACCTCATCCTCGGTATCACCGTTTGACACCTTCACTATACCAAGGTAGTGAAGGCGGCAAAGAGAACCCAATGTAAGGTTAACCTGAGTGTGGTGTCCCTTGCCGTCAAAGGACAGGTCCTCCTAGTTCCTGCATTACACAAAAACATTAACAATACACATAATAGTTATATGAGATAAGTTAATATATTACACTCACCGATCTCCATGTGGCATGATTAAGATTCTATCAGCCTCTCGCTCTATCGCGTGACGAGGCTTTACTGAGTGGCTTTTTCTTGAGCGACGTGTGCGTGTTGCTGAAGAGCCTCCTGAGCCATCATCCATTGGGTTGTCAGCCGGTTCGGCCTATTGGCCCCACTGGTCCCACGCCTGTTGCTGCTCTCTCTGGTGGTCCCACTGGTCCCATGGCTGGTGATGCTGCGTGGCCTGGTCCCATGTCGCGTGCTCCACCTCCTCATTGTGCTCCTCCTCCTCATTGTGCTGCTCCTCAGTGTGCTGCTCATCCTGGTACATACAACTCAAGATTTATTTGTAAATATGTAAACAAATTTATTTGTACAAGATATGTTACCTCATCTCCATGTACAGCGCTCTACAGCTCTTGACGTCTGTTGCTGCTCGAAGAACTGCCCTGAAAAAGGCCTAGGCCCTTGAACAGCCCTTCCACTGACTTCTTTGATTTTGGCGGCATCCTGCATCCAAAATAAGAAATTATTCATTTGTGCATCAAAAATGACATAATCCTTACAAAATTGAAACAAATGAAATAACAAAACAACTTTACTTGTTAAATATCATCAAAATCAGGATCTATTTGTTCTCTTCTATGCAGAGGTCGCCATGTAACTTTTCTCCTAACAGGTTGTCTTCTCCGTCTCTCGGAAAAAGTTAATTCGTTAACGTCTGCAACTAGTGAATCTAATGCCGGTGTAGGATCAATATGAAAACTAGTTGGCAACTCTTCTTCTTGAAACACCTCATCAACCTGCTCAAGGTGACCAATTTGATATTCGTCCTCACCAGGAGTGTATAGGCGTTTGCAGGGATTTACATTGTACACAACCCTCCATGTAGACAACTTTTTGCATGGATATGTCAAGAAATAAACTTGGTCTGCTTGATGGGCAAGGATATACGTGTCGTGTCCTTGAAGCAATTTTTCAGGTTGGATCTGTGTCATCCCAAATTCGGTCCTATAATACTTCGGGTCATACCATTTACACTCAAAGAAAACTAGAGCTAAAGGCTTATTTCCAGCAAATGTAATCTCGATTATATTTTTGATTTTCCCATAATAGCAGGCTTCATGTCCTTCCATGTCGGTTGCCCTAGTAACGACTCCACTATTTTGAGTGGCGGCCATAGGATGACTTGATTCGAAAATGCTTGAACGAAAGTGATATCCATTGACGTCGTAACGTCCATAGCTTTTGGCAGTTACGCTTCCAATAGATAACTGACGTAAGTCATCATTTAAATTCATTTCCTCCCCAAACTATCAATTATGCCACAAAGCATTAGCAAATTCTGTAATATTAGTAAACTAAAATTAGGTCTCGGAGCCACATAATTAAGACTTACACGGTCCCGAAGTCACATAATGAAATTAGGTCGCCCATGCATACCATCGCGTCGCAATTGTCTATGTCTCTCGTTGTTGGCCTACCGAGACACCTCATATTTTGTTCATCAAACTCGCTGTCAAATATTATTGTATGACATGAGATATTTGATAACATAAACTAATTCACAAATGAACAATTTAAGGAAATAAGTCTTACACAAAGTATTTCTCCACCTCAGGCATATTCCTGAAGATGTACAGTAAAGCAGACTTCCGTTCTTCCATAGTGAGGTGATATGCCTTGGGTGGACCAACGGCTTTGCTGTTTGTCTGAAAAATCAAAAGATCACTACACGGAGGCATCTCTCGTTCATCATCATGGTACCTTTTCTTTCGAGCAAATACATTATGTTCTTCTGCAAAGTAACAACTTGTGAAGTGTGCTACCTCCTTCAGTTTAAATTGTTCCGCAATACATCCTTCAACTCTTGCATTATTGCCCACCATTGCTCTAAGCTTCTTTAATGCTCTTTCTATATGAAACATCCACCTGTACTGAACAGGACCACCGACCTTAGCCTCATATGGAAGATGTATAAAGAGATGTTGCATAGGATTGAAGAAACCCGGTGGAAATATTTTTTCCAATTTGCACAAAAGCATCAGTGCCTCTTTCTCCAGCTGTTCCATCACATCCCTTCTGATTTCTTTAGCACACAACTGTCTGTAGAAATAGCTAACTTCAGCTAACGTTTACCACACAGTTTCGAAAATGTACCCACGAAACATTATAGGCATGAGCCTTTCCATAATTATGTGGAAGTCATGGCTCTTCAGTCCATTCATCTTCATTGTCTTCAAGTTCACAGATCTTCTAAAACCAACGGCATAACCATTAGGGAATTTAATATCCTTCATCCACTTCATCACTTCTTTCCATTGCTTAGGTTTCAGACAATAGTCAACTTTTGGTTTGCCTCCGTTTTCTCTAAGCACTTGGGTTGGACGATCACATATCACTGCTAAGTCCATGTGTGCCTTATCATTGTCTTTCGTTTTATCAGGGAAATCCATGCATTTATTTATGAGGGCTTGGCAAAAGTTACTCTCTTTATGCATGATGTCGATGTTGTGCATCAAAATCAATGACTTAGCATAAGGAAGCTCCCACAAGCCACATATGTGAGTCTAGTTATGCTCCTCACCAAAACCTTGATACCTTTTCCCACTCTCGTCTAGGACAAGTTTCCTATGCTCTTCTGTAATTTCTATCCCACTATGTCGCTTGGGTGGTCCCTTCATGACGATGGTGCCCGTCCTAAATTCCTTTCTCTGCCATCTGAAGGGGTGATTGAAGGGTAGAAAACATCTATGGCAATCAAAGTAACATATCTTGCCACCAGCACTAAGACGAAAACAATCTGTATCTTTAGCACAATAAGGACACGTCAATCTACCATGCACGCTCCATCCAGAGAAAATACCATACGCCATAAAATCATGAACCGAGAATAGATATGCAACACGAAGATTGAATTTCTGCTTCTTGAAGCAGTCATAGGCTTCCACACCTTGCCATAGCTTCTTTAACTCTTCAATCAGTGGTTGAAGCATCACATTGAGGCGTACGCCAGGATGCTCAGGCCTAGGTATAGCAAGACATAGGAACATAAACTCATAAGAGTTGTACGGTATGGCAATGACAGGCCAACAAGAATACGACGCAGCAGTCATATTGAATGGCGTGAAACCATCAGTTGCCAAGCCGATACGAACGTTTCTTGCATCGCTGGCAAAATCTAGATCAAAGTTGTCAAGAGCCTTCCATGCATCACCATCTAACGGGTGCACCATTAACCCATCTTGTCTGTCCGTACAATCTTTATGCCACCTCATGTGCATAGCGGTCTTCCTCGAGAGAAACAAACGTTTCACTCTAGGAGTGAGAGGCATGTACCGAAGCTATTTATGTGCAACTTTGTCACCACCTTCTCCCCATCTTCATTTACAAGCTCCACGTACCTCGACTTCCCACATTTTAAGCATTTCTGCTCTCTGCCATGTTCCTTCCAAAAAAGCATATAGTTGTCCTGGCAAACATCAATCTTCTCATACTCCATACCAAGACCTTCAAGCAATTTCTTGGACTGGTACATGTCTTTGGGCATCTTGTGACCCGTAGGAAGAACCTCGCTAATCAAATCCACAAGCTCCTTGTAACAATTAATTGAGAATGCAAACTTGGACTTGATTGACATCAGCCGGGTTACGAATTCGAGGACGGTCACGTCAGTGTGCCCATGAAGAGGCTCTTCTGACGCTTTGAGGAGGTCGAAGAACTTCTGAACCTCCGGTGTAGGTGAATCATGATGATCTGGGGCCAGTTCAGGCTGTAGATCCTCAAGCATCTGGTCCATCCTATCAACATCATCTTCACTGTCATCAACAGATTTTTGTTGCTCATTCAACATCTTCACCGTAGAGATACCAGACCTTATATCCTGGCACGAAACCATGTGAGCATAGGTGTAGTGTGACCTGCCTCTTGGTGTGGCTCGTCATATTTCTACATTTATTGCATGGACACCTAATATTATCTATTTGTGACAAAGCAGCTGCATGGTCCAGAAACATTTGCATCTTGGCAAACCATTCACTTGTGTGACACCCACCCTTCTTGAAACCATCATACATCCAATCACGTCTATCACCCATTATTGCGGCTGTGTGTACGAGTAAAGAGTGTGTGTGAGACAATCACGTTTCTACACGTCACACATACATCTATAGGTAAGTAGTAAAACTATATATATACATAACATCACCTTCAACACATTAACATGATATTCATCAATTAACAATATTTGCAACATCCAAATTTAGGTCAAATCATACTAACAAATAACAATATTAAATAAATTGTAATCGCATTACAGTTAACTCTCGTCGGCCATAAAAAACCAATGAAAAAAACAATATTAGCAACATTAAATCCATTAAATTAAATAATATTTTCAGAACATCAAATTTATTAACCATAACATCAAATTTATCAATATCGAAACCTTCATACATCCTAATATTATAAGTTAAATCTAATCAATACATAACATCAAATTCAACAATTCAATAGCATAAGTGATATTAAAACTATCAAGTATAATGCATAAAGTCGTATAAAAACTAAGAACACTATCAATTAACAATTTTAAACTAACTCTAATCACATAAAAGTTAACTCTCGTCGGCCATAAAAAACCGACGAAAATAAACATCTACACATATTTAACTACTATAATCACACTCGCATTTACATTAATGATGTATACCTCAACGACAAGGCAGCACAAGTCGGGTGCAACGGCGGTTGGGGAGGCGGTCGAGGGCGACAACGGAACTTGGCGGTGGCGGCGGTGCTCGGAGAGCCGGCTGGGGGCGGCGGCGATGGTGGGGGTCAGCGGGGGCGGTGGTGGTGGTGGAGGCCTACAGGGGCGGCGGTGGTGGTAGAGGCCGGCAAGGGCGGTAGTGGTGGTGGGGGCCGGCTGAGGCAGCGGCTATGGTGGCTTCCGGCTGGGGCGGTGGAGGAGGCCGGTGGGGTGGTGCGCGGTCGGGGCCGGCTGGGTGGCACGGAGGTCGGGGCCGGCGGGGCAGCGCGGAGGTCGGGGCCGGCTGGGGCGGTGCGGTGGCGTCCTTTCCTAGCGGCTACGGTGGTCGGGGTCGGCTAGAGCGGTGCGGCAGCGGCGAACGGTTTGAAGGAAGGAGGAGAGGAGAGGAATGAGCCCGTGCGGGCTCATCCCTCTGCTCATATTTCATTAATTCCTGTTGGCCAATGGGGTGGCCGACGGGAATTAGCTAATCCCCGTCGGCTTGTGTGTTAGCCGACGGGAGTTAATTTATCCCCGTCGGCTTTTGCTATGGCCGACTGGAGTTAAAGTAATCCCCGTCGGCTGTAGGTTAGCCGACGGGAGTTAATTTATCCCCGTCGGCTTTTGCTCTGGCCGACGGGAGTTAACCTGGCTGACAGAAATCGTTAGGATTCCTGTAGTGGGTACTGCTGCTGCTGGTGGTGCTGACATTGATGCTGGTGCTGGTGACCTTGCTTGAACTACTGAGTTGGGTTGCCTGAGTAGCGGGGACGGTTGCTACTCCCGGCCTGAGATCCACCAATCTTGTGTTTCCTGTCATCCATCTCCCGACGCTTCTTTTCAGTCATTATGGCTCTATCGATCAAATGCTGGAAAGTGGGGAATGTGTGGTTCATCAGCTAATAGTGAAGGGGATCAACCAAACCTCTCAGAAAGTAGTACTGCCTCTTAGCATCTGTATTGACATCTTCTGGTGCATAACGTAACAAATGCAGAAACTTGACCCTATACTTACTGACAGACAACGGACCTTGATTTATTGCTAGAAATTCCTCCTTTCTTACTATAATCAGTCCTTTAGGCACATGGTAACGACGGAAGTTGTCCCTGAACTCCTCCTAGGTGATGGCTTCAGGGTCGGCATGGGTGGCGAGGTAAGACTCCCACCAAGACTGTGTTGCTCCCCTTAGCTGTCGGGGACCATACAGAACCTTCTCACGATCGTTGCACTGAGTAGTGTGCAACTCACGCTCCACAGTACGCAGCCAATCTTTGGCGTCCAAGGGATCTGCAGAATGGGCAAAGACAGGGGATGGCCCCTCATGAACTCTGTCCGCTTCTCTCTGGGCACCTGTGACATCTAAACTTCCATCTGAGGTTGAGGTGGGGGTAGCTGCTGCGCACCTGCTGCATTGCTGCTAAAGTCTGACCAATTGCTTAGACTGCTTAGGTTTGCGTCAGGAACATCTGTTCAGTGGTCATTAGGGGTGGCGGTGGCAACTACTGCTGGGCTGCCTCCTCCTGGGGTGCCTACTGCTCCTACTGAGCATGCCTTCCACCTCTGCCCCTGTTCTCAGATATCTGTAGAAAGCACACACATATCATATCTGACTCCGACATCCTTCAGCATAAGAAAAGGTATATGGAAATCTTCATAGAACTAAACAATTGATCATCTTCACTGACTCTCAACATAGCCAACACAGCTTCTCGGATAAAGAGGAAAGTGGGAACAAAAAGGTTGCCCAACTAAACAACTGACTTTATTAATAACTACACCAAGTGGCAGGGGATGCCCACACCTTGGTGACAATCATTACAAAGATCCAACTTCATCATGACAAGCATCAAAACACATGATAAGCAAGCTAACTCTAACTAAGACTGACTAAGACTAAGACACTGAATTAAGCATTATTACAGACTCTGACTATGTCGATCTATGGCTCCAAATCTATCTGTGTCCTGCAGTCAAGGGTGTCGTAATCAAAGTGACCACGGGGCGGCGAGCAGTAAGGGTGCTGAATCCCGATAGGAGCGGGGGAACCACCATCCTAATAGTGGCGCGCTGCGCGCTCCGCATGCAATTCTGCAACCTCCGCCCGAACCTTGCCCAACTTGTCAAGGGCGTGGTCTAGCTCGGTTTTGAGCACGGCGACCAGGTTGACCATGATGTTCAGCTTGAGATTTCCCTCACCAACGGGCGAGACAATCACACCTCCAGCGCTGCCGGTCAAACGATGAGGGTAGTACTTCAGGTCGAGGCCGTCACCTACCCTACTGAACAACGAGCAGTACTGCAAAAGTGCATGTCATGCAGCATCTTGCATGGCTGCCTCGGCAGTATCCCTCTCGGTGATAGAATTGTGCTCTGCGAAGGCCACTGCACCCCGGAGATCATCATCCGGATGGTGCACAAAGCAAGTAGCCTCCCACTGGTCCGAGTATAACCCACGACGATGCTGGTAGACTACACAACGGTACTAGATAGACCAAGTATGTCGACCAAAGGCCCGATGCAACAAGGTATCGAGAGCATCGTGGAAGTGACACCCGCGAGCGGCATCGTGAGTGATGGGTCTAGCGATCCATCCCTCCGGCTTTTGCTCCTCTAAGAGCTCCGTGTTGTGGCTCAAACTGCCACCGTCGTCGTCGTCGTCTTCGTCAAGGTCTCCCCTAGCAGCCGAGAAGCCCTATGGTGGTGCAGGGGGCATCTCTGGCTGAGGTGCAGGGGAAGGCTGCCTCCCAAACTCCACCTCCTGCTGAGGCGAGGGAGAAGAGTCCTACTGCTCTTGCTCCTGGCGTCGGCGCTCCTGCTCCTCGTGCAGGCGACAATGCAATCTCTCCAGATGGCTAGACTGACCTGTCACTGTGTGGCGCAGTGGGCGCTCCATAAGGTGAGAGGGAAAAAGGGGGATCCCTGACTTACGTGTAGTGCATCTAATACGGGCCATCTACAAAAGACATCGTAAGCACAAGAGTGAGAGTAGAACTATATGACCAGCAAGTAAACAGAAAGCAAAGTGAGATAAAAATTTTGTAAGATGAGTAATAACATAGAATTGGTTGAGATGACTAACTTTTGAAATGACACTAAAGGTCAAGGTAAGGGTAGAGGTTTTATAGTCCTTAGGGTGGTCATTCTAGTCTAGGTTAGCGGTCCTATAGTCAACCTGGCTCTGATACCACTTATGTCACACCCGGTTTTGGAAGGCAAACCAGATGCGAACTATATACGTGCCAGGATCAGAAACTCATGTACACAACGATTACATAATTGGACAGCATCACATATTGCTCAAAGTAAATAGCTGAAAGGTACTTTTATTACATCAAGATGTCCAAGACATCCACAGAGTCTATAACATAGCCATTTAATATCATCAAAGTGCGGAATACGAAACGTAGTAGATAAGGCCTTCACAGGCAGCTGATTGGGAGTTTGCCACTATAACTAGAACTCGTCGTAGTCTTGGAACTCCTCAAAGTCCTCCATGTTGCCTGCATCTCCTCCTGAGCACTGAATACAGTGGGGACAACCTGGGGTGGGGTGGTTTTTAAAGCAAGGGTGAGTACACATCAACGTACTCAGCAAATGTCCCGTTTGGCTAAAGTGGACTAGCTGTATGTGGAGTTAAGGTTAAGCAGTTGCTTTTAGTTGGTCAAGTGTTTATTACTAATAGTAGAGCCAAATTTTAGTAATGAACCCAATTATTACCCAAATGTACTCCCTCCGAGAGGAAATATAGAGATCAGAATTATAACCATCATTATTAATCATCATCATAAAAGTATCCAAAGTTCTTCTAATCAAAGAGGATCCCAAGGCTGCTCTTAACCATGAGCACGGCTGATATACCAGTTTCTAACACTCTGCAGAGGTTGCACACTTTACCCACGAGTCGTGATCCCTTTTTGCCTCGGGTCGATCAAACCCTCAAACACTACCAAGGTGAGTCGGCAAGGTTTCACTACGTAGCCTTTACAAAGACTCCCCTGGTGCATAGCCGCTCATTAGGTTTCGCCAGTCATACAAACACAGTACACCTCCCCAAGGTAGGTGACTAACAAAATCAAATCGAATGAACCTCTGCACCCCCCTTGGCAGAGCAAGCACTACACCCTCATAAATATTCACATCATGTTCGTTGATTAAGTTAAAACAATAGCATAAGCTAACCATGATAACCCAAAAAGGTAAACAAGGATAAGATAAATACAGACTAGTCAATCCTTAGGTTTCCATAAAATAATGCGGGACAGTAAATTATAAAGTAGGTAGGACATAATAGGTCAGAGGACACTTGCCTTCACCAGGTTGTTGCTTAGGAAGATCTTCGACAACACACTCAGGATCCACGGGCTGCTCATCGTCTAAATAAAGCGATCATGCATTCTATACATTTGGATAATGACAAATAAACAACACACCAATCATGTACAAACAAATTAACACATCTCAAAAGAATAGTATACACTCAAGAGAGAGATTAGGTTATCGGGTGAACTAATCACATTTAGTAGTTATTTATTCTTTAAGTGTTGTCTATCTCCATGATTACATAATCTAATTCCACTTATTTTAATGAGACATAAAAGTTAAACTAGGGATAAATCCATACATCACATATTATTAATCTCACAATATTAAACATATATTTACCACTTTTTATTTATCTTAATAAATAAATAAATTATTACATAAACTAACCCATAGTCTAGGCATAAATTTAGAATAAACAGACAGTGAATGATCATAATTTATTTGGACATAGAATAATCATATGAACATTTTGCAATTTGAATCACTAAATTTGGAGTTCATATGCAAAAGATATGAAATAAACAAGTTTTGAAGTTTAAAATACAAAATTAGGCCTAAATCTGTGATTAAACAAAAGTCCAGGGTTAAATCTGTAAGATTACAGGGGCCCGCGCGCGAAAACCAAGGACAGCAGGTTGATTTCAAACAAACCAGGGGTCTTTTTAACAATTTTACCATGTGACGGGGTATCGGGCTCTCTCGGCCGTCGGATTGCAGATCAACGGCCAAGAACAGATCCGCGGGCGGGCGCAAGGATGCGGGCGCGGGCACACACTGACCAGCAGGCCAGGGCGGTTAGCGACAGAGGGCGGGGAGACAGACTGTCTGATCAGGCCCAGTGCCAGTGGCACACGCGGCCGACAGACAGGTCCAGGCGGTGGGCGCGCTTGTGCGAAGTGGTATCCCGAGATCTGGGCCAAGCGATCAAGATCGGATGGTGGAGATCAATGCCGAGGGTTTTGCGGCTGCGGGCGCCGCCGCTCCTGCTCCTCGATGGTGAAGTCACCGGAGCTGGGGCGGGTGTGGGCTACAGGGGTTCCGAGGTCGTCGGGTTTGGCCAGGATCAGCGAGGAGAACCCGACGAACACACTGGTGGGGTTCTAGCCACAAGACCGAGGCTAGAGATGGGAGAACGACAAAGGGAGAGCTCCGGGCGGGTCGGGGGTAACTCTCGCGTGGAATCCCGATCGCGAGGAGAGGCAATCGAGTGCGATAGGGCTCGGTCTAACTCCGGTGGGGGTAGGGGAGTGCTATGGGCCAACACCGGAGCACGGGTCGGGGCTAAGTTGGCTGAATACCACATGGGGCGCGGCACGCGGCCAAACTGCAGCGAGGCCAAAGTGGCTATGGTCAGGCGCGAATAAATAAAACCGAGCACGAGAACGGGTTTCTCACCTTGGGACAGAGCTCGGGGTGGCTTGGCGCGGCTTCCGACGGGCAAGATGGTCGACACGGCGAGCGTGGAACTCCGGCGAGCGTGAGCGGCGAGAGTAGAGCGCGAGAGAGGGTGAGCTTGCGCGAAATGAAGTAGGGGATAGAGAGCGAGTGTGGGTGGTGCTCAAAAGTGAGCTAGGGTGCGTGGGCAGGCGACGTGGTTGGGGTTCTCGACGTGCGTGCACGCTGGTCCACGACGGTTTGCGGGGAAGGAGGAGCTAACAGCGCGGTCCCATGGTGCAGAGAGAGGGAGCGGGCGTGCGAGGGAAACGACTCATCGTGCTGACGAGACGGGCCCGTGAGGTACAGATGGAAAGGGGGCGCGCGGGCGAGGGCGACTGGCCCTGACACACCGGCCCCACTAGGCAGAGGGAGGGGGAAAGGTAACGCGTGGGGAAGGAAACTGCCACTGACAGGTGGAGCCCACCTGTCAAGCGGTGCGGGTGCGAGCGAGCGTGGCGCTGGGCTGGACTACGCCGGCTTGGGCTGAAATGGGTTTTCCCTTTTTTGCTGAATTTCTAATTGCTTTTCTTTTTATTTTCTCTAGGGGCTTCAAATCAAATTCAAACCAAGTTTAAAATTCAAACCAAATCAAACATGTGCATCAATTCAAAGAATATTTTAGGCTTAGCATGATGCAACAAATCATGACTCAGATAAGTTTTGACAAAAAAAATAATAAATCCATCACTAAATTAACCTAACTCTACTCAAAAGGAAGAGAGAGAGAGAGAATACAGAGAGACACAAAGGGTAGCACCTGAATTTGGTAGGCATTTAGAGAAGAAATTTTATATCCCCAAATACAGGGTGTTACAAACCTATCCCCCTTAAAAAGAATCTCGCCCTCGAGATTCAGGGTTGGCTAGCAAAGAGTTCAGGGTACTTGGCTTTTAGATCATCTTCTCTTTCCCAGGTTGCTTCTTCCTCTGAGTGATGGCCCCACTTGACTTTGCACATCCAGATGGTGCTTCTTTGAGTGACCTGGTCTGCTGTCTCTAGAATCTGAGTTGACTTCTCAATATAAGTTAGATCTTCTTGAACCTCAAGATCGTCGGTTGGCAATTGCTCTTCCGGTACTCGCAAGCATTTCTTCAGCTGAGACACATGGAACACGTCATGCATGGCTGATAGGATTTCTGGTAGGCTGAGTTGGTAGGCCACTTCTCCTTGTCTTGCTTGGATCTAGTACGGTCTGATGTATCGAGGTGCTAGCTTTCCCTTGACTCCGAACCTTCTGATTCCTCTGACGGGTGACACCATCAAGTAGACATAATCTCCCACTTCAAAACTCAATTCTCTTCTTTGGGTGTCAGCATAGCTTCACTGCCTAGACTGCGCTATCTTCAGGTTCTCTCGAACCATTCTGATGTTCTATTCAGCTTCAAGCAAAATATCTGGACCGAACACCTGGCTTTCATCGGGTTGGTCCCAATGCAACAGAGTTCTACAGTTCCTCCCATAGAGTGCTTGGAATGGTGACATCTTCAGACTGGCTTGATAGCTGTTGTTGTAGGAGAATTCTACATATGGTAGCCTCTTGTCCCAACCTAATTTGTCTTGCAATGCACAAGCTCTCAACATATCTTCAAGAATCTGGTTGGTTCTCTTTGTTTGACCATATGTCTGCGGGTGATAAGCTGAACTAAACTTTAAATGTGTGCCCAAAGCTTCATGCAACTGCTGCCAAAAGTGAGAAGTGAATTGGGTACCTCTGTCTGATACTATCTTCTTTGGGACACCATGCAAACATACAATCCGAGACATATATAGTTCTGCCAACACTGCACTGTTATAGGTGGTCTTAACTGGTATGAAATGGGTCGACTTTGTCAAATAGTCCACTACTACCCAGATCGAGTCATAACCAGCACGAGTATGGGGTAGACCAACTATAAAGTCCATCTTAATCTCATCCCATTTCCACTGAGGAATCTGCAACGGCTGCAACAAACCTGTGGGTCTCTGATGCTATGCCTTGATCCTCTAACAACTGTCGCATATAGCCACATACTCGGCTATCTCCCTTTTCATATCGTACCAATAGAATATTTTCTTTAGGTCTTGGTACATCTTTTCGCTGCCAGGGTGTATGGAATACGCTGTCTCATGAGCTTCCTTGAGAATCAGTTCCGGGATCGATTTGATGTCGGAAACGCATAGTCTACCCTTGAACCATACCACTCCTTCAGCGTCTTCACGGAAGTCTTTGCCTTTCCATCTATGATCAGCTATCGAATCTTATTGATCTTCTCATCGTCTTTCTGACCCTTTCTGATATCTTGTTCTAGAGTGGGTTCTAGCTCGATTGTCACTCCTTGAGTGTTGTTTAGAAATCCGAGACTCAGCCTGTCGAATTCCTAGGCTAGCTCATACGACATCGGGTGAGCGGCCATCATGTTGACTTGGCTCTTTCTACTCAAAGTATCTACAACCACATTTGCTTTGCCAGGGTGATAGTGTATCTCCAACTCATAGTCTTTGATTAGCTCCAACCATCTTCGATGCCTCATGTTTTGCTCTAACTGGGTGAATATGTACTTGAGACTCTTGTGGTCTGTGTAGATATCACACTTCTGCCAATACAAATAGTGCCTCCAGGTATTCAGTGCATGAACTACTGTTGCTAACTCTAGATCATGAGTGGGGTAATTCTTCTCATGAATCTTCAGCTATCGGGACGAGTATGCCACTACTCTCCCTTCCTGCATTAACACACATCCCAGTCCGGTGTATGAAGCATAACAATACACTGAGAATGGCTTGTGAACATCTGGCAGAATCAATACCGATGTTATTGTCAACTTCCTCTTCAGTGTCTCAAAGGACTCTTGGCACGCTGGGGTCCACTTGAACTCAACCTTCTTTGCTAGAAAGGCAGACATTGGTCTGACAATCTTGGAGAAACCTTCAATGAAACGCCGATAGTAATCGACCATTTCAATGAAACTCTTGATTCCTTGGACATCTTTCAGTGCTTTTAGTCCAGAATAGTTGCTACCTTCTTCGGATCCACACCTAATCCATCTCGGTTTATAATATGGCCCAAGAACAGAACTTCATTGATCTAGAACACGCACTTGCTCAGCTTGGCATACAGCTGATGATCTCGTAGCCTCTGCAATACTTTCCTCAAGTGCTCTTCATGCTATGGCAGAACTGCCTGAATTATTCCAGCTTAAGTGCCCAAGTCACGCCTTAGAGGCAGCAACACACTTAAATTAGAATAACTCGTCAGTCCCTCGGATCTAATCTGATGAAGCCACTTACCAAGGATCGAATACCATTAGCTCACACGATGGTGAGGCACAGAGAGAATACAATAAACATGAAACCACAAATTAAAGTACTAGAGTTATTACATAAATTGGAGTTTTAATAAAAGATAACAAGTTTGTAATTAAATGAAGCGGATATTCGATAACGTCTGAGGAATAGGGAAGGCCTAGCCCACTACTCCTCCTGGTCCTCTCCTGTCGAGGCAGCATCCCACTCGACCGTCCAACCCGGTGGCAGGGTGGGAGGCCAAGTCACACCATCAATCATATCCTATAGCGTACCTGAAAAAATATGCCACAAGCAAGGCTGAGTATACTAACACTCAGCTAGACTTACCCGGTGTGAGGAGTCTACTCCTCTACCTCTAGACCATGACACTGTTTGAGTATACTAATACTCAGCTAGACTTACCCGGTGTGAGGAGTCTACTCCTCTACCTCTAGACCATGACGCTGTTTGGTTGAGGGGTTTGGTTTGCCAAAAGCACTAGCTGAGTCTAAATACAGTTTAAGCCTTACCAGTTCTAGCATATTTAATTAAGCTAGGTTTGCTCCTTTATAAGCATACATGGTAACAAACATTTAGTACAATCAACATGTTATCTCAAGTAAAATCGCGTTCCACTTTTTACTCAATGCAGTACAAGGGGTCAAGCAGTCTCATTAGCTACGAGAAGCAGACGATTTGAATCGAGTTTTAACCTTGCAAGGTAAACCTAAACACACGACATGTAGGGGCACTCCATCCCCACACATATCAACCATCCCATCAATTCCCCGTTCGCGGCCAGAACTCACCACCTTGGCATGCAATGCCCCATTGACCCCGGCTGCCGCCGTGCAGTGGCTGCACTTGCACCCACCATAGCTAGCATGGGAGACCTTGTCTCAGGACAAGTGAGGGGGAAAGTCCGCACCTGGCTTCACTCAGGTACTAGGCTTACAGGTTACCATATTTCCCGACATGTGTTTAGTACTTTCAAACGCTTGACTCAGGTATCCACACATTAATCCATAATTCCATTTCTGTCTCATAGACAAGGCATCCACCCTAGATCCAAACCCATAGACCATCATAAATCTCGTTATCAAGATGAATACAATCAATTCCTGACCTTGCGCGAGCGCTAGAAAAATCACTCGACTTCTACCGAGATCCCTAATTAGCAAGGCAGCTACTCGACCTAGCATACTAGTATCCATCTCAAAAAGGAATCCTGAGTTTATGCAACTAGGCTTTCAACCAACTCCTACACTTAAGTGCACATTACAAACCTACAAACATTAAGTGTAGTAAAGTAGCATATATAAACGGTTATGCATAAAACCAGGGCTTGCCTTCAAAAGCTGAGGCTGCCGGGAGATCCTCGGTGGCAGGCTTTGGAGCTGGCTCCTGGATTTCCTCTTGGGCAACTCCTTGCTTGGGGATGAGCACGTACTCTCCGTCTGCGAGGTTGCAATCTAAATGAATGCAATGAATAAGATACATGTATGCTATGGTATGTAAGTTTAATAATTAAATGCAAGGTGAAGTACTCAAGTTAGCAGGACGGGTCTTAGTTCCAATATTTAAGATCTTAGGGGTATATTTGGTAATTAGGAGTAGGTGTGGCCAGTTTAGGAAGTGGGATTAAGGTTGTACTTAATAATCCTTCAATGTCTTAGTGAAACCTTAATAAGATTCTTGGCTGAAGTTATTTATGGCTTAATTTAGCACTTCATTCATCCTTTCTTCCCCTTTTCCTACTTAGGCTTTTAGAGTGGCTTTGAACTATAACACTGATTTAGAAATTTACAAAACTTCTATAAAAATTACAGTGGCTTCTTACTGGTTTATATAATTCAGTCTCAAAAATTAAGTCTTAAAATGAGAATGTTTTTCTCTACACAAAAATACTAAAATTTAGGGCAGAAGGGGTGCTTTGAACTACAACTCTCCTCTAGGAGTGGATTTTTCCCTAAGGTTTTATTTTTGCTGGTATCTAGGTGCAATAATATGACTTTATGCCAATGTTTAGCCAAAGATACTTACTGGTTAATTTATGGTGATTTTCTAAAGTTTGGGGGCTTAGTGGTGCTTTTCACTACTACTATAATTGAAAAATGCCAAACAACAGATTTCCTAATTTTTTTATCTTCTTCTTTGTGAAAGAGCAATCATTTTTCAAGTTAGTTAATTTTGCTTATGGGGAAGGGGTTGTAAAAATTTTTGGAATATATGGTCTTTTTCATGGGGTAGGGGGTGAGGTGCATTTCATCATATTTTTACCTTAGTCTTATATTTTTCTTTGGTAGTTTACATCCTAAGTACTTAGGTAAAAATAAGGTTGCTCACTGTTTCCCATTTTTAGTCTTTCTTTTGATTTATTTGAAGTATTGGCCAAATCCAAGTTCTAATTGTTGAACTCACTTACTGTGATGGTTTGGGGTGTTTACCATTTTTGCAGTGGTATGTTAGTGGTCAGGGGTCTACTGATTTTTTCTTGCCATTATTGCATGTGCCATCATATTTTTAATCATGGCCTTTATTAACTTCTTAATACCTAAATAAAATTATAACCTTAGATCAGTACTAGACCAGGGTTCCATATATTTTTCCTATGATCTACGTCAATTAGGCATACAAGGAAAAATGTGGTCACCCTCTGGTTTCTATTTTTTATCCCCTTTTTCATTTTCCTAAAGTTTGGGCAGAAATAGTCTTTAATGGATATTTCTAGCTTAGTCTTGTATACTGTGGTGTTTATTATTTTTAAATAGTGTATATACTAGGTGAGTGTCTCCACAATGTTTCTCAAGTCCAGTATAGAAGTATTTCTATTTTTCTCTATATTATTATGGTTTGGACAGTTTTCTAATTTAATTCAAAACTCTAAAAATTAGTACAAAAAACATAGGGTTTACTATTTTTGTTTGACAGTTCATATTTTACAAAGTTCATCAAAAAAAATTTGACCAAATTTGGATGAATACTTTTTAAGTTATGCATTTATCAAGTTTGCTGCAGATTTAATAACTGAGAAATTCGAAAAGGAAAAGAATTTACATTTGCGCTGAAGTCCCTGGTTCTTTTCTCCACTTTCTCTCATAGTTAAGCCCTCGATATACTATTCATGTGGGTCACTGACATGCAGAAACCCCCCTAGGGTTAACCTAAATCTAACCCGCGCACCTATCCTCACTGGAACAGTAACCACGGCGGAGAAAAGGGCGACGAGGCTTACCGGCGGCGATCTAGCTCCGGTGAGGTGTCCAAGGAGGTCGGGGAGGTCACAGCGGTCATGTCGATGGTCGGCTCGTCGATGGTGGTGGTTGGAGTCAGTCGGTCCTCATGCGCAGGCAGGGGAGCTCGTTGGCGGCGAATGTTCCGGCCTAACCACGGCGGTATGGTTCGATTAAAACGTGCAGCGAGCTTCACTGAGTGTCAGGGAAGACATGGGGGCGAGTAATCAAACTATGGCTTACCGGTTAGTTGTGGCCACACGCGCCGGCGGAAGAACAACTCCGGCGAGGGTGGAACGGCGTCTCCGGTGAGGATGCGTTCGGTTTCTTGCTTCAGGAAGCATTACGGGGCTCTGGGGACGCTAGTCGATGCACTGGATCGGTGGCAGGTGGCCGGGAAGATGTCTGGCCACAGTGACCGAGCTCTAGCGGTGGTGGCGGGTCATGGGGAGGTCGCCGGAGCTACGTGCTGGCTGTGGGGAGTTGGGCACGGTGTGGAGGGAGTACGACTGAGGCTGTGCTACTCTTATAGGCGCGGGCACGGTGCACGATCGAGCATGGACCGGTGCGGGCGCGCGGGCGCGCATGGCTCGGCGTGGGTGAGCGGGCAGGCGTGCACCGGCGCGTCAGCCGCGGTCGAGCACGTGGCACATCGCTTCTTCTCATGTTCTAACACTGATAGGCTTCAAATCTTCACGAATTTGGGCAAGATTGTTTTGTAAGATATGTTCCCTGGTGTATGCTTTGTCGTTTAAGTGTGGGAGCCGAGGGGTTTTTGACCGTGTACAGTGAGTTGTCGCATCGCCAAGTTGCTAGTGTCTAGCTGCTGCGTCCCGAGGCAAAACCATGCCAAATCATGTAAAACGACTGAGATTTGTATCCAAATTTTTCCAGGGTGTGCCTAAGGTAATTTGGTGCCAATTTGATATTTGGACCTCACAGGTTTGAGCCTTGGAACAAGGTGAACACGGTTGATTAAGAAGAGAAGGTCAATTTTCAGAATTCAGAATTTCGGAATTTCGGAATTTTGCAAAACCCTTTTGATTAAACTTCCTAACTTTATTTTGTAGCTTATCTAGTGTACTACAACTTTGTTAATTGGTCCAAATTATGATTTTATGTTTTTCATAGTCTTTTCACTAAATTCCCTTTTTGTGCTCAAATGGCTTAATTAGGGTAGTTCTAGGGTTTTGAATATTTTTCTCACTTGAAGTGCATGATGTGGTTATGGTATGTTTTTTGAGATGAAAAAGATTTGATTAAGTTCTTGCTTCTCAATTTTGGTGTCTTTTGCTCAATTTAATTCACATGTGATAATGTTCACAATTATGGGTGTGGAGGGAAAAAATCTTGGGTAACACCTAGGGTGTTACAGCCCTTCCCCCTTAAAAGAATCTCGCCCCGAGATTCGGATTGGGGTCCTCCAGGGGTGAGGAGAAGGTTATAGCTGGCTTTCATGGTGTTGGTTTGCTTATTAAGGTTCTTTAGAAAACCTGCTCTTCGAATGTCATCCTCTTTGCAACTTCAGAAGGAAGCCCTTTTTGTTCTAGTTTTATAGCTTAACTTGGTTTATGTTAAGATCATCTTTCCTATATTTGGATTCAGAGGGCAGGGGGCTGCGGTATGGTTACGTACCGATTTCCTTAGGTAGACAATCGGGGTAGTTCGAGCGTAGAAAATCCTCAGTCTCCCAGGTAGCCTCTTCCTCCGAACGGTTGCTCCATTGGATCTTATACATTTTGATCGATATTGCACGAGTTGATCTTTCCTTGAAATCCATAACCTTGGAGGGAAGTTCTTAGTATGATAAATCTGGCTCTATCTCCACATCTGGTTCTATTATGACCTATGTTGGTAACCGAACACACTTCTTCAATTGGGATACATGGAACACATTGTGGATGGTAGACATCTTTGGAGGTAGCTTCCATTTGTATGCCACGGGTCCACATGCTCCTAAGATTTCATAAGGTTCGACGTAGTGAGGGGCTAACTTGCCTTTGATCCCAAACCTTTGCACTTCTTTTGTGGGCGATACTTTCAGATATACGAAATCTCCCACTTCAAACTGTAGGGGTTTCCTTCTCTTGTCGTGGTAACTCTTTTGCGTGGCCTGAGCAGCTTCTAGGTTCTTTCTGATCATTTTCACTTTTCTTTTGGCTTCTGACACCAGGTCGCGCCCAAAGATTTCTCTTTCACCGGGCTGTGACCAATTGAGGGGGGTTCGACACCTTCTTCCATACAAGGCTTCAAAAGGTGCCATCTTCAGACTGGATTGATAACTATTGTTATGAGCAAACTCTGCCAAAGAGAGGCACTTATCCCAGTTCTTGTCGTAATCAATTGCACAAGCCCTTAACATATCTTCAAGAATCTGATTTACCCTTTTGGTCTGACCATCAGTTTGGGGGTGGTAAGCTGAACTTCTTACTAGCTTGGTTCCCAAGGACTCTTGCAATTGCTCCCAAAATCTAGCTACGAATTGGGCTCCTCGGTCAGAGACAATTGTCTGAGGTAATCCATGCAAACACACAATTCGGTTAATGTATAACTCTGCATACTTTTGAGCCTTATCGGTGGTGTGCACCGGAAGAAAATTCGCCACTTTCGTCAATCGGTCCACAATGACACAGATTGAATCATGATGTCAAGAGGTGTTGGGCAGACCCACAATGAAATCCATGCTGATGTCATCCCATTTCCATGAAGGCATCGATAGGGGTTGCAAGGCTCTAGCTGACTTTAAGTGGCTTGCCTTTATCCTCTGACAGGTGTCACATTCCGAAACATATTTGGCTATCTCCCTTTTCATCCTGGTCCACCAATACAGGGGCTTCAGATCATGGTACATCTTGGTGCTTCCCGGGTGCATGGAGAATTTGGAGAGATGAGCCTCATCCAAGATTTTCTTCTTGAGGTCTCTATTTTTAGGAACCACCAATCTGTCTTCAAACCACAATATCCCCTTGTTGTCTTGGTGAAAGCACTTATACTTCCCCACTTTCTTATTAAGATTCTCTTTGATGATTTGCAGTCCCTTGTCACTGAGTTGGGCCATAATAATCTGGTCTAACAAGGTTGGCTCGATGGAGATGTGAGACAAGGTACCGGAAGGAATTACTTCGATCCTCATCTTACTCAACTCATCACACAGGGTGCTGATGCGAGAATCCATCACCATACAATTGTGACTTTCGACTTAGGGCATCAGCTACCACATTGGCTTTCATCGGGTGGTAGTGTACTTCCAAGTCATAGTCCTTGATCATTTCTAGCCATCTTCTCTGCATCATGTTGAGATCAGCCTGAGTAAAGATGTACTTGAGGCTCTTGTTATCTGTATAGATGTTGCAGTGGGTTCCCATCAAGTAGTGCCTCCACATTTTCAATGCATGAACCACGGCTGCCAACTCTAAGTCATGAGTAGGATAATTTTGCTCATGAGGTCTGAGTGCCCTGAATACGTAGGCAATGACTCTGTTGTCTTGCATCAAAACACAACCCAGTCTAGTGCCAGAGGCATCACAATACACATCAAACGACTTGTTGTTGTCGGGCGGCGCTAACACAAGTGCTGTGGTCGAATGTTGCCTCAAAATGTGAAAGGCATCTTCACATTTCTGACCCCATTCAAATTTTGCTCCCTTCTTCAACAATTCTGTGACGGGCTTCGCAATTCAGGAGAAGTCTGGAATGAATTGTCGATAATACCCGGCCAATCCCAGAAAACTCCGAATCTAGCGAACAGTTGTGGGTGACTTCCAGTCCATTACTTCTTGCACCTTATCTGGATCCAGTGCTATTCCCTTTTGAGAGATAGTGTGCCCTAAGAATTTAATCTCCTTAAGCCAGAAATCACACTTTGACAATTTGGCATAAAGGCGGTGTTCTCTCAGACGTTAGAGCACTACATGCAAATGACCAGCATGCTCTTCTTTGTTTCTTGAGTATACCAAGATTGCATCGATGAAGACCACCACAAATTTGTCCAGTTCAGGCATGGTGACTGAATTCATCAAATACATGAAGTATGTGGGTGCATTCGTCAACCTAAACGACATCACTAGATACTCATACAACCCATATCTGGTCGAAAAGGTTGTCTTTGGAATATCACTTGCTCGTATCTTGATCTGATGATAGCCGGAGCGAAGGTCTATTTTGGAAAACACCTTGGCTTCAACCAATTGATCGAAAAGAACATCAATACGAGGCAAAGGATACTTGCTTTTGATAGTCACCGCATTGAGTGGGCGGTAGTCTATGCATAACCTTAAGCTTTCATACTTCTTCTTCACGAACAAGGCTGGACATCCCCAAGGTGAAGTACTTGGGCGGATGAAACCCTTGTCCAACAATTCTTGCAGATGTTTCTTCAATTCTGCCAGCTCGGTGGGTGGCATCAGGTAGGGCCTCTTGGAGATAGGTGTCGTTCCCGGTTGCAATTCGATGGCAAACTCGATATCCTGATCTGGTGGCATTCCTGCCAACCCATCAGGAAAAACATCTGCATAATCACATACCACTGGAATTTTCTTTAAGGGTAGTTATATCATGGAGAAGGCACATGACCTAGTGGTCTCTTGGGTGAGCAGATACAACGTAAGGTCTCCGAAGGTAGGAGAATGGATCTCTAGGGTTCTGGCAGCTACATCCAACACCACCCAGTGTTGAGTCATCCAGTTAGCTCCCAAAATGATATCTACATTCTCTAACCCCAAAATCAAAAGTGTAGTTTTGAAGATTTTGCTTCCCAGCTGGATAGGTACACTTTGATTTAATTGATTTGTTGCAACCTTGCCTCCTGGCGTTGTAATCATGAAGGACCCTTGGGTATGACAGAAGGGCAATTGACATTTGACACTGAACTTCTGGCTAATGAAGCTATGTGATGCACTAGAGTCAAACAAAATCAATGCAGGTTGATGAAAAACAGAAAAAGTACCAGTCATGATGGGCGCTCCTTCAGGTAACTTCTCTAGAGTAGTGAAGTTGAGCTTCCCTTGCCTGACTTGCATTCTTTGCTTCCTCCCTTTGTCTTGGTTGGGTGCTGGCATCTGCCTTGGCTGGTTCCATGGGCAATTCTTAGCATAGTGGCCTGCATTGCCACACGTGAAGAATTTGTTGTCATTCCCTTGGCGAAACTGCTGCTGCTGAGGGTGATTATTCCTTGGAGCGGGAACGGGGAAGCGATTGGGTGCTTGCTGCTGCTGTGGTGGCCTGATGACCCATCTCCCTGCCTACTGCTGGAATCCCCTACTCTGATTGTTGGAGACAATCCAGAACCTCTGGGGTGAAGCTGAAGTTGTTAGCATTGGTGCCTTCCTCTTCTTTTCTGCCCGGTGAGCTACAATACAGTCTTCTTGTGATATGGCGAGGTTGACCAGTTCATTGAAGCTGTCAGGATGAACAGTGTTGAGGCATTCACGAAGCTTGGTGTTGAGTCCCCTTCGGAAACGGTCTCTCTTATTCTCATCTGAATCTGCATGATAACCCGCGTATTGACACAGGTCATTGAAGGCCTGGGCATACTGCAACACAGTGCGGGTTCCCCGAGTCAAAGCCAAGAACTCATTGAGCTTGCGATCCAGAATCCCTACTGGAATATGGTGTCCCTGAAAGCAGTCTTGAACTCCTCCCATGTCACCACATGGTCAGCGGTCAACATGGCGCGGAAATGGTCCCACCATGTCCTAGCAGGTCCATGAAGCTGTTGTGCGGCGAAGCGGGTCTTTGCGTCGTCAGGGCAATCTCCCATGAGGAGTGGGAACTTGGACTCCACAACTCGGAGCCACACATCAGCGTCTAGCGGGTCCTCTGCCTTGGTGAACAAAGGTGGTTGCGTGCTCAAGAACTCCTGGTACGTTGCCGCGGCCGGAGGGCGTTGTGGCTGGCCTCCACCATACTGCTGAGGGTGGGGCTGGCGCTGCACTAGCTACCGCAGAATCTCATTCTGGTGAGCCATTAGCTCCTGCATCGTGGAAGCTAGAGGAGGTGGCGGGGGAATCTGCTCGTTCTGCCCGCGACGCTGCCTAGCTACCACTTGAAAACAGAAATTTCGCCATTGTTACCTCAATTCACGATTCCGAACAATATTCTTTATATCATATGGAGAAAAATGACATAACATAATATTGAATCAAACGAGGATAACATGACTGCATTCATTTCATTGTTCACAAAAGTCTTCCTTGGGTTACAACATTTTAGGGGGATTCACCCATAAGCCTAGTCCAAAAATTTGATACCAAAACTATGCTTGCATGGGTTCCTATCCTCCTAATATGTCAAACTAACCCGTCAACCCTGAGTGGTAGAGGCAACGCTGGATGCAAGTGAAGGGGGCACTCCGGAGGGAGCCGCATTTGAACCGGGAGCTGGCTCTAATTCCTCAGGATCCTCCTCTCCCTCGCTTCCTGCCTCATTTGCCTCTATGTCCTGGTGGTGCATCTCCAAGTGGTCGTTGGCTTCTTCAAGTTCCTCCTGCCCATCATGGAGCTGGATCTCCAGGATATCGATGGTGTTATCCTGGATTTCAACCTGCTACTCTAGAGTCACGATGCGCTGGCTCAACTGTTCCACATGTAGGTCTTTTTCCACCAGCTTTGAAGACAAGTCGACAACGAAGTCCTCTCGACTGTCGAGTGTGATCTTAGTAGTCTGAGCGAGATCAGAGAGGTGTGCCATGGCGTCTCTCTGTAGGGCCTGTAGGCGGTACAGTGCGCTCATACACTGAACAGTGATCCTCCCAACCTAGTCGGGATGCATGGCCCACACGTCCTTCACGTGGCTCATTCTATTGCACCACATGGGGTCATCCCTCTTCTCAGCGGGGAAGAGTCCTAGTGAGTGCATCATCATTTCCAGGGGATGATATCCACAAAAGGTTGTCAGGGCTTTTAGCGCTGCGGCCTCGGTGGTGTTGTCCGCCCTGAACCCGACAGTCTCGGAATCAAGGGAACGCCATCCAGGCTGCAGAGGGTGAGACTCCAGGGTCAGCCAAACCTTGCAACGTGGCACCCGATGCTCCCGTACAACTGCACCATATACAGAGGGGGCGTAGGGTAACCGGCGGAGCAGAGCACCTCCCACAAGATGGAGGGAAAACCCTCATGGGAAAGGTAGTCAAAACTGAAGCGAGTGTCTCCTCCATTGATGGGGGTGGGTGAAGTCATCTGTGAAAGAGGGATAGACGTAAGTGTTATTGTAGCGGGAAGGAGAAACGTGTGCCCGGGTTGTTAAAAGAAGGTGGGTTAAATTAGATTTATCTATTCCAACCCATTTCATTATTCATTATTAACAATGCTTGTTAGGTTCATAATTTGATGCATTTTTCCTTAACTTCTAATTTCTTCATGTTTTATAATGCATGCATGCTGGAAGAACATCTTCTCACCGATCAGAGGGGTGCTTCTAGGGCATCCCTACTATTCTAAGTTTGGCCTACATGGCCTACTTATATAGCCACCTATTTTCCCCACTATTCTTAAGGCCTTTCGTCCTAGGTCTAGCGTTCTAGTCCTAACAATCCAACACCGGTTTCTAAGAAATTTTTTATTTTTGAAAAGTTGGCATTCATGACTTATTGATTCCTCTATAATGGTACTCGCTCTGATACCAGTTGTGGCAGAACCACATGAATTATTCCAGCTTAAGTGCACAATCCACGCCTTGGAGGCAGCAACACACTTAAATTGGAATAACCCATCAGTCCCTCGGATCTAGTCCGATGGAGCCACTTACCAGGGATCGAATACCATTAGCTCACACGATGGTGAAACACAAAGAGAATACAATAAACATGAAACCACAAATTAAAGTACTCGAGTTATTACATAAATCGGAGCTTTAATAAAAGATAACAAGTTCGTAATTAAATGCAGCGGATAATCGATAACATCGAAACTGTGGAATAGGGCAAGGCCTAGCCCACTACTCCTCCTGTCCTCTCCTGTCAAGGCAGCATCCCACTCAATCGTCCAACCCGGTGGCAGGGTGGAAGGCCAAGTCACACCATCAACCATATCCTGTAGCGTACCTGAAAAAAATGTCACAAGCAAGGCTGAGTATACTAATACTCAGCTAGACTTATCAGGTGTGAGGAGTCTACTTCTCTACATCTAGACCATGAAGCTGTTTGGCTGAGGGGTTTGGTTTGCCAAAAGCACTAGCTGAGTCTAAAAACAGTTTTAGCCTTACCAGTTCTAGCATATCTAATTAAGCTAGGTTTGCTCCTTTCTAAGCATACATGGTAACAATCATTTAGTACAATCAACATGTTATCTCAAGTAAAACCTCATTCCACTTTTTACTCAATGCAGTACAAGGGGTCAAGCAGTCTCATTAGCTGCGAGAAGCAGACGATTCGAATCGAATTTTAACCTTGAAAGGTAAACCTAAACACACGACATGTAGGGGCACTCCGTCCCCACACATATCAACCGTCCCCATCGATTCCCCATTCGCAGCCAGAACTCACCGCCTTGGCATGCAATACCCCACTGACCCCGGTTGCCGTCGTACAGTGGCTGCACTTGCACCCACCATAGCTAGCATGAAAGACCTCGTCTCAAGACAAGTGAGGGGAAAGTCCGCACCCAGCTTCACTCAGGTACTAGGCTTACCGGTTACCATATTTCCCGACATGTGTTTAGTACTTTCAAACGCTTGACTCAGGTATCCACACATTAATCCTTAATTCCATTTCTGTCTCATAGACAACGCATCCACCCTGGATCCAAGCCCATAGACCATCATAGATCCCGTTATCATGATGAATACAATCAATTCTTGACCTCGCGCGAGTGCTAGAAAAATCACTCGACTTCTATCGACATCCCTAATTAGCAAGGTAGCTACTCGACCTAGCATACTAGTATCCATCTCAAAAAGGAATCATGAGTTTATGCAACTAGGGTTTCAACCAACTCCTACACTTAAGTGCACATTAAAAACCTACAAACATTAAGTGTAGTAAAGTATCATATATAAACGGTTATGCATAAAACCAGGGCTTGCCTTCAAAAGCTGAGGCTGCGGAGAGATCCTTGGTGGTAGGCTCTGGAGCTGGCTCCTGGACTTCCTCTTGGGCAACTCCTTGCTCGGGGATGAGCACGTACTCTCCATCAGCAAGGTTGCAATCTAAATGAATGCAATGAATAAGATACATGTATGGTATGGTATGTAAGTTTAATAATTAAATGCAAGGTGAAGTACTCAAGTTAGCGGGATGGGTCTTAGTTCCAATATTTAAGATCTTATGGGTATATTTGGTAATTAGGAGTAGGTGTGGCCAGTTTAGGAAGTGGGATTAAGGTTGTACTTAATAATCCTTCAATGTCCTAGTGAAACCTTAATAAGGTTCTTGGCTGAAGTTATTTATGGCTTAATTTAGCACTTCATTAATCCTTTCTTTCCCTTTTCCTACTTAGGCTTTTAGAGTGGCTTTGAACTACAACACTGTTTTAGAAATTTACAAAAATTCTGTAAAAATTACAGTGGCTCTTACTGGCTTATATAATTCAGTCTAAAAATTGAGGCTTAAAATGAGAATGGTTTTCTCTACACAAAAATACTAAAATTTAGGGTAGAGGGGGTGCTTTGAACTACAACTCTCCTCTAGGAGTGGATTTTTCCCTAAGGTTTTTTGCTGGTATCTAGGTGCAATAATATGACTTTATGCCAATGTTTAGCCAAAGATACCTACTGGTTAATTTATGGTGATTTTCTAAAGTTTGGGGGCTTAGTGGTGCTTTCCACTACTACTATAATTGAAAAATGTCAAACAACATATTTCCTAATAGGGTTGCTCACTGTTTCCCATTTTTAGTCTTTCTTTTGATTTATTTGAAGTACTAGCCAAATCCAAGTTCTAATTGTTGAACTCATTTATTGTGATGGTTTGGGGTGTTTACCATTTTTGTAGTGGTATGTTAGTGGTCACGGGTCTACTGAATTTTTCTTGCCATTATTGCATGTGCCCTCATATTTTTAATCATGGCCTTTATTAACTTCTTAATACCTAAATAAAATTATAACCTTAGATCAGCACTGGACCAAAGTTCCATATATATTTCCTATGATCTACATCACTTAGGCATACTAGGAAAAATGTGGTCACCCTCTGGTTTCTATTTGCTATCCCCTTTTACATTTTCCTAAAGTTTGGGCAGAAATAGTCTTTAATGGATATTTCTGGCTTAGTCTTGTATAATGTGGTGTTTATTATTTTTAAACAGTGTATATACTAGGTGAGTGTCTCCATAATTTTCCTCAAGTCCAGTATAGAAGTATTTCTATTTTTCCTTGTATTATTAAGATTTGGCAGTTTTCTATTTTAGTTCAAAACTCTAAAAATTAGTACAGAAAACATAGGGTTTACTATTTTTGTTTGACAATTCATATTTTACAAAGTTCAGCAAAATTAATTTGACCAAATTTGGATGAATACTTTTTAAGTTATGCATTTATCAATTTTCCTACAGATTTAATAACTAAGAAATTCGAAAAGGAAAAGAATTTACATTTGCGCTGAAGTCCCTGGTTCCTTTCTCCACTTTCTCTCACAGTTAAGCCCTCAGTACACTATTCACGTGAGTCACTGACATCGCAGAAAACCCCCTAGGGTTGACCTAAATCTAACCCGCGCTTCTATCCTCACTGGAACAGTAACCGCGGCGGAGAAAAGGGCAGCGAGGCTTACCGGTGGCAATCTAGCTCCGGTGAGGTGTCCAAGGAGGTCAAGGAGATCATGGCGGTCATGCCGATGGTTAGCTCGTCGCTGGCAGTGGTCGAAGTCGGTCGGTTCTCGTGCGCAGGCGGGGGAGCTCAACGGCGGCTAGTGTTCCAGCCTAACCACGGCGGTATAGTTCGATTAAAGCGTGCAGCGAGCTTCACTGAGTGTCAGGGAAGACATGGGCGCGAGTAATCAAACTATGGCTTACCGGTTAGTCGTGGCCACGCGCGCCAGCAGAAGAACAACTTCGGCGAGGGTGGAACGACGTCTCCGGTGAGGATGCATTCGTTTTCTTGCTTCGGGAAGCTTTACGGGGCTCTAGGGAAGCTAGTCGATGCACTGGATCGGTGGGAGGTGGCCGGGAAGACATCTGGCCACGGTCGTCGAGCTGTGGTGGTGGTGGCGGGTCGCGGGGAGGTTTCCGGAGCTACGGGCCGGCTCTAGGGAGTTGGGCATGGTGCGAAGGGAGTACGACCGAGGCCATGCTGCTCTTATAGGCGCGGTGCACAGTCGGGCATGGACCTGTGCGGGCGCGCGGGCAGGCGTGCACCGGCGCGTCAGCCACGGTCGAGCACGTGGCACATCGCTTCTGCTCCTGTTCTAACGCCAATAGGCTTCAAATCTTCGCGAATTTGGGCAAGATTGTTTTGTAAGATATGTTCCCTGGTGTATGCTTTGTCATTTATGTGTGGAAGCCGAGGGGTTTTCGGCCGTGTATAGTGAGTTGTCGCGTCGCCAAGTTGCCAGCATCTAGCTGCGGCGTCCCGAGGCAAAACCATGCCAAATCATGTCAAACGGCTGAGATTTGTCTCCAAATTTTTCCAGGGCATGCCTAAGGTAATTTGGCGCCAATTTGATATTTGGACCTCGCAGGTTTGAGCCTTGGAACTAAGTGAACACGGTTGATTAAGAAGAGAAGGTCAATTTTCAGAATTTAGAATTTCTGAATTTCCAATTGAGTCTTCACTTAAGTGGCTGTTTTGGGAATTTTGCAAAACCCTTTTAATTAAACTTTCTTACTATATTTTGTAGCTTATTTAGTGTACTACAACTTTGTTAATTGGCCCAAATTATGATTTTATTTTTTTCATAGTCTTTTCACTAAATTCCCTTTTTGTGCTCAAATGGCTTAATTAGGGTAGTTCTAGGGTTTTGAATATTTTTCTCACTTGAGGTGCATGATGTGGTTATGGTATGTTTCTTGAGATGAAAAAGATTTGATTAAGTTCTTGCTTCTCAATTTTGGTGTCTTTTGCTCAATTTAATTCACATGTGATAATGTTCACACTTGTGGGTGTGGAGGGAAAAAAATCTTGAGTAACACCTGGGGTGTTACACATGCTCTTGCTCGTTCTGAGAATATATGAGGATATCATCAATGAACACCACTACGAATTTGTCGAGGTAGTCCATGAACACACTGTTCATCAAGTACATGAAATAAGCTATCGCATTCATCAAACCGAATGACATGACCGTGAACTTATATAGTCCATACTTGGTGATAAATGCGGTCTTCGGTATGTCCGAAGGCTGGATCCTGAGCTGATGGTAACCTAACCTCAGATCTATCTTCAAGAACACACTGGCTTCTCTCAACTGATCGAATAGATCTTCAATTCTGGGTAGGGGGTACTTGTTCTTGACAGTGACTTCATTCAAAGATCTGTAATCAATGCACATACTCTTTGTACCATCTTTCTTCTCCACAAATAATACTAGGGCTGTCCAAGGTGAGGTACTTGGTCTGATATAGCTTTTCTCTAACAACTCATCAATCTACTTCTTGAGTTCCACCAATTCTGGTCCGGACACTCGATAGGCTATCTTGGAAATAGGGGCGGTGCCAGGTATAAGCTCTATGGCAAATTCAACTTTCCTTTCAGGTGGCATGTCTGGTAACTCCTCGAGAAACACATCTGGGAATTCTGATACTACATTGATAGCTTTTGATGGCTTGATTTCCTCAATATGGGCGGTGATCTGGTGATAGCTTCCTTTCCTTGGTCCAGACAAGACCAACTCTACTAACACTTCCTTTCCTGATAAGGACACTAACTTCACCGTCCTCTTGTCACAACTAAGACTTGCTTGATAATGGTTAAGCCAATTCATCCCTAGGATGACATCTATGGTTACATCTCGGGTACCCATTACTATTAGATCAGCGGAGAACTCTATCCCCCCTATTTGAACTCTTGCACTAGGGCAAAATCTATCTATTTGGGTTCTCCCACCAATTGAACTAACCCTCATAGGTGGATACATGGGTGCTACTGGTATATTGTGTGATTCTACCCATGATTCGGTCACAAAAGAATGTGTTGCTCCAGTATCAAATAACACATTTACAGAATGATACTCGAATGAGAACGTACCAAGTGCCACTCCTGGGGTCTCCTGGACTGTGTCGGCCTCCAGGTAGTTCACCTTTCCGTACTGGGCACGAAGCTACCCATGGTTGTTGCCTCCTTGTTGTGATGCATTCTGCCTGGAAGGGGCATTGTGAGCTGGTTGCTGCTGAGCTGCTTTCTTTGGGCAATGATTCGCCCAGTGGCCTTGTTCCCCACAGTGGAAACATGCGCGACCTCCTCCTTGCACTGGAGCTGCTTGGTTGTTTTAGTTGGTTGCTGAGGCTGGAAGGCGAGGTGACTAGTTGTTCTGGCGCTGGTACGGATTTCCTCCTTGCGGGTTGTTCTGACGGTACTGCTTCTATTGGTGCTGATGCTGATGCTGGTGCTCTTTGAACCCTGTGGATCATCTAGGACATCCCATTTGCAAAGTTAACTCGGTGAATTTTGAAATCAATTTAGTTTTATATCTCATTCTTTAGTTCGACTCGTGCAGACCGGTTGAACCGGTTTTGACATCCGTTGAACTGGTTTTATCTAGTTTGTTTCTAGTTTTTGTTGGAAAAATTTCCGCTTGCCTATTCACCCCTGTTGGGGGCCTTCTTCCTCTGAAGGTCCTAAAAACACGACTAACCATATGTTTCTAGTGTGACATGGATTATTTTAGAGGGGAGCTTCGACTTTGGGATGAAGATTTTCTCTTATGACAAGATGGAAATACAACCCGAAGGTGATGAAAATGGACGACAAAGCTATAGCTAAAGAGCTTCGGCTTGAAGTGAAGACGAAGACCAAGTACGATGATGGACGAGAAGGGACAAAGACTACTTAATCCCTAATAATTCATATTATGTTCATAGATGAATGTTAAGGGCATAAATGTATTTTCACCCGGGCTGCATCCTGTGCCTATAAATAGATGAACAGTAGCACCGTACTGTTCACGCTGGATTGTATTCACTCTCTCGCATCCTCGCCTTCGAACAAGCCGAAGTTATCAATGTAATATTAACATTGTTGTTATTCATATATGTTTTATGAAATGCAAGAATAAATGAATTATTAAGATATAATTATCATATTTATTCCCTCACATTACTATCCTTGCATTGATATGATGAAGGTATGTTTTTCTTGACCTTCGTCTGAGAAGCATTATACCCGTAAGGAGATAATGCTTTGAAGAACGAAGGTCCTTAATGATTAATAATTGTGTTGCCTTGTTCTTGACTCACAGCATTTGAGAACAAGTGACCAACAACCCCCTCTAGGCAACTTTCAATTGATATCGGAGCTTAATCCTCGTTTTAACGCTTAACCGCGTGAGGAATCGATCATGTTGAGGGGACTAAGAACCGAGATAGTTTTCTAATAGGGTTTTTCTAAGTTATGCATTACATTCTCGTGCTTATCATGTTCTTAACCTGAAGACTAACCGTATTATGGAGACTAGTTGTGTTGAGCCGTTGCCCATTTTTTGGGAACCAAGCTTTGCTTGCTTTGAATGACCTGTTTTGGCTTTTATCTGGCTTTTGGTCGTTTAAGTGAGTTTCTCTTCTTTTTTATTTCTTCTACTATATATGTTTGCTCTCAATCTCAGTTTTCATTCTTGCTGAAATTTTGAGTCTATTTGCTCTTGTGTTCTTCTCTCTCCACTCTTTATGATCTTGTGAAGAACCATCAAGTTCTTGTGAGGATTTGGTTTGGGGATTGATTGGTGGTGAGTTACACTTCTCGAATCACTGCATACACACTGTTGTTGAGAAGAACTTAGTTTAAACTCGTTCTAGAAAACCCTAACAAAACCTCAATTCTAACCGTATTTTCAAATCTGCGACTGATTTACAAATCTGATTGAGATCAAAATTTGAGGAGACATTGGAAACACTTTAGTTAAGGTGTGTGTAAAATTTCATCTCAATCGGAGTTCGTTTGATTAAGTTTCTCATCCAGAAACTGATTTTTGTGCTGCTGAAATCAGCACTAGTTCACGACACGGTTTTGGACCGATTGAGACTTTTCGGTATTCGATTTGCGGCCCGTTCGTTTTGTTGGTCTCGTGTAAATATTAGAAACATTTTGAAATCATGAGATCACTGGTTTGCTGATATGATTTTGGTTTGAGCGCTTTATTTATCTCAATTAAAGTGAAGTGCTCAATTTTAGTTTTAATAGCAAAATTTAATTAATTTACATTCATCACCTCTAGTCGCCTCACCAGTTCTTGACTGCGTGTTCATGGCCGAGGCTCTACAGTTCGAGTCCTAGTTCTTGCTTGTTTGTTGTGTGAACGACAAGTGTCCCTCCAAATACATAGATACATAGAACAGAATTAAAAAAAAGAAAAATACAGTAAATGACAGCTTGAGATATCTGTAATCCTATTTTTACAAAATAAATATTTGGAATGATATTATTATAAAGCACTATAGGTGCCGTTTGGTTCACAAAATATAACGTAAATGATAATAATAATGATTCATACTCGAATACCGGCGATAACAAATTTAAATAAGATGATATTTATTTATAATTTAGTATCGATTACGGTTAAATTTAAATAAACATGATTTAATGTTATCGGTTACCCATCACGTTACACAGGATAACCATATTTATTGTCCCAAATATACTATTGTTGGAAGAAAATCAGAGGGCCTGTTTGGTTCGTGGCTAACTGCGCCACATTTTGCCTAAGGTTAGTCGTTCGAACTTAAGAACTAACCTTAGTCACAAAAGTTAGGCAAAGTGTGGCAAGTTAGGTAGCGAACCCGGGACTACTTCCTGGCTCAAACGTCTGGCCCACCAGCTCGTCACACGCTCCGATCTCCTCCAACACCTCTCCACCTCCGACGACCACCACCACCATGGCGGCCGCTTCCCTCGCGCGCCTCTCCCGCCGCGCCACCACTTCCACCTCCGTGGCGGCGCCCGCCTTCCGGCGCCTCCTCTCCGCCACCTCCACCGCCCCCGCCGCGGCATCCGCCCCGCCGCCGCCCCCCAGCGCGGCGGCCGCCGCGGCCGTGGGCGCGGATCGAGTGCGGTGGGACTACCGGGGCCAGCGGCAGCTCGTCCCTCTGGGACAGTGGATGCCCAAGGTGGCCGTTGACGCGTACGTTGCTCCCGAGGCCGTGCTCGCCGGCCAGGTCACCGTGCACGACGGCGCCTCCGTCTGGAGCGGCGCCGTCCTGCGGGGGGACCTCAACAAGATCACGCTCGGCTTCTGCGCCAACGTCCAGGAGCGATGCGTCCTCCATGCCGCATGGGCGGCGCCCACAGGTCACCCTCATCACCCGAAATGCTAGATCTGGTTGCTACTCGCTAAGTCGCTAGGCTTAGGACTGTTTGCTGAATTGCTTAAGTAATTTAGGACACGGTGGGACCATTTTCATTTCGGTTGGTGTAGCGAGGAATCGAGCATGGCATGTAATTTAGTGATGCCTTGCGCATCTTGAGACTGAACTGAACTATTGTGTTTCTGAAGAGTTGCCCTGAACAGGGACGGAGCCAGGAATATCTTTACTTCTTTAGGAGATGTTGAACTAAACCGTTACAGCGATATAATCTCACTAAACCACTCACACTCACAGTAGACAAATATAATAGTTTAAAGTAGTGTTATATTGAAACAACGATGAATAATAAAATCTTAAAATACACAATGAGAAATATAGGATCAAAATTTTAGGGGAGGCTTTAGGGGGACTCCATGTCCATGGGATCTGGAGCGGTAGGGGGGCTCGAGCCCCACCCGCCCCACCACTGCATCTGCCCTGCCCTCAATGATTTACAAATTTTGTGTGCAAATGGGCATTAGCATGTGCTCCATTCGATGGTTCATCTCGTACTGAATGGATACTGCATAGCAGTTTATTAAGGAAAGTTGAACCATGTTTTCATGCTTTGTTTTCTCTAGTGTACCTGTAACTACAAGTGAAAAAAATGTTCTTGTAGATAGAGCTGTTCAATTGCACTAGTCATGCATTTGGATAATCTTTGATTCATTTAGTTGGAAAAAGGGTTCATATTAACTAGGTTGCATGTGAGTTTGTTACAATCTGTTTCATGGAAATCTAAGGACGGGCACTTAGTTATTTTCAATCTATGCATTTTGCATTGTACTGTTAAGTTATGCTTGCAATCTCATAGAAAAAAATGTGAAGTTAGTATCTTTAACTCATTCAATTGGGCCACATTCGGTTTTGGCAATATACCAATTCTTTTCATACTTCACAATAATTTGCTTATACTAGTGACGATCCACTAGCTAGTCCATTGTTGGAGTTTCCATGTACTAACCAATGTTTACAAGTCGGGCGACCAGCTGGTCGAGTGAGAGGGGCGACCAGGCGACTAATCGCGATTAGGGCGACGATTAGTCGACCTAATCGGTCCTGGTCGACCTCTGGTCGTCCGTTAGTCGTCCTATAGATTTAAGGACATATGTATATGTATATAACTATATATTAACTATATAAACATTGTATTTCTGCAATAATATAGGCATAATTAGTAGCAGACTAGCAGTAATTCAGTAAAAGTGTAAAACAGAATCCATCCAAAGTCCAAAGTCCAAACTGAAAGTAATATTGGCATAATTACTTGCAGTAATTCAGTAAAAAGTACAGCAGGAACCTGCTGGCTGCTACCTAGAGCAGATCAGCATCCAAACAAATCGCGCTAGAGCATCCAAACTGCATTACCTGCTGGCTGGAGCACTTGGAGGCTGGAGCAGAGACGTCGGCAGAAACCAGAGAGGACAGAGGAGAGGAGTAGGGTTTCTGGCGGCTGGGAAGGGTTCTGGCGGGTTTCTGGCGGCTGGGAGGGGTCTTGGTGGCTGGGAGGGTTTTTGGAGGGGCGGGCTACTGTAGATGGGCCAAAAACCAGAGTGAAGCCTAGTACCAAAACTGCAACGACCAAAAACGACCAGGAAGTGTTCGACCAGACGACTAATTGCCCAGGTCGACGACTAGTCGGACGACTAGAAACCCTAATCGCGTTGTCCTCCTAATCGCCCTCTTCCAGGCGACCAGCCTGACTAATCGCGATTAATCACGATATGTCGGACGACTTGTAAACACTGGTACTAACTGCACTAGAGGTCCCTGAACCTGTAATGCTACGGTGCGACTGATGTCAAGTTCAGTGAGGTCAAAAGGAACTATGTGAGACAGCTATGAAAGTTCTGCTTACTCCTTTTCACACTCCTTCCATCCCAGAATGATCATCATATTTTATACAGGGAGAAGACAAAAATGACAAACTTTGACCAACAATTATTCAAACTATATAAGAGTTTAGCACATGAAACTTCTATCAATAGATTTGTATTGAAAGTGCCTCTGAGATGATATTGGGGGTGTTTGTTTCAGCTTAAAATCGGATTCTGGTCGTCAGAATCGGATTCTGGCAACCAAATGCTTCGCTTCTCAGTCAGCTTATGTGAGAATCGCTTTGTGAGGATCGTCTAAATCAACATGAACACAAAATGTCCGAGTCACCGCTATGTGAGGAATTCATCACTTGCTAGATCCTAAACCCTACGGACCCCTTCATCTTCCTCTACACGTAAGCCCTATGATATTCAAATGCTTGTGACAACTTGATTATTCACGAATCCAGATCATCAGAAAAGCTTTTCAGGAAAAAGGTCTACGAGACAGGCCCATTGGTTCTTTAGAAAATGGCAACATGTAGTAAGAGAAATAAATGGTCAGTATATTTTGTTTGACTTTTCCCTACACTTAGTATTCCAGGATGGAGGCAGTACTGCTTAAGATTTACTTTAGTAAACATTGTGCTATTTTGTCTCATGTAGTTGCTCTTGTTACATGGGTCTCATTGCCATTAGATGTTCATTTTGTCCGGCATTGTCTGGTTTGTACTCCCATTGCCTTGTGACATAAAGCCCTAGCCTCATCCCCTGTGCCACCATCATTCTTGTGTCCTGTTATGCAATTCTCTTCACTGCACAACCTAAACACTCTACTACCAGAGAGCTGATTTCTGGCTGGGTTCATCTGTGTTATCTCTAAAAAATTCCCCACGAACCTATTTTCCTAATTGTGATATCTTGGCCCCTGGGATGGGATATCCTGGCCCAAGGCTTAATAGAATTAATAGTGTACTCATACCAAAAGGTGCATCTTCTTCTTCGGAAGCCTATCTCAAAAAACCCTCCAAGTTAAGCGTGCTTGGCTAGAAGCAATTTGGGATGGGTGACCGATCGGGAAGTTTTCTCGGGTGCGCATGAGTGAGGACAAAGTGCGCACAAAAGACTCGTGTTGGTCTGTGGGGACGATATATGATCCTACAGAGCTGCCAGGAGTAAGTACCGTTGGTCCAGAGATTGGACGGGGCGTTACACCAATTCCTCATAAATAAGGATATACTTTTTTTTGCTCATGAGGTATACCCAGAAAAATTTCATAGTAAACGAATAAAACTTTCTCCTCTTGCAACTTTGTTTACCCCTATCTAGTTCTTGCAGACATAACAACAAACATTTTTTATACCTAGAATTCATGAATGTGTTCTTTGCTTTCTCTACCTAGGCAGAATCCAGCAAATAACATTCAACATGATCCTTATGTGGAACAGAAGCACATGCTAAATGGTCACATACTAATGAGTTTGCAAATAGAGAGGTCAAATTATCATCATTTTCACTAGAGCTACCCTCATCATCGGAAGTAGTGTATTTGGGGGTATCTCTAGAATGTACCTTCTTCTTTTTGCTATCCTTGGCCATGAGACATTTGTGACCGACATTGGGGAAGAGAAGACCTTTGTTGACGGCGATGTTGGCGGCGTCCTTGTCGTCGGAAGAATCGGTGGAGCTCTTGTCGGAGTCCCATTCCTGTCCTATGTGCTCCTCGCCACCCTTCTTGTTGTAGTATCTCTTCCTTTTCTATCTTCTTCTTCCCTTTCTTGTCGTCGTCCCTGTCACTGTCACTTGTATATGGACATTTAGCTATATAATGACGAGCTTACCATATCTATAGCAAATCCTCTTGGCGCGGGGTTTGTAGTCCTTCCCCTTTGCTTGAGGATTTGTCGAAAGCTCTTGATGATAAGAGTCATCTACTCGTTGTCAAGCTTGGAGGCGTCGATTGGGAGCCTACTTGTTGGTGTAGGCTCTTCCTTCTTTTCTTCCGTTGCCTTGAATGCAACGGGTTGTACCTCGGGTGTGGAGATGACGCCTTGCTCCAAGTTGACAATATGTTTGGAGTCTTTGATCATAAGTTCAAAGCTCACAAACTTGCCAATCACCTTCTCGAAAGATATCTGTTTATATTTATGATCTCCACGGATTAGTTGCACTTGAGTGGGGTTACGAAAGACAAGAGATCTTAAAATAACCTTGACCATTTCATGGTCATCCCACTTGGTGCTCCCGAGGTTGCGGACTTGGTTGACCATCGTCTTGATCCGATTGTACATTGCTTGTGGCTCCTCCCTTGTTGAGGACGAACCGACCGAGTTCTCTCTCGATCGTTTCGCGCTTGGTGATTTTGGTCACCTCGCCCCCTTCATGCGCCGTCTAGAGGACGTCCCAAATTTCTTTGGCACTCTTCAACCCTTGCACCTTGTTGTACTCCTCCCGACACAAGGAAGGAGTATGGAGGTGGCTTGGTAGTTGAAGTGCCTTATTTGGGTGGCCTCATCGGAGTTGTAGTCCTCGTCGCCCACTTGTGGTACCTGGATACCTGCGCTCTAAACTCAACAATATCTCATATGCTTTCGTGGAGTGAGGTTAGATGATGCCTCATTTTATCACTCCACATGCAATAATCTTCACCATCAAAATATGGTGGTTTGTCTAGGTGAACGGAAAGTAAGGGAGCGCGTTTAGAAATACAGGGATAGCGAAGGAGGATCTTACTATATTTCTTACGCTCTTGGCGCTTCGAGGATGTCGACTCGGCGCTAGAGGTTGAAGGTGAGGAAGAATCGGTCTCATAGTAGACCACCTTCTTCATCTTCTTTTTCTTTTTGTCACCCTTCTTATGTGACTTGATGGAGCTGGCGGATTCCTCCTTGTGCTCTTTGTGTTTGTCGCCGGCCTCCTTCGATAGAGTCCTTTCTTCATTCTTCTTTCCCGAAGGTCCGGGCTTTTCCCCGGTGACCATCTCCCTTTTGGCGTGTTCTCTCGACATCACTTCGAGCTGTTAGACTCTAATGAAGAACTTGGCTCTGATACCAATTGAAAGTCGCCTAGAGGGGGGAGGGGGGTGAATAGGCGAAACCTGAAAATTATAAACTTTGAACATGCACTTCACCCGGGGTTAGGGTTAGAAATAAATAATAGTGAATTCAGAGTGCGAAAGATAGTTCTTCTTGCTATGAGTTGCTCAATCAATGCGGATAACATTGGGAGCTAACTCAACACAATGTGAGCAAGGGAACTTTTAGTGAGAGGGGAGAGGGAAGAAACAAATCGAATAGGGAAGATCAACAAATGGACATGACGATTTGTTTTCCAAGGTTCAGTTCCAAAGAACTTACTCCTCGTTGAGGAGGCTACATAGGCCGGGTCTATTTCAACCATTTCCCTCTCTCAATCGGTCAACTAGACCGGTCGAGTGCTTCTTCTTAATCTCACGGGTCACTAAGACCCCGCAAGGACCACCACACAATTAGGTGTCTCTTGCTTGCTTTACAAAACACTTGGAAAGTTTAGAAGGAGAAAAAGAAAGTAACCAAGCAACAAGAGCAACAAATGAAACACAAATCACCCTCTCTCAAGTCACTAAACACTTTTGATCACTTGACTTGATTATGGCACTTGGAGAGGTGAAGGCTTTGAATGTGTCTTTGGAGTGTATTCTTTACTCTTGTATTGAGTGTTGAGAGTGGAAAGTTTGGATGACTTGAATGGTGGTGGTTGGGGGGTATTTATAGCCCCAACCACTATTCTAGCCTTTGGCTGTTCTGTCTGTCGACGGGCACACCGGACAGTTCGATGCGCACCGGACACTGCACTGTTCACTGTTCGGTGCGTGCCACGTCAGCTGACCGTTGGGGTTTGGAGCTGTTGACCGTTGAAGTCGTCTGTCCTTGTGGTGCACCAGACAGTCTGGTGCGACCTGACATCGTAGACTGTCTCTGACCTTCTGATGCTTCAGACTGCAGCGCAGTCGACCGCAGTCGATCGTTGGCGAAGTCCACCGTTGCTTCGTGGGCTCATCGGACAGTCTGGTGAATTTTAGCCGAGGAGCGCTGAGAATTTCCGAGAGCGGCCAGTTCGTTGGGCGCCTTAGCCTGGGCACCAGACACTGTCCGGTGCACACCGGACAGTCCGGTGCACCACAGGCGGTGCAAGTCTGTTTTGCTCAAAGTTGTAGAATTGCCCTAAGGTCTTTTTCTTTGTATGTGTATATGAACTTTATGCACCTGAGAAAAGATCAACTGGCAAACTAGTTAGTCCATAAGGTTTGTGATGGTCGTCAAACACCAAAATCGATTATAGGAAATGTTGAGGCCATTTCCCTTTCAATACCTCTTGCGTCACTATCAAGCATGTATAGGCATACACCCGGTATGGGGTATTGTCTCGTCCTTTTCGGCGTATGGGTCACTGTAGAGACTCCCGCGCCGAGGCCTCCGCGACTGGAATTGACCGGTCCCGCGATTCTGTGAAGGCATATTCGTGGGCGCACTCGGGGGTGTTTCATCGTGTTTGTCTGACGCATTTTGGTACTGTAGGTACGACCTGGTCGTGGTTTGGTGACGTAGTGTCTTGTCGCGGCCGTTGTGGGTCGACATGTCGGCCTAGGTTCCTTCCTTGCGGATCCACTCGGCGGGGACTTGGTCGTTCGCTCCGCCTCGCAGCCTTGCTCGGCGGGGGCTTGGTCGGTCGCCCCGCCTCGCAGCCTTGTTCGGCGGGGACTTGGTCGGTTGCCCCGCCTCGCAGACTTGCTCGACGAGGACTTGGTCGGTAAAATGGCCAGTGAGGTTTATGGGCCTTGCCGCGTACCCCTTTCCTGGGTACCCGACAAAGGGTGGCTTCCAATGTCGTCTGCATGGTTGCCACGGATCACGTGAGCTCATGGAAGACTGTTGCCAAGGATTCGAGCGTGAGGGGAGGTTGAGGTGCCGTGGATGAGGATGTGGCGGGTTCGGGTAGTGAAGTTGTGGGGATTGGCAGCATAGCGGAGGAGGCCGACGGGATGGTGGTGGACGGAGGGCCTAACATATCCGACATTGTTCACAGAGTTAGGGGTGCAAGAAGAGGAGGAAGAGGGAGTGGTGGCTAGGGCTCCTAGCTCCTTGAGGGAAACCAACAACAAATAAGTTGCTTCTGCTTAATTTCCAGGAGAAATCCCTTACAAGTATTTGTAGTCCTAAGAGATCTAATCCTGAAACAGATTGGACTCTAAGGCTTATCCTAGTTACTGTAGCGCGTGAAAAGTACCGATATTAGATCAGGTTAGAATAGTTTTTTAGGCAAAAGATAAGGATCAAATCGGATTAGTTAGGGAACAAATAAGGATTATATCAGATTTGGTTGATAAGGATTGGATCAAATTAGTTAGGAAAGAGATACGGATTAGATCAGATTTTGTTAGTTGGAAAGAGATAAGCCAGTCGTCTCTATAGAAGGGACACTATTGTATCAATTAAGTGTAAGCAAGAATTAGAAGCAAGACTTCTTGACTGGCCGTGGGCAGAGGCCCTCGGCCAGCGTTCCTGCAACTACAAACTCTCCAATTCCCCAATCGCATCGCAGTCCATAAGAGTCTCAACCAAATTAATCTGTTATCAATGATTTGACATTTAGCTTTTATCATGTTAGTTAAAGCCTTAGATTCTGAACATGGTAACCTAGGAAGTTTTGCATTCTAGAATGGACTGTTAAGGATTGCGATCACCTCCATGAATGATAATGTGTGTATACTGGACTGAGGATTTTGATTTAGTTTCTGTATATTAAATTTAATGCTGAACCTGTTTTTCTAGGATGCTAGACATGTGATGTATTCGTGAATATACCAAATCTAACATCTCTTGTCTGTTGTACTTATGGGTGACAATGAACTCTAAATTTTACACTATAAGATTTAAGGATCGGACTATATTTCTATTAATTTTTGAATTATAATTTATTTAGGACCCTACCATTTTGTAAAGAATCATTTGGATCATGATCTATTATCACCTCTAGTTGTACTTCATTCTCTTTTTCTGTTGTACTTCACTGTATGCATATTTTATAGCAAACTAGATAATCTCTCCTTGTGGTCCAGATGCTTTTGTTCATAAATCTTCATGATAAGATTGCGTTCCATTATAAGGTGCACTAGTAAACAATTGTGTAGAATCTATTTGGGTCATAGTTTCTGGGTGATGCTTTTCTTTGACTCTGAACACGTAGCCTTGCCATATGTCATACACTTGGTACTTAAGTCTAGATGGACCAGAAATCTTCATTGCTCAACTTTTTTGTTTTGTTTTAGAAGTCGTCATGTGTGACTACTTTAATACATACTGATGCTTATAAACATGGCTACAGTTTCATTAAATCTATCTGTTATTACTGATTGCATCCCTTGCTATTTTATGAAATAATGCATGAGTTGCAAATATAAGCACTGCTATGTGAGAAACCACCGGTGTTATTTGGTTTTTGTTCAAAGTTCCTATTTTCCTGCAACTTTGGTCTTTGCTTGCCATCACTGGGTCCATCCAATAGACATCATTTTACCTTGTCCCCCCCCCCCCCCCCTGTTTAATAGCAACAAACTTGCTCTAAGGTATCATCGGAAGGAAATTTTAGATTTTCATCTTCTATTGTAATATGTCCGTACTCTGTTTCGAACATGTTGGATTAGATCTCATCTGCAATCTGTCTTCTGTTTATAGGGCTTCCAGCTGAGACCCTTGTGGACCGGTACGTGACAGTGGGTGCCTACTGCCTGCTGCGCTCTTGCACCATCGAGCCCGAGTGCATCATTGGCCAGCACTCTATCCTCATGGAAGGTTCGCTGGTTGAGACCAACTCAATCCTGGAGGCTGGCTCTGTATTGCCCCCAGGAAGGCGAATTCCGACTGGTGAACTCTGGGCTGGAAGCCCGGCTAGGTTTGTTCGGAAGCTGACCAACGAGGAGATCATGGACATTCCAAAGCTCGCAACTGCCATCAACGATCTGATGCAAAGCCATTTCTCGGAGTTCCTGCCTTACTCTAACGCTTATTTGGAGGTAGAGAAGTTGAAGAAGTCGTTCTCGATCCCCCTGTAAGAGCATGTTGCCCCGCTCGTCCAGTTGAATGAATGAGGAAATAAAGGTTCCCCAATGCTAGATGTTTTGTATTGAATCGAACTTCTACTTCTGTTACGTCTTTTTGGGGGGTTCTTTGTTGTTTTGAGCATGGGGACAGGTGCAGGAATCATGTCTTGATATCTTTTTACGCAACCCAATTCTGTGTTGATTACTTTCAGTTCCACTATTACTCTTTTCTAGATTACAAAACGCTCACAACCTACACCGGTGCACGCATATACATTCTGTATGTATTGGTAAAACTTTGATATGTCGGCAAAATGCGAGATTAGTGAAGTCGTTAGAGATGTTTTGCAGTCAAGTGGAATATTGTCTATCGCTGAAAACATAAAGTTAAAATTCTAAAATATTTGTTATCAGACAGAACATAGGGTCATCAAATTCTGAAGTATTCGTTTTCTGTCGAACACAGGATCATTAAAATTTTGAAATATTTGTTTTCAGTCCAACACAGAACTTTAGGTGCTACTGAGTTATAATCAGTAGAGGGCACAAACTTTCGTTTTCAATTTCAGTGCTCAGTGGGATGCTAAACTTATAGACTTCAGGAAAAAGTTCAACTTACTCCCAAACCTATAGACAATGTTCACAACCTCTTGATTTCAATTTACCCCTTAACAATTTTTTTTATCTACAAACTGAGTTTTCAGTTTAAATATTTTTTGTTGTTATAGATAATAGCATAATTTAGGAAAATATATTATGATTTTTATAAGATAACATAATAAATTTGATGGAATAAAATTAAATATAAAATAATAATGAAAAATTCTTAATATTTTTTTGATATAAGTTGTGATGTGCTCAAACACCACACAAAATATGAACTTGAAATTATCTTTCTACACGAAGAACCAAAAATACAAACATTATTTGGGGGGAGATTTGTCTTTTTTATTTCTCCATGTACAAGTAGAATTTTAAGTTTATATTTTCTAAGATGATTAAGTAAGTTAGAAAAATATGTTAAGAATTTTTTTAATATTTTATATTTAGTTTTGCACCATTTAAGTTATTATCCTATTTGGTCTGTAACCTATCAAAATAATTATAAAAAATCATCATGTATTTTTCTAGACTAAATTACGCTATTAGCTACTAACCAACAAAATTTGAAAGAAAACATAGTTAGTACATAAAGAAATAAAAAGGAAAAATTTTGTGAAGACATAAATTAAACCAATTTAAAGAAGTAGATGGGTAAAATAAACTAAAATATTTTAGGATGTTACGTGAACATTATCTATAGGTGAGAGGAGTAATTTGGACTTTTTCCTAGACTTTACAACTATTTATGTTATGTACAATTTGGTGGGTAAATATAGTACTGTCTCGTTTAGCTCTAATAATAGTTGTTTGAGATACTCGTTAGTTAGAGAGAAATTGAAGATTTAGTAATTAATCCAACTGCGCAGTCAGTACAAATTTCGGCGCCATTTTTTTTTCTTAATCAAAGGCTTATGGCGTATACAGTAGTTGACCACATGAAAATATCAACTTCACCGAAAGTGTACCTCGTATATTATTATATGTAGATAGATGTCGTTTAAGGCTGTATGTAACACTTTACTCATCTCACATTTTATCTTATCTCATATTTTAAATTTTACTTTATAAATAATATAAAATGTAGTATAAGATCGTGTTTTATATGACCATATGCAACCCGTAGTTTGTTGATCTTGATGAAAACTGGACGCATGATGTTACATGCCTACATGATCAAGCGGCGTCACTGGAGAGTTGTACATCGTGTTCGTCCATCGGCAGTGGCGAAGCTAGAGCAAAATATAAGGAGGTGCATGTCTCTTGTGGGTGCATAGGAATAAAATTTGGGTGATGCATATATGGTGCAAATTTGACTGTTATCACTGTTTTTTGGATTTTTAGGGGGTGCATATGCATCCACAGTCTACAACATAGCTTCGCCCCTGTCCATCGGCGTATAAATTTGTCTGTATTCACATTCGGATCATGGAAACTAGTTTAGCCACGATCTTTTCGTAATGAAAGAAGCACATTTTGTAGTTTTCCAATCTTAATCAACACTACGAAGTTGGCTTTTTTTTTGAAGCACATTTTGTAGATCAAGTTAATCTTAAAATCGTATACCTTACTATGCAATTCTTAGGAAAAAATTCTAGATTGACAAGACGCGGTATATTCAATTTTAATCAATTGTAATTGTCACTTTTTTCTGTTGTCACGTGTCGTTTACGACGATGGAGCATAACTTCACGATACGACATTAAAGATTAGTGTGCTTCCAGTGCAACATTAAGATCAGGTGGGCTCAATATTTTACCAAATTTGTGTAGTGAACTCATCTAGAATGGATTGATTCTTCAAACCAAACAGGTCCACAGTGTTTACTTCCATCGTACACTAAGAAAATCATAACAGATCGCTGATAACTTACCATGACAATAAAAAAAGGAAATGTAACCTACGTTATACGTTTGCTAGACCGATTGGCATTTGTGGTCCTATGGATTAGTTGTCCGTCTCCTACGACCGGTCCATATCCAGCCCACATCCAAACCATTGTGTTCAGAATGTAATTTGGCTGTCGGACGATCCGTCATGTTAGTCCGGACGATCGGCGATTAGATTATTTTGGGTCAGATTTTTGATTTCTTGCGGGATTCTCCGTTGGACTTTGCTTAGGAATAGGTCTAGACCCCCTATAAATATAAAGAAGTACGACCGAGTGGGGCATCAGCAATCGATCTACAATGCATTAGCTCTAGAAGTAGTTCTAGCCCTAGTTATAGTTTTTCAAGCTTAATCTTTACATCGCTTCAGATCTACATCATCTTGAGCTGCTTTGGATAGCCTACCGACCCTAAATCAACCCTAAGATCCTTTCTCCCTAACGGGATCCCTCCAGGGAGGCAAAATCTGGATTCTTCCTGGAGCTGTCTGCGTCGTCATGGACGGTCCACCACCCTCATGCGGACAGTCCCGTAACCTACCTAGAAGGTTCGGTGACCTACCACGGACGATCCGGTGACCCACGGAGAGGTCCCCAAGGTCCTGCTCATCTCGTGCAGGCCATAGGGACCATTAGTATTTGGCACAGAAAGGCACCAACATATTTTATGCTGACTCCACTAGGGACAAGAAGATCAGATCTATTATATCGACCACGATGGCTGGTTCCAAAGATCGCACTAATGTCTCCAATGATAACATCCTCAATCCAACTCTTGAGAGCTTGTCGCACGATGAGCAGCAACAATTTGAAGAGCTCATGAACCAATGGAATGAAGCGTTGTGACAACAACACTTTCAGGTTTGTGAGGATGCAAAGGAGAAGTTCTTGTCACACTTCATGATGGATCGACACCATAAGATCACCAAGCAAGAGGAGATCAAGTTCACCTCCCTCAAACATTCGCTTCACCACAACAATGTAAGTAACTCTAATATTGCTCAATCTAATAAGCATTATATAGATCAACAGGGAGATCAATTAAAAAAAATATAGACGAGTCATTTAAAAAACTTACACATATGTATGAGAAATATGTTGTTCATAGTTTTCCATCTCGCGTGGTCGCAGTTGGAGCGGCCTCACCCAAGAACATTGGAAACAAATGGGCTTCCTCAGTCCCAACCATTATATGGCCTCTAAACCCATATCCAGGTTAACCACTACCACCGCCTTCCATGTGTGACAGATCAGCACTCCTGACCATGGCCGGAAATTCCGGGTGTGACCTCAGACAGTCAAGCACCACAATGGACCATCCAATACCTCACACCAGACTATCCGACCCCCTATATCGGGTTGTCTAGACAGACATATATAAGGCCGACTAGTGCACATAATGCACAATTATTCCCCACACCTTAGTAGCACTACCTTCCACCTTCGGCACATCAGAGCTGAAGCATACCACAACCCATGCACGGGACCTAGGGAGGCAGAGAGGTTCACTCTACACCACACGACATTAGGATGCAACAACAGTATACCTCAGGCCTTTGATCATCCTTAGGCAGAAGGTCGACATAACACTATTTGGACACCTGAGCCCCACGTCTCGAGGGCCGGTGGGCTACCACCAGTCACTATGGATAGAATTCAGAAGAAGATAGCATAGTTGTTTCGAGAAAACTCAGAGTCAGTGTATCTAGCCTAGGGCTATCATATGACCATCGATTTGACATCGTCCCTTACACTCTGGGACCCAAGTGCTAGATTTGTCCAACTTTTTGGGTGAGAGTGGTAGAAGCATGCAAAAGCACTTAGCCCAGTTCTTAACACAACTAGGAGAATTGACCAACATACAAGCTTCTCGTGTTCGCTTATTTTCACTTTCCCTCACTAGCACCGCATTCGCCTAGTATCCTGCCCTGCCTCCTAAATTTATTAGTTCTTGGGGTGACCTAGAGCATAAATCCATAGACACTTCAGACATAGTTGATCTAGCATCGCTAAGATAGGGGCGCGATGAATTGGATAACGATTAACTCTAGAGATTTCTAGATATAAGAAGCCGATGTTTCTAGATCCATGTTGTAGATAAGCAACTAGCGGGATTGGCTTTTAATAGGTTGTGTTCCTACTTGAAAGAAAAATTAAATGTCACCCAGTTTTTTTCGCTAGCTCAATTGCATCAGCGAGCTTTGGCTTGTGAGAGCCGGAGTAAAGAGACATCAAAATCGTCCCATAATAATGTGCACTTAGTTTATTGTGACCAGAGTAGCTTAGACGACGAATCTATAGATGTATATGCAACTGAACTTGTTTGGCCTACTAAGGCTAAACGTACAACTTGATTTTCCCTACAGCTGGTTAAAAAAATAGGAAGAAGTTCACATTTAATGTCGGTAAATGTGATAAAATATTTTATGAATTATTAACAAGTGGAAACATTAACATAACTCACACCATTTTCCCGCAAGATGAGTTGAAGAAGTGTGCCTATTATAAATGTCATAAATCTTTTTTTGTAATGCCACTAATGATTGCTATGTTTTTAGACAATAGGTACAATTGACTATAAATGAAGGTTGGTTGAACTTTCAGGAGATGCAAGTTGTCAGGCAGTAGTCATTCCAAGCTTTGGAAAATGTTAGATGATAAAGTTTTAGTATCTTTCATTGTCTACATGTATTAATTTTATGTCTAGGCTATAGGTGCATTTAAAGTAATGATTTTTTATTCAAAAGGAAATAAAAAGGAAAAACACTAATGATAATTAAGTGATTAACTTTGTGAAGTTAATATCATGTAGTGTATGAACCCATCCCTGGTATACTTTTAATAATCCATTAAGATGACTATAGTAAGTTATGTAATCCACTATGATAAGCAATACCTAGAGAACCACAAACCCCTAAGTATATTTGTTTACCCTAGAATCTAGATTTCACTCTGTTGTTTGTACTTTTCTGTTGAACTTGTGTTCACTTGATTTCATATGTTTGGTGTATTGTTCCTTTACCATTTCCCAAACGTGTTGAATGAATGATTGCTTTGCGTAGACAACGAGCAGTCCGAGGTTTCCGAGTGTGTTGCAGGAGACTTCCTTAAGCAGCGACCTGGTGAAGGCAAGTGTCCTCTGACCCATTATGTCATACTTACTTATTAATTCACTGTCCCACATTACTTAATTGAAACCTAAGGATTGACTAGTTTGTATTTACCTTGTCCTTGATTACCTTTTGGGTTATTATGGTTAGCTTCATGATATTGCTCTACTTCAATCAACGAACATGATGAGAATATTTATGATACGATGATGTCATCTTGATTATGATGATGAACTATGATACTTTAGGGGACTCAGGCTGTTTCCTGAGTACCTCTCCTTAAGGACCTATTTGTTGAGAGACCACCCGGGATAATAGTACAACCATAAGGTTGGAATGGGAAGCCCTTAGCTGATTAATTGGATGAACTTGGGGGGTATAGTTGGCTTTGCCGTAGGGCCGTCAATGGGGGCCGGGGCATAGTGCTTGCTCTACTAAGGGTGGGTGCCGAGGTTCATTTGATTTGGTTTTGTTAGTCACACACCTTAGGGAGGAGTACTGTGTTTGTACGACTAGAGAAACCTAACAAGCAACTTCACACCAGGGGAATCTTTGTAAAAAGCTATGTAGTGAAACTTTGCCTACTCACCTTGGTAGTGTTTGAGGGTTTGATCGACCCGAGGCAAAAAGTGATCACGACTCGTGGGTGAAGTGTGCAACCTGTATAGAGTGTTAGAAACCGGTATATCAGTCGTGCTCACGGTTAAGAGCAGCCTTGGGATCCTCTTTGATTAGAATAACTTGGGATACTTTTATGATGATGGTTAATGGTGATGATTATAACTATGGTCTCTGGTATTTCTTCTTGGAGGGAGTACTCTTAGGTAATAATTTAGGTTTATTACTAAACTTGGCTTTCTACTAGTAATAAATACCTGACCAACTAAAAGCAACTGCTAACCTTAACCCCACATACAACTAGTCCACTTTAGCCAAACGGGACATTTGCTGAGTACGCTGATGTGTACTCACCCTTGCTTTAACCCCCCAATCCCAGGGTTGTCCCCATTGCAATCAGTGCTTAGGAGGAGATGAAGGCAACATGGAGGAGTTTCAGGACTACGAAGAGTCCTAGTTGTGTTTAGTGGCAAACCCCCAGTCAGCTGCCTATGAAGGCCTTATCTTCTACGTTTCGTATTCTGCACTTTGATTATGTTAATGACTATGTTAAGTTAATGACTCTATGGATGTCTTGGACATCTTGATGTAATAAAGTACTATTTCCTCTATTATTTTGAGCAATGTGTGATGATGTCGAACTATGTAATCGTTGTGTACGTGAGTTTCTGATCATGGCACGTACATGGTTCGTATTCGGTTTGCCTTCCAAAACCAGGTGTGACATAAGTGGTATCAATGCCTTGCTGATTGTAGGACCGCTAACCTAGACTAGGATGGTCGCTTTAGGGACTATAGAACCTTATTCCCACCTTGACCTTTGGTGTCACTTCAAAAGTGGGTCATCTTGACCAATTTTATGTTATACTTCTACCTATATTTTCATCTTACAAAAATTTTATCTCACTTTGCTTTTGGTTTATTTGCTGGTCATATAGTACTATTCTCACTCTTGTGCTTACGATATCTTTTGTAGATGGCTCATCTTAGATGCACTGCACGTAAGTCGGTGATCCCTTTCTTTCCCTCTCGCCTTGCAGAGCTTCCACTGCGCCGCACGATGACAGGACAGTCGAGCCACCTACAGAGACTGCACCGCCGCCTGCACAAGGAGCAGGAGCGCCGACGCCAGGAGCAGGAGCAGCAAGACCCTTCCCCCTCACCTCAGCAGGAGGTCGAGTCTAGGAGGTAGCCCTCCCTCGCGCCTCAGCTAGAGGTGCCCCCTACACCACCACAGGGCACCCTGGCTACTGGAGGAGACCTTGACGGAGACGATGAGGGTGGTGGCAGTTCGAGCCACAACATAGAGCTTTCGGAGGAGCAGGAGCAGAAGGATGGATCACCCGACCTATCACTCCTGACGCCGCCCGCGATTGTCATTTCCATGACGCTCTTGAAAGGGAAATGACCTCAACATTTCCTATAATCAATTTTGGTGTTTGACGTCCATCACAAACCATGTGGACTAACTAGTTTGCCTAGTAAACATTTTTCTTAGGTGCATAAAGTTCATATACAAAGAAAATAACCACAGGACAATTCTACAAGTTTGGAGCAAACAGCTTGCTGCAGCCAATGGTGCGTCGGACTGTCCGGTGCCCTGGCTGGAGCTCTCCGTGAACTGGCTGCTCTCGAGTTTTCTCAGCGCTCGTTCACTAAAAATCACCGGACTGTCCGGTATGACAACGAGGAACGATTACCTTCACCCAATGGTCGACTGTGCGACTGCGCGCAGTCTGAAGCGTCAGAAGTCAGAAGACAGTCTACGACGACAGGTTGCACCGGACTGTCTCGTGTGCCACCGAACTGTTCGGTGCAGCTAGAGGACATACCACTTCAATGGTCAACCGCTCCAAACCTCAATGGTCGGTTGACGTGGCATGCACCGGACAGTGAACAGTGTAGTGTCCGATGCACCACCGGACTATCTAGTGTGCCCATCGACAGAGCAGTCAGCCAACAACTAGAATAGTGGTTGGGGCTATAAATACCCCCAACCGCCACCATTCAAGCCATCCAAGCATTCCACTCTCCTCATTCAATACAAGAGCAAAGAATACACTCCAAAGACACAATCAAAGCCTTCAATCCTCTCCAAGTTCCAAAATCAAGTCAAGTGCTCAAAAGTGTTTAGTGACTTGAGAGAGAGTGACTTGTGTTTCTTTTGATGCTCTTGTTGCTTGGTTGCTTTCTTCATCTCTCTTTAAACTTTCTAAGTGTTTTGTAAAGTTTGCAAGAGACACCTAATTGTGTGGTGCTCCTTGTGGGGTCTTAGTGACCCATGAGATTGAGAAGAAACACTCAACCGGTCTAAGTGACCGATTGAGAGAGGGAAAGGGTTGGAATAGACCCGGCCTTTGTGGCCTCCTCAACAGGGAGTATGTTCTTTGGAACTGAACATCGGAAAACGAATCATCGTGTTCACTTGTGTTGATCATTCACCATTCGATTTATTTCTCCACTCTTCCTTCTCACTAAAAGTTCTCTTGCTCACATTGTTTTGAGTTAGCTCCCAAAGTTATCCGCATAGATTGAGCAACTCATAGAAAGAAGAACTATCTTCCGCACTCCGTAATTCATTATTATTTATTTCTAACCCTAACCCCGGGTGAAGTGCATGTTCAAAATTTATAATTTTCAGGTTTCGCCTATTCACCCCCTCTAGGAGACTTTCAGCTCTCGACACCTTGCTGTGTCAGGCCTTCGACCAACACACTTGGTCTATCGAGTACCGCTGTGTAGTCTACCAGCACCGTCGCGGGATATACCCGGACCAATGGGAGGCTACCTTACTGGTGCACCATCCGGACGATGATCTCGTAGGTGAAGAGGCCTGCTCAGAGCATTATTTTATCACTGAGCGGGACACTGCCGAGGCAGCCATGCAGGATGCTGCACGATATGCGCTTTCGCAGTACTATTTGTTGTTCAGCGGGGTAGCTGACGGCCTCACCCTGAAGTACTACCCTGTAACGCCCTGAATTTGGGGTATAAATTTTCTTCTCCAATATTCACCAAATTCAGGTGTTACTCTCTTTTTCTCTTCCTGTTTTGCTCCTTCCTCCTATTTTCAAAGCAATATAGAGACCGGTGCCCGTATCGCGTGTAACCAAAACCTAAGTTGATATTGTTGTCGCATCATACCGGAGCATATTTATTTTGTCTGATGTTGTGCCTAGGCGTGCGTTCGTCTAGTTTTGGTGTTCAATTCGCGGATTGATCTTGATTAGAAGCAGGCGAGATCGAGTAGAGGGAAGTCGGCCCGGCCCGCTACCCGTCTCGGCCCGCGGCGTGGCCCAGTCTGGCCTTGGGCGCGTGGCCCAGGCGCCCCTACCCCCCATGCGCACCCCCTCTGTAATGCCCCAGGTGTTAACCTCCCGCTCGACAACGATTATGGGCTTAAGTACGAGTTATCAACGAGAACAATAGTCTCTATATATTAATCATCTTCACCCATCATGATTTCGATGTCATCTGTCTTCGTCTATCGGAACTGTCCAAAATATTTCACGAAGTTCGAACTTTAGTAACCTTCAAAAATGTCGAGTCTGGTGCTGTTCAGATGGTCGAGAGCGTGAATGCGATTTCAGAATTTGTTCGAGTTTATAATTTCGACCGCGTTCATGTCCAAGAAATATAAGGCGTAGAGTTATTAGTTGAATTGCTCTCTAGTCGAATGTTCGGATAGCGGGCAAAATTCGTCTAAAATTAACCGAAACGAATGCAAATTAAAATTTATCGATTAAGATGAATTAGAAACGACACCTAATTATTTCGCTCTTGTTCGAGCGATCTCTACGAACTCTGTAGCGATAATATTAAGAGTGGACTGTTTAGAATAAATCGAACTTGAACTAAATAAAACCATAACAATGATTAGTCGATTCGCTTTCCTATTTAAAATCCGAGAAAAATAATCTATTAATCGATAGCGCTTTAAATTGGCGGTAACGCTTTAAATTGGCTCGTTTACTCCTCGTTTTAAATCGAAATCCCAATATTTAGAACAGATGAGGTTTATCTATTTTAAACTAAATTCGATATAGTTTGAAATATCCAAGCCGATCTCGTTTGGTTGGGTTCGTGTGTTCCTCGCCGAGATCCAAATCTTCAGATATAAATAACGGGTAAAAATTCATCGAGCTATAGAGAATTTACCAAATCAAGTCCTATCTAAATATTATTGTCGATCTGGTATTTGGCTCGACCCTTTTATACATCCGTTAGACCCCTCAAATCTTGGTTCTAAAATCAAAATATCATTTAATTCGATGCATTTTAGTCCTGTTTAATTCCTAAACTTGGTTGGTGGTGTATTCTTTGATTAAAGGAAAGGAAATATCTTCTACCATAATATTTTTCTAGCCCTTATTCCCTCCACAAACAAACATACTAGCTTCTGCTTCATTTTTCTATTAGCCAATCTGGCCTCATAGGATATTTGTTCCCATACGTATACTTGTATTGAAAAAAAAAGAAAAATCACATTTCTCCTTGTCCCCACCACCCTCTACTTTCCATATCTTCTCCTGTTTATTCTCCCACCGCCGTGTTCTTCCTGCTCCAGCCCCTTCTCCACGCCGCTCAGCCTCCTCTCTGTTTCAGCCGTGGAGCATCAGCACTCCACCTCATCACCCATGGCCGAGCGGCTCCATCGTGGCGCCCAGGATCCTCTCCCGCGCATCTTCCTACTGGAGCTCACGCTCACCCCTAGGTCGGCCTCCCATCGCACCCTGGTTTTGAGCCGTCGTCTCCCGCTGTCAAGTCATCATCTCCTGCCTCCATCTGTTAAGCCGACGAGCTCGCCCTGAGCTCCTTCCATGGCCGTCATGTTGTCAGGTATATAGATGGGCTGTGGGCCATGATGCATCTGGACTGGTCGGTACTACAAGAGGAGGGACTCCTCACGAACTAGGACAGACAACATCATCTTCCTTCTTCCAGGTTGCATTGTCCTCCTCCATAGCTTCCTCATCGCTAGCTACTCTAGGGTTAGGGTTTCCTTAATCTTCTACTTCCTTCTGCTTAGATTGCTACTGATCTCCCCAATCCGAGGTCGTGTGTATCAGCTTGTACTCCCTGTTATCGTGAAACCAGCGTGCTCTGCGCATTTAACTGCATCCATGGAGTGGGGTGCTAACAATTGGTATCAAAGGTCACCGATCTTGGTTTCCATGAAGCCCAACCTGCAGTCCGCAATGGAGATATAGTGGAAGATCCTTCGCGAGATCAGTGACCGCCTCGCTGCCCAGGAAGCACGGTGGCGCGGTCGGGAGTCTAAAGTGGCGCAACATTCGATGTCGATCCACAACCTGGAGGTAGCGGTGGCCTCTGCGTCTTCCTTGGCATTGAGGGCGGAGCTCAACGCTCCGGTTGCCGTGACCTATGAGCGGCTCGACACGCTGGAAGCGGCCCCGGCAGCACGCGTTAGCGCCCTGGAGTCTGCCACGGCAACCTTCAACAAGTTGTTCGACAACTCCGATGTTGCTGAGCAGTTCGATGCCGAGGTGGTCGCCGACGATTGGGGTGGGTTGTTCGGACAGCCTGCTTACCCTCTGGATTCTGGAGGAGCGTGTCTTCTACTCCCCACCACCGCTCTTCCCTTTGCGTCTACGGCCGATGCTGCCTTCTCCAGCACCTACAGCGTCGGGTGTGACACGCTCCACAGCTACGCGACTGCCCTCACCCTTCCTGTTGCACTTCACGAACCTTTGGTGGTGGCGCACGCCAAGTGTTCGACGCCAGGCGGCAACACTCTGATGTCGGCGGACATCGTGTCAACATCACAGACAGTGTTCTCGACCTCTTCCCTGCTACAGGACGTAGCGCGTGCTGAAACCCAACGCCAGGGACCTCGGTAGGCTCGGCGCCAATATCGACTACGTGTGCACGTTCGCCGACTGCATTTCGCTAGGCTACAACTCCATGTGTGTCAGCATGGTCGTCGCCGGCAACGCGTCGTACACGTTCAACGCGTACTACCCGGCGCAGAACCAGAAGGACGAGGCCTGCGACTTCCATGGCCTCGCGCTGCCCACGGAGACCGACCCCTCCACGCCCACCTGCAACTTCACCATACAGATCTAGACGGAGGCGGGGTGGCGGACGTGGCGTCACTCCGCCGGAGCGCTGGAGTAGCCACGCGGGTGCTTACATCGCTGTAGCTCCTGGCAAGGCCGATGGCCTACACCGGGCGCTAAAGGCCACGCTCAGGCCCAGGGTCACATACTGCATTGCTGGTTGGATCGACCGTGGGGACGGTGTCGCCAAAGGGACCAACCATGCGGTGCGCGTTCGCTTCCGCGTGGATGACAGATGCGTCATCGAGGGAGGCGCCATCTGCATCGAGTCCAGCAGCTGGACAGAGATCAAGGGTGTGTTCTGGCTCAAGAAGAGTGCACGTGTCGTGGAGGTGTACGTGCAGGGCGCGGTCGTGGGCGTCGACATCAAGGTCATGGATCCCCAAGTCTTCGCCACCAACGTCATCCATTATCTAGCCTACGTTGACTTCTTCACCAAGCACTTCGACTGGCCTGTCTTCGAGAAGGAGTTCAAGTGGTACCACATGGAGGATGCCGTGAAGGTGTTCGACAAAATGTTGACCAAGGGAGAGGAGGCACCATCTACACAACGAGGGTTTGCCATGACGTTTGTTGCATACAATTTGCTTGTGCAAGCGTTGTTCATGGATGGACGTGCATCAGATGCTTACGTTGTGCTTGAGGAGATGCAGAATAATGGTCCTTCCCCATACGTGTTCACTTATACTTTAAAGGTTCTAAAAAATGGCCGGTGGGCCGAGGAGGAATGGGTTATCCTTATGCCAGGAGATATCATCAGTGTGAAGCTTGGGGATATCATTCCAACTGATGCTCGTCTGCTTGAAGGGGATCCACTGAAAATTTATCAGTCTGCACTCACCGTTGAGTCCCTTCCAGTCACCAAAGGCCCTGGTGATGGAGTATACTCTGGCTCCACATGCAAACAGGGCAAGGTTGAGGCTATTGTCATTGCCACTAGCGTGCTCACATTCTTCGGCAAGGCAACACATCTTGTTGATTCAACAAACCAAGTTGGCCATTTCCAGAAGGTTCTCACTTACATAGGGAATTTTTGCATCTGTTCAATTGCTGTGGGAATGCTCGTTGAAATTATTGTCATGTACCCTATCCAAGACAGGGCTTACCGACCAGGAATAGACAATCTGTTGGTGTTCCTGATTAGAGGAATTCCAATTGCCATGTCCACTATCCTTTCCGTGCCTATGGAAATTGGGGCTTATCGTTTGGCTCAACAGGGAGCAATTACTAAGATAATGTCAACCATTGAAGAAATGGTTAGCATGGACGTTCTTTGCAATGACAAGACTGGGACATTAACCTGGACCAAGTTGACTGTGAACAAGAGCATTGTAGATGCTTTCCAAAGAGGAGCTGACCAAGATGTAGTAATTCTGATGGATGCCATAAAGGCCACAATAGTTAGTATGCTGGCTGCTCCAAAGGAGGCTTGTGCTGGTGTCCAAGAGATCCAATTTCTTCCATTTAATCCAAATGACAAGAGAACTGCAATGACGTACATGTCACTGATATATGCTCTCTCCATGAATGGCCTAGTTCAGGAGCCGGATAGGTTTTTTATAGTTGCTGAGAAGCATGGCATCTGGACTAGCGTTGTCATGTACAATGTTCTAATCAATCGCCACTGCACAGATGGAAATATGGGAAGAGCATATGAGATCATGGTAGAGATGCAGAAGAAGAGGTTTTCCCCAGTAATGTGACATACAATACACTGATGAGGGAGTCTTGCTTGCTTGGGTAACTTGATGAAGCTCGCATACTCATTGACGAGATGACTAAGAGGAGTACTGCTATCAGCCATGGCCAAGGCAATTTCTTAGTCTTTGTTTGGGATCCTGGTGGTCATACGAATAGCAGCTTAGGGACAAGCTGCATTTCAAGGTGGGGGAATGTCAGGTATATAGATGGGCTATGGGCCATGATGGGCCTGGTCTGCATCTGGACTGGTCGGTACTACAAGAGGAGGGACTCACTCACGAACTAGGACAGAGAGAAAAATAGACAACATCATCTTCCTTCTTCCGGGTTGCATTGTCCTCCTCCATGGCTTCCTCATCGCTAGCTGCTCTAGGGTTAGGGTTTCCTTAACCTTCTACTTCCTTCTTAGATTGCTACTGATCTCCCCAATCCGAGGTCGTGTGTATCAGCTTGTACTCCCTGTTATCGTGAAACCAGCGTGTTCTGTGCATTTAACTGCATCAATGGAGTGGGGTGCTAACACGTGGCTCCTCCCTTAAGCTCTACGCGCGCTCTACCTCCACCCTACCATCGATCTGGTGGCTGCGCCTAGACCGCGCTCCCGGCGCACTTGCCTGCAGCCCCGGCGTGCTGTGCGTCGGCCGTTGTGCCCCTGCGTGCTCCACCACGTCGTCGTCCCTGCAGGAGCCCCTCCCATGGCGCCTAGTCTTCTCCCCATGGCGAGCTCACCCAGCCACTCGCCTCTGCTATAGGTGCTGTTTCCCCCTCCCCTTTCCTCAAGTTTGGTCCTGGCGCTGTCTCGCAGCTCGACCTTGAGTCGCTTGAGAATACGCAAGTGTCAATCCAACCATCGTGTCGTCCTCTCGGCGTCCTCAATAATATGGTCCTGCAAGACCTCACCCTGTGCCATCGTCTCTGAATTTTTGGACAGTCCTGGTCATGGTATGGTTCGTTCTCGGTGGGGACTCACTATTCATTTTGTGTTTATTCCTTGCTGATACTTGTACCTAGAGGATTAATGTTGTATGTTTGTGTATGCTTGTGAGGAGAGAAACCCCTGGGTTCCGATGGTGAAGAACCGAAGCCAGTGTGACACTTATTAAGTGTTCGGTAAAAGGACCGAACCCAAAACCATAGCCGTGTTCGCGGATGTCGCTTCGAGTTTAGTCGTGGTAAGTCGACCCGTTGTTTCTGTTAATCGAGTAAATGGTTGATTTGTATGGAGTCGATATTTGTGCTAAATGAAATGTGCATAGTGTCGTGAAAGCGGTTCTTCGTTGCGACAAGATTTTTAGGTTTGGATTGCAAGTTATGAGAAGTGTATGTGTTCACGGTTATGAAATAGGCATAGTCTATATATGTGATTAATCAGTTTCTATGTATGCGGAGATGATGTTTTCTTAGAAAAAGAGTACTTTGGGAGATGAATTGGTGCGATATGGTTAAATTAGTAGTGCCAAGAATATGCTTATGAATTCTAGCACTTTGCCGATGAGAGTTATTAGTGTTGCTTGAATGAACACCTAATGTATGATGACATTAATGCCTTGTCTTAGGATGTGTCAAGAACATGACAATTGTAGAAACTAAACATGAACTAATTTGGAATGTTTGCTGTTTGGACTGCATGTCCAATTTTATTACGCGGCTAGCTAAGTAAAGTAACTCATGTTTTCTGTCGAAGTGTTATATATAAAACTTGTAGATAATCTCTTTATCTCACTTGTGTAAAAATTTCATGACCATAAGCTTAGTAGTTTAGAAGTTATGCTTCTCTAAAGTTCAGTATCAGAATCTGTCCAGATTATATACATATTTCGAAAATGACCTTGTTTGTCCAAGTTAAACTTAGAATCAGTTCTTATAAATTATAAATAAATTATAGTATTTTTCTTAAGGTATCAGAATCTGTCCAGATTATATACATATTTCGAAAATGCACCCTTTTTGGTGATCTATAAGTTAAGTTACAACTGTTTGAAGTAGGATCTCTGAATCTGTCCAAATTTGGACAGCAGAGCCTTTCTCATGTATTTTGACCTTAATATGCATTGAATTAACCTGATATATTTATAAATGAATTGTAAAAAAATCTACTAGCTTTCTAAAAAGTCTAGGATCACCTGAATTGGATGACTGAGACTCCAATTATAGATTTTTGAAGTGAGTAGTTGAATTCTGTCCAAATCTTACTACTTATTAAGAAGGTAAGAGTAGTCTGCCGTTCTGTTCTGCCCTCCCCGTGTTCTGCCGTTCTGTCCCCCCCCGTTCCGCGCGCAGAAAAAAAATTAAACCGTGGCTACTCAGGGATCGAACCATGGATCTATTGAGTAGAATGCCTAGCCTTCCACCCTCTAGCCAACGTGATTTATGTTGAATTGTGTACAACTTCAACTAAGACTTTATTTGTGTTTAACCCACCGTCCACTCTGTATGCTCACTGAGTCTAGAAAAACATTTATAGCTTGGCCCCTGATCTTTCTGGAATTTGGGACGCAGTCCAGAAAATAAAGAAAATAGGGAAAAGGAGTTTAGAAATTGATTTTTAGTTTAAAAATAATTGCAGAAACCCATTTAATTCATGGAAATTTTATATTAAATCCAAATGAGTTCATTCCAATTTCTATAATTCTATAATATTATTTTTTATCACATAATACCTCTGTTTTGTCATGAAAACAACAATAAAATTGATTTCCTAATTAATCCTATATCAAATACATAGAAACTTTCGAAATTCGTAACTTCCCCATTTTAATTCTAAATTGAACCGTTCCAGTTGTGTTAGTCTCGTATGAATATTTACTACGCAGTAACAACATTGATTATACCATGTTTCATATTTTTATAATTAGATATTTATTTATCCTATGTTAATTGGGTTAATCTATGTCTATTGGATTAATTTATTTAATATATTAATATAGTATTCTAACTTTATGGTTATACGATGTTTGACCATTGGTCTTGCAAACACACACACTTACCTTTTTGTTTAAGCAAAAGCGTATGGTGGTACGTGTCCGATGACTAACGATGTACGAGGGAATTTCTTCCGGTATGTGTGAAACGTGCTCTCCAATAATGAGACCATGCAAATCGTGACATATATCGAAGTCTGCATGATACTGATGGTTGCAATGTAGTGGTGAAACAGATAGATTATAAATAACAAAATTTATGTATGGCCAGAATCATAAATTGATTATGAAACATTTTCTCATAACGGTATAACACATATTTTGTATATAAGTTATCGTAGTATACTGGTATTATATATTCCCGTTGCAACGCACGGGTATTCAGCTAGTCTGGACAGAATTTACGTTTAGCACTTTTTGACATTTCAAAATGTCGAATCTTGTTCTGATGCTAATACCAAAGATGTAGAGGACTTTATAAGCTTTACATAAAGTCCTAATTTACTATTTTTGGATGTATGTTTTGTGAATTATGAGCAAAACAATTGACTACTGTGCTGCTGTCCAGAAAATCTGCACGTGTTAAATTGATTGCTTGGAATCATTCTTGCTTGGCTAGATAGGATTAATTAGTTCTTGGTTCTTGATTGGTGAAGTCTTGAAGTAGCTAACCTCAAGTGAACATGTGTCCCATGCTTAATGTGTTATGCAAGTAATTTAGAGAAATGATCTATAAAGCTAGTGGAATAGATTCTACTCATATTAATACTATTTCAGTTTTAGGTGTCCGACAAAAGTGAACCTAATAATGTTAATCCTTTGGTAGTGTACTCTAGCCCATGAAGTTCAGATTTAGGTGCGGCCTTATAATTGCTTGATATTTGGTTTAGGTCCTTTTAACTTGCAGATCATGTTTGTGTAGAATCAGAGGTATCTAAGGGTTTCACCTAGGAGTTGTAATGTCTTACCTTAAGTGTTTTATCCTCTTTAGTGTAAATTATCTATCTCATGCCATTTATGTCCATGCTCATATGCATTATGCATTTCCAATAGGTACGCTAGATGATTATGCGAGCTGAAGGACATGGATCAGAGCGAACCATGAGATGGTATTGGTGGATTAATCTTGTGGATGCATCAAGCCAGCACCAGAATGGGAGATACTCGCCAAGCGAGTATCATCTAACAACACTAACCTAGTGTCATCCTAGGCCAGCCCCAATGCATTTGCCCCCTCCTTCTGTTTTAAAAACTTTTATCACTTATCTGCTGCATTAGGTGATAGGAGTTGTGTGATTAAACAATTGATGCATTACCATTCCTTGGAATTTGATTTTCCTCCTTGCTACATGTTTTATAAAGATAACTAATGAGGCTTAGCCCTATCTAGAGAACTAAAAGTTGTTTCTTTTAAAAAGAATGTTGTGTAACACTGTGTATGGGTTTGTTTTATGAAAAAGGACTTGTAATGGTGAGAGCATCATCTGAAGTGATGAATTCATCATTCAAGTATGGTACCTTTGTCAGGTACATGGTTTTGGGAAGAATAATTTTAGACCAGATGTTGAGCACGAAAGGTCACTCGTCTGTGTCGATTAAGGACCACAACGAAAGTAGGCTTGCTGATCTAGGACCCTTTAACTGGCCACATGCCTTGTCATGGGTAAGCTTAGCCTCAGCTGGACCAATACCAGAAAGGCCGGCCCGTAATGGTAGTGGAGAGATGGCAAGAGTATCGTGTATCCACCTGGCAAGACGCTGGATTGTGGGATACTGAGCTCTTGGTTGGTGGGGACCCGTTCTGATCTTGAGAAACCCGGGTGCGAGTTGACATATGCTAGGGTTAAGTGCTACATATGTCGTGTGGTTGGAGATCTCCACCTGGGTATTAATTGATTCGGATCACCATTACTTCTCGGACATGAAGACTGGATCACTGCCCTGCATCGTAGTTAACAAGTGTAACATAAAGAGAATTAAAAGCAAGCTAGATTAGGCCAAGTGTATGATCTAGATTAAGCCAAACTAGATTCAGGAAAAATACTTAACTTGTGAAATAAAAAGTTTGGCATAAGGATCTACTCCTAGTAAGCTCTTATGCAAAATGAGTCTTTGAAATTTGATGAGCTTTACCTTGATTCCCAACAAGCCAGCATACCCTTGAGAGTCTTTTCTTTAGTCGGGTAAGTCTTGCTGAGTAATTGCGTACTCAGGGTTTTATTCCCTATTGTTTTTCAGGTTATATTTTGTTCTATTGTGGATGGTTCTAAGTGCCGGTGGGCTCGACCTTCTTATATAGGTGTATCCCATCTTTAGCTTCTTTACTGAGGATTGTCACTTAAGCTTGTATGTATTTTAAAACTTATAAATGTTTTATGCATTCAAATTGTAATCTTTTTGAATCAATTTCTTTTGTAATAAACTCCGATGATATATATTATAATTTTGTTATAATTTGTAAATGTTGTAACTTGTAACCATTTTGCAATAAAGAATTTCCGCTGCAAATGTTAATGTGTGATTTGTGTTTACTTAATCCTGCGATCTTGGCGGTAAGTGGTTTATCCGGGGTCCTTGGGACACTCGAACATATCCTATTAAGTTGTTTGGTGCACATGCATAGCCGTCCGAGGAAAGACTGGTGCATGTGGGCTCGATAACTTGGGAGGTTCTGCGACACCCCCATTCCCTCTTTCCCACACAAAGTAACCTCCCTCTCTTCCACCTCTCTCCCTACCCTAGGTTGGATCCCGGTGAGTAGTTGCTACCGTCGGTCGAGCCCATGGTGAGTTCCTCTCTCCTCCCTCCCCTCTCTCCCTTCCCCCCTGCGTGCACCCCTAGCCGGACCCTCCCCAACGAGTGCAGCCCCTCCTCGGCTCGCTGTCCGCCGGCGCACGGCCACCGGTGCACGGCCCCCCCCTGGCGTGGTGCCCTAGCGGCACGGCCCCATTGGCGGCTCGGACCCCGGCGTGGCCCCTGTGCAACCCTTGCTCGCTCTGTCCCCGTGCGCGCAACCCCCAGCGCGCGTCGTAACGTTTTAAACCCTATTGGAGTCACGTGTGGTGTCGCGCGCTTCGCTGCGCGATAATTCTTTTTAATTTCGTTCGAGTAGCGCGTTGTGTTGCGCGCTTTGCAGCGTGACAACCTTTATAATTCCTTTTCAGTAGTGCGTTGTGTCGTGCGCTTCGCCGCGCGATGATCCTTTTAAATTCACCTAGGATCGCGTATAATAATTAAAGTGCGTAGTGTAACGACAATTAATCAAATACCAAACTAATTAGGATCTAGTGCTAATTTTATTTATGCATTACATGATTATCAATTAATGTGATTATGTCGAGATAAGTATTTTAATCCATAGCCGCTGAACGTAATTGTTATGTCTCTCGGCCGTAGCCTCGACCATTGTAGTTTATTTTCTCGCATAGTCATAGATGCGAGCCATGCGCCACGCGTCTGTTTAGTTGTAATATTTTATTGTGTGGTGCATTGTTTCTTTCTATGTTAAGATTGTGGAATGTATGTTTAAACTCGTATAGATAACGGTCCGTTAGTGGAGTCCGAAGGAGTTACAGGAGAAGACCCTGAGCAGCAGCTGCTTGGTGAAGGCAAGTGTCCTCTGACCTATCTATGTCCTACTCATTTTATAATTCATATCCCGACATTTACATAATTTATACCTAACAATTGACTAGTCTTTGTTTATCCTGTCCTTGTTCACCTATTTGGGTTGGATCATTTTTGGATTAGCTCTATGCTAGCGCTTTACTTTAATCAATGAACATGATGAGATTATTTATGGTACGAGGTTTACTTTTGATTATGATTATGGCATTGTGATATTTAAGGGGGCTCGAGCGGTTTCTCGAGTGCCTCTCCGTAAGGACTGGTTCGTTGGATGACCAACCAGGAAAACAGTACAACCATGAGGGTGGTATGTGATGCCCTTAGCTAATTAATTAGAGGAACTAAGGTGTAGTTTGCTTCACCGTTGTGCCATCAATGGAGCTTGGTGTATGCGACTCGCTCTGCTAAGGGTGGTTTGCCCCTTGTGTTAGGGACTGCCGGCCCAATAGTCCATGGTCCAGCCTAACTATATGATGGCTTGTGCTACAAAGCAGCAAGGAAGGAGAGGAATGGGGGCATCAAGGAATTATTACAGAAACATACACTGTCTAGTCTCTACTTCTCGGTGACTACTGTTCATCTTCTCCATCCCTCTCCTCTCATGTACCCAGACCCCTTTTCCTTCTAGATCACTATAGCTGTTGCGCTTCTCCTTTCTGTTTTCCCTTACTCCTATTCCCCAAACTCTTCTCTGAATTTGTACCAGATTCCCTGAATTTGTGTTCTTCGTGCCGCCGAATTGAGTTGAGTGACCTAAGTTGATAACAATTGGTATCAGAGGCGTTCGATCCTCGGAGTTTTCTACCTCGACTGCACTGCATCGACATGTCGCTCGACACGAAGCTCATCCTCGACGCCATTAGCGAGCTCTTTGACAAGTTCGATGCGTAATGGGCCATGCGGGATGCCGCGCGAGAGGCATCCAGGCACGTCCCTATTCCGACCCAGTCCACGGTTGTCGGAGTCGACGTGGTCGCCAACAACTGGGGCAACCTCATCGATAGTGGCGTCAACTCCGATGAGCAGCGCTACAAAGAATCCATCAACGCCGACAATTGGGGCGGATTCTTCGGTAGCGAGGACGCGGCTGCCAACACCAAGTTCACCATCGATCCGCCAGACGACCCCAAGAGATTCATCCTCCCTAACGCCTCCACCTACAAGCCCAGCATCGACCCCATGCTGTCTCGCACCAACTCTGGAGCGGTGGACGACTCCGTCAATGCGCTCGTCACCTCCACTGACCCCAACACGCTGCTCGACGTCGTCCTTGCGGACGCGCTTGCGTCCTTCACTCGCCCCGAGGAAGGCCGCACTCCCTTCTTCCAGAGAAGAGTTTATGGAATAGGAGTAAGGGAAAAACAGAAAGGAGAAGCGCAATAGCTATAGTGATCTAGAAGGAAAAGGGGTCTGGGTACATGAGAGGAGAGGGATGGAGAAGATGAACAATTGTCGCCGAGAAGTAGAGACTAGACAGTGTATGTTTCTGTAATAATTCCTTGATGCCCCTGTTCCTCTCCTTCCTTGCTCCTTTGTAGCACAAGCCATCATATAGTTGGGCTAGACCATGGACTATTGGGCCGGCAGTCCCTAACATTCCCCCTTCTTGAAATTCGGCTTGCCCTTAAGTCGATGTGTAGCATTACTTCCATCAGGATCCTAGGAAAATTGCAAGCACCTGATGCTTCTCAAATAGATGAGCATGATCCACATAACTGAATGAACTACCTAGAGAATCCTTTGTGATGCAAACACAAATGCAGCATCGACGGACAAAGCCTTTCTTTCTCTTGCACTTGGACAGAAGGAAAGGTGACACACCGTTGACAGGTTGTAACACTAGGCATGTAGCATCTAGAGGTTTAACGCCACTCTGCCAGGATCCCAAGGAATTAGCAGGCCAATGGTCCATGTCAAATATTGATCACAACTGACTAGGTATGTTATTCCAATAGAGGTCAGCATCAAACGAAGCTCATGATTGCACTGTGATACCTTGAACACGATCATCAGATGCACTTTGTCCAAGACAAAGATTGAGATCAGATTGCCACTCAGAAGTACCAGTACTTGTATTGAGGTCAGGTTGCAGTCCAACCAAGTAACTAGAGTATGTGTAACTTCTAATTTTCCCCCAACACCTGTAAGTGCATTTGTTGTTGTTGCCAAATTGAAAAACTGAAACAAACTTGCATCCTGCCAATGTCCTGTAGCATATTTCAACAAAGGAATAGAAATTGGCACCCTGATAGAAATTCTGAATGCATAATTACAGCAAAGCACCCAGGAAAGCTCTCTTAGCATCATGAACACCAACAATTTACATTCTCCTAGAAGCTCACAAATATCCTTCAAAAGGCAGCCAATAGTAGCACCATGAGACGTGAATAATTTCTCAAACAACTCATATGCAACATCTACTAGCATACACATATGGCACTGGGAATGAAGTAATGCTGGGGCCTGAGTACTCATTAGAAGGAGTGTAATCCTCAGAATGATGTATACCAAGGAATGTGATATGTCAAAATGCATGAACAGAAAAATGTGCCGAGCTGGAAGTAACCATGGGGGCGTCCATGGCCAAGTGACCCACCATATCACAAAATCTGCAGCCACCATATAGAAAAACTACCATGACAATGGACACTGACTAGACACACCACTCAACACCATAAATAACAAAGGCGGAGGCCAAGGGTGTTGGAGAACTTGCTTGGCTGCAATAGGCAACAACACACATAATCTTGGCATGCAGATGGAGTTGATATTGGGCTCAAACTGAAACAAACAAGCTCCCAAAAAATCTGCAATACCAAGCAGTGTGTAGGTTGAGCGTGAAGCAGCAACTGACATAGAGTTGTTCCAGGAAATGTTCTGACAGAAATTCCAGGTAACAACAACACCACTGCTCTTGGGCAATTCCTCAAACAACAAGTGGGTGCATGTAGAGAGATGAACCTGTGGTGAAGAAATCAGTATGGTAAGGCTTGTGGTCGATACACTGAGAAGCTCATTTGTCGGTGACGAGTGGAGCATCGTGGATGTTGAGATTGACATGGGAGTGAGAATCCCGACCTCGGTGCTGATCGAGTGATAGATGCTGAGCAAGAGCCCGTACTTGGAGTAGGACACCGAATTCGCTTGAGCGAGCTGAAGGCGTTTGACGACAGCAAGGCCGACGTTAAGGGCCTCGTGGATGCTGGCGTCATGACCATCCCTGCCATCTTCTGCGGCCATCTCCTTCAGGAAGGGCTGAAGGTATCGTCCTCTAGCAGTAGCAGCAGTACTGTCGGAGAGGAAATTCTCTGGCTGGGTGGCGGAACGCACCCGCCCTAAATCCTAAGATGAGGAGGGGCCTAAGCGTTTTGCCTGCTAGATGGATTTGGGATGAACACAAGAACACACAAGGGTTTAGAGTGGTTCAGGCCGCCGGAGCATAATACCCTACTCCACTGTCTGTGTATTGTATGAGAGTCTGAGTCTAAGTGAGCGTGAGAGCGTGTCTAAGTCCTTCTGCCTTGTAACGTTGTGTGCCTTCCCTTTTATAGCCCAAGGGAGGCACATACAAGGATACTGAGCCCCGACATGTGGGCCCAGGGGTAAAATGGAAGGAAGTAACTAATGCTGTAACGCTTGGGCGATCTCCGAGCGCCATAATGTCCGTAGTCCATATAGTATTGATGTACCGCGCTGCTTCCTCGGTAACGCACGAGTCCTGATGAGTGTAGTACATGCGGCAATATGGATGTGCCGCCTGCCAATGGAATGGACAGGCACGCCACCTGTGGGATGGTCTGGTCGCTGCCTGCCAGCGGAGTGGACAGGGCTCATTAAATGCTGAGGCGACATATCACCTGCCAGTGGAATGGACAGGGCTCATTAAATGCCGAGGCGGCACATCGCCTGCTAGTGGATTGGACAGGCGGCGCGCCTTATCCGCAATAAATGCAGAGGCCGTGCAGCCTAGAGGCCTTACGTCAGGCTCCGCCCGTTGGCTTACGTCACATACACCATGCCACATGGCAGCATTGGGGCTCCGCCTGAGTGGGGAGCAGGAGCGCATGCGGTAAGGTCCAAACACATGTCGGCTCCGGACCCCCGCCTGGCCTTGATTAAGGCCTGGGTATTCTTTGCCCCAGAATCCCGGGACCCTGTCATGAGTGGCCCGGACCCCACTCAGAGGGGTCCAGGACCCATCCTAGGGATCTGGTTTGCGCCCGTGGAGGTCCTGGACCTCACTCGGGGGTCCGGTCAGTATATACAGAGGTCCGGCACTTTCCCATGGGGGTCCGGACCCACTGTTGATACCTTGGAGTACATCGTCTTCTCTGGCCACGTGGTGACCCCGGAGCCGTCCACGTGGTGGGGTCAGGTGCTGTTCACCATGCAACTAGAGATAGCCACGTGGGTACCGCGTCTTCATACTGTAGTAAGGGGTACCCCTGATTCAGGGTACTGACAAGTACTATCTTGGGCGAGCGCGAGAACGACGCCCAAGATCTCGTTGTGGAAGAAGGGAGCACGGCCTTCCTCGGGGCGAGTGAAGAACGCAAGCGCGTCCGCAAGGACGACGTCGAGCAGCGCGTCGGGGTTGGTGGAGGTGACGAGCGCATTGATGGAGTCGTCCACCGCTCCGGAGTTGGTGTGGGCCAGCGCGGGGTCAATGTTGGGCTCGTCGATGGAGGCGTTGGGGAGGATGAATCTCTTGGGGTCGTCTGGCGGATCGATGGCGAACTCGGCGTTGGCAGCCGCGTCCTCGCTACCGAAGAATCCGCCCTAATTGTCAGCGTTGATGGATTCCTCGTAGCGCTGCTCATCGGAGTCGATGCCACTGTCGAAGAGGTTGCCCCAGTTGTTGGCGACCACGTCAGCTCCGACAACCGTGGACTAGGTCGGAACAAGGACACGCCTGGATGCCTCTCGCGCGGCATCCCGCATGGCCCATTGCGCATCGAACTTGTCGAAGAGCTCGCTAATGGCGTCGAGGATGAGCTTCGTGTCGAGCAACATGTCGATGCAATGCAGTCAAGGTAGAAAACTCCAAGGATCGAACGCCTCTGATACCAGTTGTTAGCAACTTAGGTCACTCAACTCAATTCAGCGGCATGAAGAACACAAATTCAGGGAATCTGGTACAAATTCAGAGAAGAGTTTGGGGAATAGGAGTAAGGGAAAAACAGAAAGGAGAAGCGCAACAGCTATAGTGATCTAGAAGGAAAAGGGGTCTGGGTACATGAGAGGAGAGGGATGGAGAAGATGAACAGTAGTCGCTGAGAAGTAGACACTAGACAGTGTAAGTTTCTGTAATAATTCCTTGATGCCCCTGTTCCTCTCCTTCCTTGCTCCTTTGTAGCACAAGCCATCATATAGTTGGGCTGGACCATGGACTATTGGGCCGGCAGTCCCTAACACCTTGGAGAGGAGCGCGGTATATTTAGGAAACCTAACGGGCGGCTACAGCCTCAGGGAATCTTTGTAAAGGCTTCATAGTGAATTCTTGGCCATTCACCTCGGGAGTGAATAAGGGTCTTGCAAGCTCGGGCTAGAGAGGGAATCACGACTCATGGGTAAAGTGTGCAACCTCTACAGAGTGTTATGAAACTGATATATCAGCCGTGCTCACGGTTATGAGCAGCCTTGGTAGCTCCTTTGATTAGAGATACTATGATTACATATGATGATACACATAATTATGGTTTTGATGGTGATGATTATGACTATGGTTTCTGGTATTCTTTTCATTTGGAAGGGGTATTTTTGGTCTAATAACTTAGGTTTAATGCTAAAACCTAGCTCTCTACTAGTAAAACTACCTGACCAACTAAAAACAACTGCTTTGATCCTAGCCCCACATAAAGCTAGTCCACCTTATCCAAACGGGACAATTGTTGAGTATGTTGTTGTGTACTCACCCTTGCTTGACAACACCAACCCCCGCCCCTAGGTTGTCCACATTTCAACCACTGCTCAGGAGAAGATCAAGTCATGGTGGAGGATTTCTAGGAGTTCTAAGACTATGATGAGTTCTAAGTGTGGATTAGCGGCAAACCCCCAATCGGCTGCCTGTGAAGGCCGTGTGTTGCTACGTTTCGTTTTCGCACTTTGATTTTATGTTAATGACTATGTAGATGTCTCGGGCATCATAATGTAATCAAATTAATACCCTTTTACGTTATTATTTGAGCATTGTGTGATGATGTCCAACTATGTAACTGTTGTGCATGTGAATTGCTGATCCTGGGGCATACATGGTTCACATCCAGTTTGCCTTCTATAACCGGATGTGACATACCCCCGCCGTTCGACTAGTACCGGTGGTGTGATTGTCTCACTAGTTGGTGAGAGCAATCCCAGATTGAACAGCATAGTCAACATGGTCGTCGTGCTTAACACCGAGCTGGGCCACGCCCTTGGCGAGTTGGGCAAGGCTCAGGCAGAGATTGCGGAACTGCGTGCAGAGCGCGCGGAGCGTTGCCATCAGGAGGATGGTTCTCCCGCCGTTATTGGGACTCAACACCCTTACCGCTCGCCGCCCCGTGGTCATTATGCTTATGGCATGTCACACCTGGTTTTAAGGGCAAAACCAAATGCATAGCATATGTGTGCCAGGATCTATTTCCACATATATGTTGATGTCACAAATGTAATATATCAAAGAACAATGCATAAAAGTGTAAATACAGATTATATTAATATATTACACTTTGAACAGACATTATGTCTTAACCTTTATTCATCAAAGTACAGTGAAACATGGACATCCTTCCACAGGAAGATGACTGGGGGTATCACTAGACTAGCATCCATCAAGTTCACCATCATATCTTCATCTGCAAACTTCTGATCAAAATTAAGCAAGGATGAGCTCACTTATGGTCGGGGCTCAGCAAGTGGGGTGAAAATGCAAGGTAACCAGGTAAAGCTAAAGTTTAATGCGGTTAGCATTTTAGTTGGTCAATACTTTATTATCAACACCTGATTACTAGGTATAAGTATATACCAAACCCATTTAAGCATAAGCGATAATCTTCAGCATATATATATCATCAATGTAAATAATCACCTGCATAAGCTCAGAACCACTTGAACCATAAAGGACCATGATTTATTTTCATCTTGAAGTTCAATTATCATGTGAGGGTCCAGGCTGCTCATAACCGTTAACACGACTAATATATCAGTTTTACACTCTGCAGAGGTGGTGCATCTTTACCCATGAGTCACGATTCCCTTCTAGCCCGGGCTTGCAAGTCCCGTATTCACTTCTGAGGTGACTGGCTAGGGTCTCACTACGAGGCTTTTCCCTAGAGTACTCACTATGCAGATGTTGGAAATGGTTAAACTGCCTAGAGCACATCTGACGTAACCCAACTTATAGTCCAGTCTGCAGGATAAAGCTTGGGAACTATGCCCGTATCCAATCTGCCTGAGTCAGAAATATAAGCGCTTGGCAGATGCCCCCGTTCTGGTCGACCAAGACCAGTACCCAACATAAGAATTCCCATTTAGCCAAGGACATCCCATACCACCCTCATGGTAGCACTGTTTTCCTAGGTGGTCACTCCATGTTCCAATTAAATCATATGATCTTGCTTAATCGTCGGATTAGCAACAATAATGTAAACTTACAATTTGGAACATTAATATCATAAACAGGAGTGACTGCAGAAAGTTAAGTTGTAGCAATAGCATAGCTACTAAGGTAAAGTATAATACCTAGGTTTGATCAAGGAATAAGGTTGAAAGGATTAGGTGTATCTGAATAGGTAACCCATCAAATTATGCATATATCCAAGAGTAAACTTTATTAAATGTATTGTTTGGGATCAAACAGAGTATGCAGAGAGAGAAGTCCACTTGCCTTGCTTAAAGGAAACTTGAGGTTCTTCTTCAAAATTGAATCTTGATTCTCAAATATAGGTTCAATCACTAAACATCACATAAACAAACACTACTCAATAACATACAACATTCACCATGGACCAAATTAAAAGAAAGCATAACAAAAAGAGCATTTGCTTTTCAAAAAAAACACCACAAGCAATGGTTATAATAAAAGACGCTCTTTTGCAAAAGATTTGGTTCTTATTTTATCAAACAAGACTTAAGCTTGAAAATATCTTAATTATAAATTTATAACCATTAGGTGAACCAATTTAATCTTTTTTAGAAAACGTTATATAGAATAACTAAGGCTATGGGCTAAAGGATTATAAAACACATTTATTGAACACTTAGTTATGAAGCATTATAAAACACATTATTAAACATTATTAAACCTTTTTAGAAAAGATATATGTTATATAACTAAGGTTGATGAGTTATGAAACACATTATTAAACATTACTTTTATAAAAAGCTAATAAATAACTTAAACAACTTTTTATGTGAAAAGATCATAATTATATTATTAAACATCTATTTATAAGGAGCTATGATATATGCCTTAAGTGAAGTTTCATGCAAAAGATAATGAACAAATGACTATCTTTTATTTTTATTAGAGAGTACATAGCATATATTCTTTATTAAGAAAGCTATATACAAAACAATATGTAAACCAACGTTTTAATTATTATAAAATAACATGAACACTAATTTCATTATTTTTTCTTTAGAAAAAACTAAGTGATATATATATATATATCATGGAATAAATTCTATAAAATGATTAATCATGCCATATATCTACTTATTAACAAATTGACTATAGGTTTGATTAATGTCGGCGTTCCGAGACCGGGGGTCCCCGAGCCGACGAGTGAGAGTGCCGCGTGCCCCAGCCCAGATGGGTCGAGCGTGTGGGCGAGCGCGAAGGGGGGAACAGAGAGGGAGAGGTCGGTGGCCGGAGCCGGGTCGTGAGGGAGTCGGAGAATTCCCGCGGCCTTCGTGTTCGTCCCGCGCCCAGGTCGGGTGCGCTTGCAGTAGGGGGTTACAAGCGTCCGCGCGAGGTGAGGGGAGCGAGCGGCCCCTAGAGAGCGCCTGCCCCTGCCCTTTGTCCCCGCGAGGCCAACCTTCTCTAAGAAGGCCCTGGTCCTCCCTTTTATAGTCGTAAGGAGAGGATCCAGGTGTACAAGATGGGGGTGTAGCAAGGTGCTACGTGTCTAGCGAGGGAGAGCTAGCGCCCTATGTACATGCCAAGGTGGCAGCCGGAGAGATCTTGGCACCCTGTTGGTGTGGCGTCGTGGCTGTTGGAGGAGTAACGGAGCCGGACGGGGGGACAGCTGTCGAAGTGGCTGGGCCCTTGCTGACGTTCTCCTGCTTTCGTAAGGGAGCTGAGAGCCGCCGTCGTCATGATCTAGCGGGGCGCCATCATTGCCTATCTGGCGTAGCTGGCCAGATGGGACGCCGGTCTTGTTCTCTGCGACCCAAGTCGGCTCAGGGCAGGGTGATGATGACACTTCCTGTTGACGTGGCGGTCTCGTGTCCTAGGTCGGGCGTCGTGGAGGCTCCTCCGAGGCCGAGGTCGAGTCCGTCCTGCAAGACAGAGGCAGAGTCCGAGCCCTGGGTCGGGCGAGGCGGAGATCGTTCGGCAGAGGCCGAGGCGGAGTCCGAGCCCTGGGTCGGGCGAGGCGGAATTCGTCGTCTTCTGGGGCCTTAGCCCGAGTCCGAGCCCTGGGGTCGGGCGGAGCGGAGTTCGCCGTCTTCCGGGGCCTTAGCCCGAGTCCGAGCCCTTGGGCGGAGCGGAGTTCGCCGTCTTCCGGGGCCTTAGCCCGAGTCCGAGCCCTTGGGCGGAGCGGAGTTCGCCGTCTTCCGGGGCCTTAGCCCGAGTCCGAGCCCTGGGGTCGGGCGGAGCGGAGTTCGCCGTCTTCCGGGGCCTTAGCCCGAGTCCGAGCCCTGGGTCGGGCGGAGCCTCCTATGGCACCTCTGGCGAAGTCTGGTCGCCCGTCGGTCTTACCTTTTGCGTTAAACGCCCCGGTGACTCGGTCGGTTGGCGCGGTGATTTAGTCAGGGTTTCTTCTTATCGAAGGCGGGGCCTAGGGCGAGCCGGAGATGCGTCTGCCGTGAAAGAGGAGGCCTCAGGCGAGACGGAGTCATCTTAGGGTCGGCTGCCCTCGCCCGAGGCTAGGCTCGGGCGTGGCGTGGTCAAGTCACTCGTATGGACTGATCCCTGACTTAATCAAACCCATCAGGCCTCTGCAGCTTTATGCTGATGGGGGTTACCAGCTGAGAATTAGGCGTCTTGAGGGTACCCCTAATTATGGTCCCCGACAGTAGCCCCCGAGCCTCGAAGAGAGTGTTAACACTCGCTTGGAGGCTTGCGTCGCACTTTTTTGCAAGGGGACCAGCCTTTCTCGGTGGTACTTTGTTCCGGTGGGTGCGCGCGAGCGCACCCGCCGGGTGTAGCCCCCGAGGCCTCGGAGGAGTGGTTTCACTCCTTCGAGGTCTTAATGCCTTGCGTAATGCCTCGGCTGGTCTGGCGGTTCCCTCATGCGAGCAGGGCGTAACCCAGGTGCACTGTCGGGGCCCAAGTTCTCGGGCTGGTATGTTGACGCTGTCAACGGTTCGGCCGGAGCCGGGTTTGCGAGAGCAGCCCCCGAGCCTTCGCACGGAGCGAAAGGACGATCAGGGACAGACTCGACTTTTTATATACGCCCCTACGTCGCCTTTCCGCAAGGAGGAGGGGGGGAGTGCGCCATGTTACCCTCGATGGGCACCGAACATGGTGTCTCCGGTGAGCTGCAATCGGGTAATCCGAGTGGACGTCCGTGCCCCGTTCGTTGGGGGTCGGCTAGGGGCCCGGAGGCACGCCCAAAAGTACCTGCGGGTGATCTGCCGGACCCGGTCCCCTAGCGACGGGGTCCGAGGGCTCGTTGCCTCCCTCCGATGGGATTCTGTTACAGAGTCGTTCCCGCTGGTCTCGGAAATGTCCTAGGGTACCTCGGGAGCGCAGCCCGAGCCTCGGTTATGTATCGAACGTACCCCTGGTCATCCCTCGCTCGGTGTCTGAGGCGACTGTGAACCCTTCGACAGGCCAGCCTTCGAACCCCTGATCAGTAGGGGGCACGGAGCCCTAGTAGCCTGAGGCGGTCATGGAACCTTTCGGGAGGCCGACCTTCGAACCCCTGACCAGTAGTGGGTGTCGGGCCCACGCGATCTGAGGCGGCTGTTGAACCCCTCGGGGGGCCAGCCTTCGAACCCCTGATCAGTAGGGAGGCTCGGAGCCTAGTTCCTTCACGGGGAAGGATCCCTTTGGGGTTATCCCCCTTCTCGGTCCCTGTTGCAAGAGATAGAGAAAGAAGGAAAAGGGAAAAAGGATTCGAAATTGAACGTCGTGGCGTACCTTTTTCGGCATGGTCGTTTTGGCGGAGGCGAAGCGTCGCCAGCTGCCCCTGCCAGAAACGTTACCTGTTTCGCCGTGGAGTTAATGCGCCGGGGTAAGCGGTCGGCGAAGCTGCCGTTGCGTGCGCGGGCCGTTCGAGGTACGGGTCACGGGTGCGTCGTCTTCACGCCGTGAGAGGGGGTTCTCTTGCTGCCTCCGGATGGGACATGAGCTTGGCAGATGGCGTGACCGCTGCTCTCGCGCGCCTGCCACCGTCATTACTGCCGGCCCATTTTTGACCGCTTTTGACCGCTGCGCCAGGCTGGCGCTGCCGGGTCGCGGGCTGGGTCGCCTCGAATCGCGGTATCGGTTCCGCAATCGAGGAGGTGCGGTGGTGGAGCGAGTGGCATAGCGGTTCGCATGCAGCGCCCGGCGCGGCAGTTGCACGACGCGTGGGCTTGAGCCGTCGCGCTGGCCTGTCAGGAGTCGGAGAGGCGCGTCCACTTGGCGCGGTTGCATGTCGCCTGCATGGCCGCCTGCCCCTTTTGCCCACTGGTCTGGGCAAAAGTGGAGGGCTACTTGTAACCGCTGGGTGGTTGCGTGCGTCGTGCGCGGCGGTTCGGCTTCTTCTGCCTGGAGCCGGTCTGCATGACAGGCGGGCCCCAGCCCCCGCGCCGCAGGGAAGGGCTTTGGAGGCGTGTTGGAGAAGACTCAGCCCGTGACGGTTGAGGGCGCAAGCAGGGGGAGTTGCCTTTAAAAGGAGGGCGACCCCCTTCGTGAGGTAACCATGTCTCCTTCCTCCCCTATGCATCGTGTCTCTCCATCTTCCGAGCCCCCGGATGGGGGGAAACCGCCGTCTTTTCGCTCCATCGCTGGAAGAACGCAACTCCGTGGGAGTTGGTACCTTTCAGCCATCGTTCGGCTTCAAGGATTTTCATCATGCAGCCCGGCTGCACCCCTCCACCGGCGGTCACCCAAGAGGGCGACCTCCGGCTTGATGGTGGGGGAAAGCGAGCCGGGCTGCGGCATCCGCCCCTTCCTCAGCCTCAAGGATTTTCATCACCAGGGCTGAGGAGGGGCGTGTGCCGGGTCGGGGTTGGCCCCTGCGCGGGTGGTGACCCGCTCCTTCCCTCAGTGATCGGGGGGAAGGGCGGGAGTCGTCCGTGGCGCCAACAGCTGCAGCGCGCCCGGCTCTCTGAGCCGAGCAATCTCGGAGCCGCCCCCGGTGTCGCCTTCCGCCACGGCAGCTGGAAGAGGTTCTTCCGCCGGCGCGACGGCCGAGGTTGGCCACGGACCGACCTCCGACTCTACGGCCTTCTGCCCGTCCTTGCCTCTCGAGTTTGGGCAAGGGCGGGGGCCTCCCAGCAGCAGTATCCACCCTGAGGCCATCACTGCTGCTGTTGGGCCCCTCGGGACAGACGTCTTCATCGTCGCCGCTGCCGGGGCGGGGCGGCGACGTGCCGTTCGTCGGTCTTCTGCTGCCCCGCAGGCCCTCCCCCATCGAGTGGGGTTGTTCGTACCTGCGGGGGGGAACCGGAGTTCCGTTTGTAATGGCGCTTCGAGTGCCGGGTTTTTTGTTCATTTCGGCTTTCGGGGCCTGAACATGTATGTAACTTACGGCACAGAGCCGTGTTTTTTCCTCATTTCTGAGCACTAGGACTCGCCTGTTGTTTGCCTGAACCGCTTCACCAAGCGTGAGTCGCCCCGTGTCAAGGTGACGAGTGAGGTATCCGTATCCCGGAGGCGTAGGAATCCCTCGGCTCGGTCGGCCCTGTTGTCCGAGGCTCCTCTAGCTTAGTTAAAGAGACCCCTCGGCCGCTCTTCGACGAGCCGAGGCCAGGGGTAGCGATATCAGCATGAGCAGAGGCGGAGTTGGCTCGGAAATGAAACCTGGTTGGCCGGAGCCTAGCCGGGTTGTCTGTTGGCAGGATCGACGTCGGAGCTGTTCCGCCGAGGCTTTGGACCGAGCTGGCGCCCTCGGAAGGCGGTCGGCCGAGGCCCCGGAGGTGGCCGGCCGAGCCGTCCGCTCGGGCCGGGTTCTCGGAGAAGTCCCTGGCAGAGATTGCTCGAGCGTGATGATGACGTCGTCCTTCGGAGCGGAGGCCCTCGGACCGCGTCGCCGTCCGAGGCTAGGTCGGGCCTTGCCGAAGGTGCTGTTGATGCCGAGGGTGTCATCGCCCTCTTCCAGCGTCAAGATCCGAGCCTGCAGGGTCAAATCGTCTTGTAGCGTGGGCCTTGCGCGGCCGTTGAGGCCAGAACACATACCCTTGTTGCGTTATAAAGCTGCGTCTCTTTTCCTCTTGTTTCGAGTATCTGGACTTTTTGTCGGTAGCAGGGATGTTAGTGCGAGCAAGAGTTGCTTCTCGCGGAAGGTGATGAGTGAGGTATCCGTATCCCGGAGGCGTGGGAGTCCCTTGGCTCGGTCGGCCTTGCCGCTTACGCGTACTTTTACCCGCCCATGAAGCCCTGTCACCGACTTGGTCGAGAAGGCTCGAAGAATCGCTTCGACAGAAGAGCTTCCGTACGTAAAGACTCGTTCGATCCGCGGATTCGCCTTATCCGAGCGCGAGTTACTTATCGCAGAAGGTGATGAGTGAGGTATCCGTATCCCGGAGGCGTAGGAGTCCCTCGGCTCGGTCAGCCTTGACTGCTTACGTGTACTCCGTCGTTTCCAGGACCCACTTTTCGAAGTAATCAAAAAGCACGAAAGATGTTCTGGTGAAAGAGATTTTTTGTTCGAGGAAAATTTTGACGCAGAGGGGGTTTCCCCCCTTTTAGCCCCCGAGGGAGGGTCAGGCTTTGCCGAGGCGAGGCCGACCCTTCCTTGTTGACTAAACTTTGCGTGGGTGTGAGGTATATGAACAACTTGGAAACATCTTAAGGGTAGAAGCGACGTAGCTGTTGGATGTTCCAAGCGTTGCCGTAGACCTCGCCTTGACTGTTGGCCAGCTTGTACGTTCCGGGCTTCAGAACTTTGGCGATGATGAACGGCCCCTCCCAGGGGGGCGTGAGCTTGTGCCTCCCTCGGGCGTCTTGCCGCAGCCGAAGCACCAGATCGCCCACCTGGAGATCTCGGGGTCGGACCCCTCGGGCGTGGTAGCGTCGCAGGGACTGCTGATACCGCGCCGAGTGTAGTAAGGCCCTGTCCCGAGCCTCGTCCAGCTGGTCCAGCGAGTCTTCTCGGCTAGCTTGGTTGCTTTCTTCGTTGTAGGCCCTCGTTCTCGGGGAGCCGTATTCCAGGTCCGTGGGCAGGATGGCCTCGGCCCCGTAGACCAGGAAGAACGGCGTGAAACCCGTGGCCCGGCTTGGCGTCGTCCTCAGGCTCCAGACCACCGAGGGGAGTTCCTTCATCCATCGCTTGCCGAACTTGTTGAGATCATTGTAAATTCGAGGCTTGAGCCCCTGTAGAATCATGCCATTGGCACGTTCTACCTGCCCATTCGACATGGGGTGAGCTACGGCAGCCCAGTCTACCCGGATGTTGTGATCATCGCAAAAATCCAAGAATTTTTTGCCGGTGAACTGGGTGCCATTGTCGGTGATGATGGAGTTCGGGACCCCGAAGGGATGGATGATATTGGTGAAGAACGCCACCGCCTGCTCGGACCTGATGCTGTTCAGGGGTCGGACCTCGATCCACTTGGAGAATTTGTCGATGGCGACCAGCAGGTGCGTGTAGCCCCCGGGCGCCTTCTGCAGAGGGCCGACGAGGTCCAGACCCCACACAGCGAAGGGCCAGGTGATGGGTATCGTCTGCAGAGCCTGAGCGGGCAGGTGGGTCTGCTTCGCATAGAATTGGCACCCTTCGCAGGCGCGGACAATTCTAGTGGCGTCAGCCACCGCCGTTGGCCAGTAGAAGCCTTGGCGGAAAGCGTTCCCGACGAGGGTTCGAGGTGCTGCATGATGACCGCAAGCCCCCGAGTGTATTTCCTGCAGGAGTTCCTGACCCTCGGCGATGGAGATGCATCGTTGGAGGATGCCCGAGGGGCTTCGGTGGTAGAGTTCCTTCTCATCGCCCAGCAAGACGAACGATTTGGCGCGTCGCGCTACCCGCCGAGCCTCGGCTCGGTCGAGGGGCAGTTCCCCTTGGCGGAGATATTGCAGGTACGGGGTCCGCCAATCTTGATCTGGCACGACCCCGTTCTGCTCCTCCTCGATGCGCAGTGCCTCGCCCTCGGGCTCCGAGGGTTCCTCGGGGTGAGCCAAGGATGGCTCGGGCTGGGCCGAGGTCACCTCGGACGAGGCCGAGGGTGCCTCGGGCTCGGGCGCGTCATCTATCTTGACGGAGGGTTGGTGCAGATCCCGGGAGAAGACGTCCGGGGGAACCGTCGTTCGCCCCGAGGCTATCTTCGCCAGCTCGTCCGCAGTCTCGTTGTAGCGCCGGGCGATGTGGTTAAGCTCGAGCCCGTAGAACTTGTCTTCCAGGCGTCGAACCTCCTCACAGTAGGCCTCCATCTTTGGGTCGCGGCAAAGGGAGTTCTTCATGACTTGGTCGATGACGAGCTGCGAGTCGCCACGCACATCGAGGCGTCGGACCCCTAGCTCGGTGGCGATTCGCAATCCGTTGATCAGAGCCTCGTACTCAGCCACATTGTTGGACGCCGGGAAATGGAGGCGGAGCACGTAGCGCAGGTGTTTCCCGAGGGGCGAGACGAAAAGCAGGCCCGCGCCAGCTCCCGTCTTCATCAGCGACCCGTCGAAAAACATGGCCCAGAGCTCTGGTTGGATCGGAGCCGTTGGCAACTGGGTATCGACCCATTCGGCTACGAAATCCGCCAGTACCTGGGACTTGATGGCCTTCCGAGGGGCGAACGAGATTGCCTCGCCCATGATTTCCACCGCCCACTTCGCGATCCGCCCCGAGGCTTCTCGGCACTGGATGATCTCCCCCAGGGGGAAGGACGACACCACAGTCACCGGATGGGACTCGAAGTAATGTCGCAGCTTTCGCCTCGTCAGGATCACTGCATATAGCAGCTTCTGGACTTGTGGGTAGCGGATCTTGGTCTCGGACAGCACTTCGCTGACGAAGTAAACTGGCCTCTGAATGGGCAAAGCATGCCCCTCTTCCTGCCTTTCGACTACGATCGCGGCGCTGACCACCTGAGTGGTCGCGGCGACGTAGACCAGGAGGGTTTCTCCATCAGCTGGGGGTACCAAGATGGGCGCCTGGGTGAGGAGCGCCTTCAGGTTCCCGAGGGCTTCCTCGGCCTCGGGAGTCCAAGTGAAGCACTCGGCCTTCCTTAAGAGGCGGTACAGGGGCAGGCCTCTTTCGCCGAGGCGCGAGATGAAACGGCTCAAGGCCGCGAGGCATCCCATGACCCTCTGTACGCCTTTTAAGTCCTTGATGGGCCCCATGTTTGTGATCGCTGCGATCTTCTCCGGGTTGGCTTCGATGCCCCGCTCGGAGACGATGAACCCCAAGAGCATGCCTCGGGGCACCCCGAAGACGCACTTCTCGGGATTGAGCTTGACGCCCTTCGCCTTGAGACACCGGAATGTCAGTTCGAGGTCGGAGAGAAGGTCGGAGGCTTTCCTCGTCTTGACTACGATGTCATCGACGTAGGCCTCGACCGTGCGACCAATGTGTTCGCCGAACACATGGTTCATGCACCGCTGGTACGTTGCACCCGCGTTTCTCAACCCGAACGGCATTGTGACATAACAGTACATGCCGAAGGGCGTGATGAAAGAAGTCGCGAGCTGGTCGGACTCTTTCATCTTGATTTGATGATACCCTGAGTAGGCATCGAGGAAAGACAGGGTTTCGCACCCTGCAGTGGAGTCCACAATTTGGTCGATGCGAGGTAGAGGGTAGGGGACCTTCGGACATGCTTTGTTGAGACCAGTGTAGTCTACACACATCCGCCACTTCCCCCCTTTTTTCCTCACAAGTACAGGGTTGGCAAGCCATTCGGGATGGAATACCTCTTTAATGAACCCTGCTGCCATCAGCTTGTGGACCTCCTCGCCTATCACCCTGCGCCTTTCCTCATCGAATCGGCGCAGAGGCTGTCTGACCGGCCGGGCTCCGGCCCGAATATCCAGCGAGTGCTCGGCGACATCCCTCGGTATGCCGGGCATGTCCGAGGGACTCCACGCAAAAACGTCGGCGTTTGCGCGGAGAAAGTCGACGAGCACTGCTTCCTATTTGGGGTCGAGCCCGGAACCGATCCGGATCTGCTTAGAGGTGTCGCCACTGGGGTCGAGAGGGACGGCCTTAACCGTCTCCGCTGGCTCGAAGTTGCCGGCATGCCGCTTCACGTCCGGCACCTCTCGGGAGAGGCTTTCTAGGTCGGCAATGAGGGCCTCGGACTCGGCGAGGGCCTCGGCGTACTCCACGCACTCCACATCGCATTCGAATGCGTGTTTGTACGTGGGGCCGACGGTGATGACCCCGTTGGGGCCCGGCATCTTGAGCTTTAGGTAGGTGTAGTTGGGGATGGCCATGAACTTCGCGTAGCATGGCCTTCCCAACACTGCGTGGTAGGTTCCTCGGAACCCGACCACCTCGAACGTCAAAGTCTCCCTTCGGAAGTTGGAGGGTGTTCCGAAGCAGACAGGGAGGTTGAGCTGTCCGAGGGGCTGGACGCGCTTCCCGGGGATGATCCCGCGGAAGGGCGCAGCGCCTGCTCGGACGGATGACAGGTCGACGCGCAGGAGCCTGAGGGTCTCGGCGTAGATGATGTTGAGGCAGCTGCCTCCATCCATCAGGACCTTGGTGAGCCTGACGTCGCCGATGACGGGGTCGACGACGAGCGGGTACTTCCCCGGGCTCGGCACGTGGTCGGGGTGGTCGTCCCGGTCGAAGGTGATGGGCTTGTCGGACCAGTCTAGGTAGACTGGCGCCGCCACCTTCACCGAGCAGACCTCCCGACGCTCTTGCTTACGATGCCGAGCCGAGGCGTTTGCCGCATGCCCTCCGTAGATCATGAAGCAATCGCGGACCTCTGGGAACTCTCCTGCTTGGCGATCCTCCCTTTTGTCGTCGTCGTGAGCCCTGCCACCCTCTGTGGGTGGCCCGGCCCTGTGGAAGTGGCGCCGAAGCATGACGCACTCTTCGAGGGTATGCTTGACGGGCCCCTGATGGTAGGGGCACGTCTCCTTGAGTGCCTTGTCGAAGAGGTTAGCACCTCCGGGGGGCTTCCGAGGGTTCTTGTGCTCGGCGGCGACAAGGTCTGCATCGGGAACGTCGCGCTTCGCTTGCGACTTCCTCCTGCCTTTCTTCTTGGCGCCGCGCGGAGTAGACGCCTCGGGAGCATCTTCCGACGGGTGGCCCTGGGGCTGCTTGTCCTTTCGGAAGATGGCCTCTACCGCCTCCTGACCGGAGGCGAACTTGGTGGCGATGTCCATCAGCTCGCTCGCCCTGGTGGGGGTCTTACGACCCAGCTTGCTCACCAGGTCGCGGCAGGTGGTGCCGGCGAGGAACGCGCCGATGACATCGGAGTCGGTGATGTTGGGCAGCTCGGTGCGCTGCTTCGAGAACCGCCGGATGTAGTCCCGAAGAGACTCTCCCGGCAGTTGCTGACAGCTTCGAAGGTCCCAGGAATTCCCGGGGCGCACGTACGTGCCCTGGAAGTTCCCGGCGAAAGCCTGGACCAAATCTTCCCAGTTGGAAATCTGCCCCGGAGGCAGGTGCTCCAACCAGGCACGAGCGGTGTCGGAGAGAAACAGGGGGAGGTTTCGGATGATGAGGTTGTCATCGTCCGTCCCACCCAGTTGACAGGCTAGGCGGTAGTCCGCAAGCCACAATTCCGGTCTCGTTTCCCCCGAGTACTTCGTGATAGTAGTCGAGGGTCGGAATCGGGGCGGAAACGGCGCCCGCCGAATGGCTCGGCTAAAGACCTGCGGACCGGGTGGTTCGGGCGAGGGACTCCGATCCTCCCCGCTGTCGTAGCGTCCCCCGCGCCTGGGGTGGTAGCCTCGGCGCACCCTTTCGTCGAGGCGTGCCCGACGGTCACGATGAGGGTGCTCGTCGCCGAGGTGGCCCGGGGCCGCAGGCGCGGTGTTGCGCGTGCGCCCGGTGTAGACCGAGGCTTCCCGCGTGAGTCGGGAAGTCGCGGCACGAGGTTCCGAGGGGTATCCCTGCCTTCGGGAGGCAGAGCTCTCGGCCCGCCGGGCCGCAGCGCCTTCCAGGAGATGCCTGAGTTCTCCCTGGATTCGCCGACCCTCGGTGGTTGATGACTCCGGCATCGCGCGGAGGAGCATCGCTGCAGCGGCCAGGTCCTGACCGGTTCCGCCGGATGCGGGTGGCGGTCTGTCCCTGGCATCGTTGGCGATGCGGTGCTGGAGACCTTGGGGCAGGTGACGTATTCCTCTGGCCGGGGGCTGGCTCGCCCATACCTGCCCGATGTTCTGGCGGATTGCCTCGAGCGCTCCTGCTCCCTCATCGAGCCCGGCCTGCGCCCCGCGGACTTGCTCGAGCTGTGGGTCGTGACCCCCCGCCGGAACGGGGACCACAGCTAGCTCCCGCGGGATGTCGGCGCGAGGCGCTGGCCTAGGGGGATCACCATCCTCCGGCATGCCGAGACAGCCGCCTCCGGAGGGATCCCCTAGCTCGATGTGGAAACATTCGCGACTCGGGCCGCAGTCCTTGTCGCCAAGGCTGCGGCTGCCGTCGGAACAGTCGGAGAGGCAGTAGTCACATGCGGTCATGAAGTCCCGCATGGCACTAGGGTTGCCAGATCCGGAGAAATCCCAGCAGATGCTGGGGTCGTCATCTTCCTCGGACCCAGAGGGTCCGTAGGTCGAGACACCCGTCAATCGGTCCCAAGGTGACCGCACACGAAACCCCAGAGAGGTTGCACTCGCCTCAATGTGAGCGCCCGCCAAAGCGAGGTCGCCAGGCGGGCTGAGGCCGAGTCGAAATGACGAAAGATGGGGAGCAGTCGGTACCTTTTTGTCGACGGGGGGCGATGAAGTCACGTCGGGGGCTGACCACGCCGTCGTCTTGGGTACGAGGGCGACGTCCTGCAGGCCTTCCGTGAGCGTGCTGGCGTCGTTCACTTGCTCGGGGTCGACGTGTTGCGGGGGGATGGCGCTCGCCTTTGCCTCGAACGCGAGGGCGACGCTTGGCGTGTCCTCCGTTGAGGCGCCGGGGATGTCGATTTGCTCGACAGCCGTCGGAGCGCGATCTCCCGCTCGGCCCTGGTTGCCCCGCCTCCTCCTCCTCCGATGGCGAGGGAGAGGATGGGGCGAGGTCGAAAGTTGTCCTTCCCCCACGCGGGAAAGACGTCGTTGATTCCGCCGCCGGCGGGCGGGCTGTCCGCCACCATTGTCGCTGTCGCGCGGCGGTGGAAGGAGTACCATGTCGTAACCGCTGTCGAGAGACATGAACTCGAGGCTCCCGAAACGGAGCACCGTCCCGGGTTGAAGAGGTTGTTGGAGACTGCCCATCTGGAGCTTGACGGGAAACTGCTCGTCAACACGCAGCGTGCCCCTACCTGGCGTGCCAACTGTCGGCGTTCCGAGACCGGGGGGTCCCCGAGCCGACGAGTGAGAGTGCCGCGTGCCCCAGCCCAGATGGGTCGAGCGCGTGGGCGAGCGTGAAGGGGGGAACAGAGAGGGAGAGGTCGGTGGCCGGAGCCGGGTCGTGAGGGAGTCGGAGAATTCCCGCGGCCTTCGTGTTCGTCCCGCGCCCAGGTCGGGTGCGCTTGCAGTAGGGGGTTACAAGCGTCCGCGCGAGGTGAGGGGAGCGAGCGGCCCCTAGAGAGCGCCTGCCCCTGCCCTTCGTCCCCGCGAGGCCAACCTTCTCTAAGAAGGCCCTGGTCCTCCCTTTTATAGTCGTAAGGAGAGGATCCAGGTGTACAAGATGGGGGTGTAGCAAGGTGCTACGTGTCTAGCGAGGGAGAGCTAGCGCCCTATGTACATGCCAAGGTGGCAGCCGGAGAGATCTTGGCACCCTGTTGGTGTGGCGTCGTGGCTGTTGGAGGAGTAACGGAGCCGGACGGGGGGACAGCTGTCGAAGTGACTGGGCCCTTGCTGACGTTCTCCTGCTTTCGTAAGGGAGCTGAGAGCCGCCGTCGTCATGATCTAGCGGGGCGCCATCATTGCCTATCTGGCGTAGCTGGCCAGATGGGACGCCGGTCTTGTTCTCTGCGACCCAAGTCGGCTCAGGGCAGGGTGATGATGACGCTTCCTGTTGACGTGGCGGTCTCGTGTCCTAGGTCGGGCGTCGTGGAGGCTCCTCCGAGGCCGAGGTCGAGTCCGTCCTGCAAGACAGAGGCAGAGTCCGAGCCCTGGGTCGGGCGAGGCGGAGATCGTTCGGCAGAGGCCGAAGCGGAGTCCGAGCCCTGGGTCGGGCGAGGCGGAGTTCGTCGTCTTCCGGGGCCTTAGCCCGAGTCCGAGCCCTGGGGTCGGGCGGAGCGGAGTTCGCCGTCTTCCGGGGCCTTAGCCCGAGTCCGAGCCCTTGGGCGGAGCGGAGTTCGCCGTCTTCCGGGGCCTTAGCCCGAGTCCGAGCCCTTGGGCGGAGCGGAGTTCGCCGTCTTCCGGGGCCTTAGCCCGAGTCCGAGCCCTGGGGTCGGGCGGAGCGGAGTTCGCCGTCTTCCGGGGCCTTAGCCCGAGTCCGAGCCCTGGGTCGGGTGGAGCCTCCTATGGCACCTCTGGCGAAGTCTGGTCGCCCGTCGGTCTTACCTTTTGCGTTAAACGCCCCGGTGACTCGGTCGGTTGGCGCGGGTGATTTAGTCAGGGTTTCTTCTTATCGAAGGCGGGGCCTAGGGCGAGCCGGAGATGCGTCTGCCGTGAAAGAGGAGGCCTCAGGCGAGACGGAGTCATCTTAGGGTCGGCTGCCCTCGCCCGAGGCTAGGCTCGGGCGTGGCGTGGTCAAGTCACTCGTATGGACTGATCCCTGACTTAATCAAACCCATCAGGCCTCTGCAGCTTTATGCTGATGGGGGTTACCAGCTGAGAATTAGGCGTCTTGAGGGTACCCCTAATTATGGTCCCCGACAATTAATAAATTATGAGAAATGATAATTAATCTATTAATTCTCTTTAGTTCTAAATTAGAAACAAATGATCTAATTCATTAAAAGGAAATTATGTTGAACGATATTTAATCTATCATTTTTGTTATGTGGGTGAATTAAGCTATATTAATATTATTAGAAATCTCTATCTGGCATATTTAAACATGAAATACTTGAATATAAATCTAAATCATAAAAAGATAATTATATATTTGTTTATTTAGAACGTTTGATTATGAAAAGGTGATCTACAATTCTTTTTAGCTTCATAATTGGAAAACTACGGATAAATTTATTATAACAGTCACAAATCAGATTTAAAATTACAAAAACATGTAGATTGTTGCAAACACTGATTTGAAGATTTTAGCACAAATTTACGAAGCTAACAAAATAGTGTTTAGTTTATTTGAGTATCAAATAAATATTTTAAAGTATGAATATTGTCGCAAGGTTTATACACGATTAAACATATACTTGGAGTGGTAGTTTGTGATTTTGTTTTTACCTTCTTCTACCTTGGTTCGACACAATAGCAAGGAACAGGGTCGTCGTCGAGATCGCAAGAGATCTCGGCACTAGGGACTGAGTAGAGCAGACTGCCCGAATGAGGCTTCGACGACAGTGTGCTCGGGCGACGGGCAGGCGAGGAACCGACGACATCGTGGTTGTGCACGAGCGCGGCTCTGACAACAACGACACGAAGAACTTCCGCGCGGGGAGGCCTCACCAGTATGTACGGCACTGGCGGCGAAGACAGAGCACGTAGTGCGCGGCGTGCGAGCAGGGTACAGTGCTGGTGAGCAGCGAAAATGGCACTCGGTACATAACAGGACAGGCGAGCGCGCACCAGCAACACGACACGCTAGCAGGCGTGGCGAGCGGCAGAGCAACGACGAACGAAGGGCAACAGCACCGGCGAGCTACACAACAGAGCGACACCGAGTGGACAAAGAGCGATGGCCTGGCTGCACGGAGGCTAGCATAAACAGAACACACGGGCGACCGATGAAATCGCGAGCAGTGAAAAAAAGGAGAGCTCACTTCTGATTTTATAGGGCGAGGACGGGGAGACGAGCAGTCTGCGACCGACAACTGCCATTGATGGCGAGCAGTAACAAAGAAGATGAGAGGGAAAGACGTATGATGCAGTGGGGAAGCAGAGGAAGCGCCGCGGCGTTACGAGTCTGCTCCATTATTGTTGCGTGGGCGCGGTGGGCGCGGAGAGAGACAAATGCCCAACTGAATGCGAAGGCACATGAAACAGCGATGACGTCTCATTTCCTGGAGCAAAAACAGACAAGAGAAGAAAGGTGGGGGCTGACGAGGTGGGTCCCTGTGCAAGTGAGAGTGAGTGTTAGGAGAGAGGGTGAGGTTCACGTGGGATAGCTGGGCTAAGCGAGCGATGTGATTTTCTTTTCTGTTTTAATTTCGAAATTCCTTTTCCCTATTTTCAATAATAAAATATATATATATATATTCTTAAAATTATTAATAAAACCTTAAATAATATTTACATATTTTTATAAATTTATTTTTTTAGCAACTCATTATATTTTTATGGAAAGATTCTGTTGGGGCTTGTTCTCAAATGCTAAGAATTAAGAACAAGGCAACGTAGAAAATGTTAGGTGTTAAGGTCCTTCGTCCTCCAAAACATTATATCCCCTCAGGATATAAAGAATTTCGGACGAAGGTTACGAAGGACGTACCTTCGTAAACATAATATCAAGGAACGAAGCATTCATATCATATAAATCATGAAACATGAAATAAAATATTTAAATATGATCATGGAATTATTTCCATCTTTATTATCATAAATGAATGAATATGAATGACTTCAAGTTACAAATGTACCTTTGGTCCTGAGGAAAGCAAAGGAACAAGTGTGATGCGAAAGCAAATGGCAGGTTCGCGTGAACAGTACAGGGGTACTGTTCATCTATTTATAGGCACAGGTCGCAGCCTGTGACAAATTACAATTATGCCCCTTACAAAAGTTTACAACATTGACTCAAACCTCTATGGATAAAAAGGTCATTCTATCTCTATGTCGGTTTGTAACGCCGAAGCTCCATGAAAAGGAACTTTCGGCCATCTCTTGGAGACGACTTCAGCCGAAGCTGCTTCTTCGTGTAAGACCTTCGGCGCACCGAAGCACGGCCCCAACAGTAGCCCCTTTCGCGGTGCTAGATCGTTTTTCGTAACGAGCTTGACCCGTGAAAAAAGCCTCTTCAGCTTCGGGAAGCCGAAGGTCCAAAAAACACCTTCCCTGAGCTCGTTGCGGAGAAACGATCCGGCTTCCGAGCGCGTGCCAGGCCCACCTTGCAGAGTTACTGTTTGATCTTTGCGGTCCACTGCACAGCGAGTACGAGTGACTGCCCGCTTGGTGTAAAAAATCCTGCCGCTTCGCCTTCTTACCTGCAGCACTATATAAACAGACGGGTAGGTGTGAAGTTACCACAGCATTCATTGCTATTTGCACTGTTTTGCTGCCAAAATTTTTAACTATAGCCGAAGCTTGATTCTCAGAATCGAACGAAGGTCCATCTCGACGTCTGCTTCGTCAGAAAGAGGAGCTTCGGGAGAAAAGAAAAAAGAAAAAAGTATTTGACTTCCCCAAACTCAGAATCAAATGGCGAGAGTGCGATCTACTGCCAAAGTTGTACGTGAGGGAGACGAAGCCGAAGGTTCGAACACTGTGCCCATCTCCGAAGCGATGCAGCGTTCCGGTCTAGTGACTGCGGAAGAAATGCCTGCTGCTGAAGCAAACCCGACAACTGCCGAAGGAGAAGAAGAAAACATTGAAGGGACTGATCCCGAAGATGACTACCGCATTGCCATGCCCAGCAAGCCCAGTCACCTGGATTTTGGGAAATCAACTGTTTCAAAGGCTGATCTTTCGAAGATGGTGAAAGCAGGTTATTTCAATGAAAATCAGAAGAAGCTACTCCGCTTCGGGGGAGAAGAAACCACCCCGAAGCCAGAGAAGGACGAGATTGTCATCTTCAAGTGTTTTTTAAAGGCTGGGCTGAGATTCCCTCTTCACGAGATTATTGCGGAGATACTGAAGAGGTTTGGTATCTACCTTCACCAGTTAACTCCTAACGCTATCGTTAGGCTAAGCGTTTATATTTGGGCCCTCCGAAGCCAAGCATTGGAGCCATTTGCCGACAGTTTCTGTCGAGTTCATGAGTTGCATTATCAAACCAAGGCCAGAAAAGATGGGCTACACGATAACTTCGGTTGCTACAATTTTGCCTACCGGAAAACGGCAAAGTTTCCTGTAATTAGCTACCGAAGCAAATGACCGGCAGGCTGGAAATCGGAATGGTTCTATGTCAAAGTTGATGACAACAAGGAGAAGCTTGTGCAAAGTCCAATCGAGCTGATCTTCGGAGAAACCCGACCCCGCTGCAACATGACGCCAGAGGGTGAAACACAGCAGGCAATGGATGAATTCGGAATTATTGCAGAGCATATCGGTACCAGGGATCTGGTCCAAGAATTCTTGGCATTCAGAGTCTTCCCTACTCTGAAAGAATGGGAAATGCCAAAGTTAAAGGGGGAGAAGAAGGAGGGGGATCTTATCCGGCTTCCATATCACTTTAAATTCAAGCAATACTTTAAGAAACCCTGCCAAGAGTGGCTAGACACAGTCGAGGTGATGTGCAATGAAATCCTGGGGAATTATTCCAAAAAAGAGGATCAACTAATGACAGCGGCCTTCGGCGCCCGACCGAAGCGAAGGCTGAACCGAGTGCTTGATGCCCTGGGCTTCGAGTACCCTGACTATGAGCAGTTGAACAAGGGTGCCGAGGGCCACAAAAGAAAAAGAGTGGCCGAAACTCTGAACAAGGATGAAGAAAGACCAGCAAAAGAGAAGAAAATTCCCAAGAAAAGAAAAATATCAACTTTGAAGCGAAAAATATCCGAAGAAGAAGGGACCCCCACACCACCTTCTACCAGCGACGTGGAGGAAATTTTAAAGGTAATGACTGAACCCATGCCCACGAAGCTAAGTCCATTAGGGCTCCAACTGACGAAGCTTTTTCGAAAGGTGGACGAGCCGGATCAAACGAAGATAAGCAAACCCAAGCGGCAAAGAATTATTGCGGTAACTGAAGTTATCGACAAGACGCCGCCTAGGGCGTCAATTCAGAAAACACCAGCTGTCGAAGGCACCACAAACGTCGAAGTCGCACCTTCGGAGGTCGCGGCTACCGAAGCCGCTACAGCCGAAGATGTAAACTTAGAAACTACCATTGAGGACATTGACAAAATCTTGCAAGACATGGCTGCAGAAGAAGCTGGCACTGCTGCTGAAAAAACCATGGCCACAGTGCCTGGGAAGGGGAAAAAATAGCCGAGGACACTTCGGACGACGAAGCCTACACATTCCAAAATTTAATTGGGCAAAAACTGTCGAAGGCCGAAATGGAAGAACTTAAGGACTATGCCAAATCTTGCGGCTACAAGCCAGGAGCTCTCCTATTTGGAGGTGTGGACGATGAAAAATTAGGCTGCATTCGAGACCAAACTGGAGCTAAGGTAATCGGTACTCTATCAAAGAGTATCGGTTTTCCGAAGCTAGAGACAGACATCAGCCGCTACCGACGACAACATATCGTCGGCAGCTTATTTTACTCCAACTTCAAGATAAACAACCTTTTCTCTGGTTTTTATTGCTGTTAATAATGAAAATGTTACTAACGTAAGTTGTTTCTGTGCAGAGCATGCTACTGAGCAAAGCTCTGAAGATGCAGCAAGATTTGGAGGACAAAAAACACGAAGCTATAATTGAAAACTTAGAAAGCAAGATAAAAGAACAATCTGCCATCATTGAGAAGAAAGACTTCGAGCTCCAATCGACCGAAGGCTTGCTGGCAGAGACTGAGGCTAAAGTATCAGAGTTGAATTCGAAGCTTATCAGTGAATCAAAACAATTTGAACAGGAGAAGCTAGAACTTAATTCGAAACTTGAAGCCGAAGTCCAGGCCAACTCAAACTTGAAGAAATCATTGACAAGCCTTCAAGACAAATGCTTGAAATTTAGCAATAATTGTATTGAACGATTAAAAAAGATATTTTACTCTGTTGGAGCTAGCAGCGGGAAGTTTAACCCTTCAGCGGAAAATTTACCACAAGCGTTCGATCATATTGAAGCTGAGATCGAAGAACTTGACGAAGTTATAGCCGGGCACGGTGACTTCTGTGCCTGGGTAGCTTCTCGGGGTACCGCTGCAGCATTCCTGAAGGCCGGCTGCGAGCATGGAAAAATCGTCAACAGGCCCAACTTCACCTTGTCTCCATCAATCCTGGACGATATACCTGACCTCGCCCGAAGCATCTCAAATAGATTTATAAAAATGATATGGACAAAAGGCGGGCGGGAGAAGGCCGGAGACGAAGCTCGAAGTCATCTTGAACCAGTAAGAAATGATACTTCGTACTTACCTTCTCCTTTGCACTTGATTTTTACTCACGATACCTTGATTTATGTAGGATGACGAAGGTGAAGATGATGCTTAAGATATGTTGCCGAAGCTGTCGCCGAAGCTGAAGCTTAATGAAGATCAGTAGAAGTATACTATAGGAAAAAACTCAGGATACTTTTGTAACAACTTTTGTAAATACAATTAAACTGTTCTCAAGGGACTTTGTACATACCTTGTAATATATTCTTACCCTTCTACTGAGGTGCTTTGATGTGGACGAAATCAGTATTTTGAGCCGAGGGCGAAAAAACACCTTCCCTTCTTTTCGTACACAACGAAGCATAAGAGACCGCTTCTTCTTTTTGCCGAAGCTTTTCTTTTTTGTATACAAAACATAAGAGACCACTTCTTCTTTTTGCCGAAGCTTTTCTTTTTTGTATACAAAACATAAGAGACCACTTCTTCTTTTTGCCGAAGCAACCACTTAGGAACACAAATGCTATGAATGAATGGTTATGAATGCAAATGTTATGATGTAATGTAATGTGCGAATGAATGTCCAAAACATATGTCCGAAGCCACACTCTCAGCCATCATTTCCTTAGAAACAACCACACATCAGCTCTGCATTCCCTTAGGAACGACTTCGGAGCATCTTCGCCTTTTACTTAGACGGTATAAGCTCTGCATTCCTTTAGGAACGTCTTTGGAGCTTCTTCGCCTTTTACTTAGGCGGTATAAGCTCTGCATTCCCTTAGGAACGTCTTTGGAGCTTCTTCGCCTTTTACTTAGGCGGTATCAGCGTTGACTTTTCGCTGTGAGCTCTGCATCCCCTTAGGGACGTCTTTGGAGCTTCTTTTCTTTTTCAGTTTCGGCACTCGATGGTGCGTTCTCAGCTTTTACATTTACATTCTTTGGGGGATTTTGCTCTTATAAAACTAAAAAGGAAATTACATACGATGGCCCCATTAAAAACCTTTCTCCCCCTTTAGAAAGGAAAAGGGTGCCATGAAAAAGAAAAAGAAAAACATAAAAAGTTACATCAAGTTATACATAATATCTCCGAAGCTCATCTGCATTCCAAGATCTTGGAATTTCGTTGCCATCCATGTCCTTTAATCTGTACGAACCAGGCCTCGACGAGGATGCTACTAAGAAAGGCCCTTCCCATTTCAATTGTAGCTTGCCCACTGTATCTGGGTTGGCCACTCTCCGAAGCACCAAGTGTCCCGGCTCAATATTTTTTAGCCGGACCTTTCTATCTCGCCATTTGACTGTTTCAGCCTGGTATTTATTGATATTCTCCACGGCTTGAAGCCTGATCCCTTCTAAGGCATCTTTTTCCACGAGACAAGTATCTTCGGGACCTGATTCTGCCGAAGCTACCACTCTTATTGATCCAGCTTTAGCTTCTTCCGGGGTTATTGCTTCGTCACCAAATAACAACTTAAATGGGGTAAAGCCTGTAGACCTTGATGTTGTTGTATTGTGGCTCCACACCACTTTGGTCAACTGATCTGGCCACTTTCCCCTGGGTTGATTGAAGATTAACTTCATTATTCCTGTCATTATGGTGCCGTTGGCCCTTTCAACAAGCCCATTCGACTCCGGATGCCTGACTGATGCAAAATGGATCTTCGTGCCAATTTGATCACAGAAATTTCTGAAATCTGCGGAGTCGAACTGTGTTCCATTATCTACAGTGATGGCCTTCGGTACTCCGAAACGACAGACAATGTTCTGCCAGAAAAATTTTTGGACAGTGGCCGAAGTTATTGTGGCTAATGGCTTCGCCTCAATCCACTTGGAAAAATACTCCACAGCTACTATAACATATTTTAGATTCCCTTGAGCCGGTGGTAATGGACCCAGCAAGTCGAGGCCCCACCTTTGCAATGGCCAGACGGGCTGTATCAGCTGTGTCAAAGACGAAGGTTGCTTCTGATCTCTCGCACATTTCTGACAACCTTCGCACTTTTGAACCAACTCCGCTGCATCCGAAGCTGCCTTCGGCCAATAAAACCCTTGGCGGAAAACTTTTCCAAGTAACGGCCTAGATCCAATGTGGGATCCACACAGGCCTGCATGTATTTCTTTCATTAACTCTATACCTTCGGTTCTAGACAAGCACTTGAGCAGCGGGGCACAAACTCCATGCTTGTATAACTCCCCTTCTATCATAACATACGGACGAGCTCTTGCCTCTATCCTTTTATTATAAGCTTCGTCATCTGATAGGAAGTTACCCTGAAGGTAAGAGATTATTTCAGTTCTCCAATCTTCACTGTAAACAGGAGAAATGTTAAGGACTGCCCTTTCAAGTAGCTCCACTGAAGGTGCCTTTATTGTTTCGAAGAACACATCCGAAGGTAGCGGCAGCCCCTGTGCTGCGGACTTGGCTAACAAATCAGCATGCTCATTTTGTCCTCGAGGGATATTCTTAACAGAAAATCCTTCGAAGGAAGCCTCGATCCTTCGAACCGTGTCTAGGTATTTTTCAAGCTTCGGGTCTTTAGCCTTGCAACTTTTGTCAATATGGCCCGAAACAACCTGGGAATCAGTTTTAAGAATCGCCCTTCTGATTCCCATTGCCTTTAGTTTCCGAAGACCCAGGAGCAGGGCTTCGTACTCAGTTATATTATTTGTGCAGCTGAAGTCAAGTCTTGCTGCATAGCAAGTTTTAACCTTGGACGGTGAGACCAACACAGCAGCTGCACCTGCTCCGAAGGTTCCCCAAGAGCCATCACAAAACACTGTCCATACTTCGGCATCTTTATTTGCTTCTTCGTCCTGAGCCCCTGGCGTCCAATCGGCAATGAAATCTGCCAATGCTTGAGACTGGATTGAGGATCTATGCACATAATCAATGTAAAATTCATTGAGCTCCGCAGCCCATTTTCCAATCCGACCAGTAGCTTCTCTATTTCTCATGATATCCTTCAATGGCTGCGAAGAAGGAACAATAATATTGTATGCCTGAAAATAATGCCGAAGCTTCCTGGATGCCATTAAAACGGCATACAACACCTTCTCCAGCTCTGTATAATTTTTCTTTGAGACACTGAGGACCTCAGATACAAAATATACTGGGACCTGCTTCTTGACCTGTCCATCAAACTTCTCCTGGACAAGTGCCGCACTTACTGCTGAGTGCGAAGCTGCCACATATAACAACAAGGGAGCCCCTGGCGTTGGTGGGGTTAATGTTGTTAGATCTATTAAGTATTGCTTCAGCTCTTCGAAGGCTTTTTGCTGACTTGGGCCCCATTGAAAGACTTCAGCTGACTTCAGCACCTCGAAGAATGGTAAGTTTCTTTCTGCTGATCTGGATATAAATCTGTTGAGAGATGCCAGCCTTCCTGTCAATCTTTGGGCCCCCTTTCTTGTGGTTGGTGGCTCCATTCGAAGTATAGCTTCGATTTTATTTGGATTAGCTTTGATTCCCTTTGTTGAAACCAAGCATCCAAGAAATTTGCCCTTCTTCACTCCGAAGACACATTTTTCTGGATTCAGCTTCAGACCAGCTTGTCTGAAGCTGGCGAAGGTCTCCTGCAGATCAGCAATATGATTTTCCTGCTTCGTGCTTTTTACAATAATGTCATCGACATAAGTCAACACATTTCTGCCTATCTGAGACTGGAGAACCTTCGCTGTCATTCGGCTGAAACTTCCTCCGGCATTTTTGAGCCCCTCAGGCATCCGAAGATAGCAATATGTACCACTTGGGGTTATGAAGCTAGTTTTTGGCTCATCTTCCTTCTTCATCCAAATTTGATGATAGCCTGAGTAGCAGTCTAGGAGACTCATGAGCTCTGAAGAAGCTGCTGCATCGACTAAAGAGTCTATCCTTGGCAACGGGAATTCATCCTTCGGACAAGCCTTGTTGAGATCTGTGAAATCAATACACATTCTCCATTTGCCATTGGCCTTCTTCACCATAACAGTGTTAGCTAGCCACTCTGGATACTTTACTTCTCTGATAACTCCTGCACTGAGGAGTCTTTTTACTTCATTGCGAGCCCCTTCGGCCTTGTCATCAGACATTTTCCAAAGCCTCTGCTTTCGGGGTCTGAAGGAAGGGTCAACATTGAGCGAATGTTCAATAACATCCCGATTTACTCCACAGAGATCATTGGCTGACCATGCAAAAACATCTTTGTTGTTGAATAAAAACCTTATCAAGGTTTTCTCCTGGTCTTCAGATAATTGCGAGCCCAACAACACCTTCTGCTCTGCTATGTCTTCACACAATAACATGGGCTTCGGCTGATCCGCTGAAGCTGCCTTCTCCCTCCTGAATTTGTACTGTTCACAAGCTTCAGCTCCATCTATGTTATGGATTGCCTTGGAGTCAGTCCAGCTTCCTTCGGCCCTTCTAGCAGCTTCCTGGCTTCCATGAATAGCAATAGGCCCTTGGTCCGAAGGTATCTTCATGCAGAGATAAGCTGGGTGAAGAATTGCTTCGAAGGCATTAAGAGTACCACGGCCAATGATGGCATTGTAAGGATACTCCATGTCAACAATATCAAACACAATTTGCTCAGTCCTTGTGTTGTTAACAAATCCGAAGGTTACCGGCATGGTAATCTTCCCAAGTGCTACAATCTGTCGCCCTCCGAAGCCACAAAGAGGGTGCGTAGCATCATGAATCTTGTCTTCGGGCTCTTGCATTTGTCTGAAGGCTTTAGCAAATATAATGTCAGCTGCGCTGCCTGTATCAACTAGGACATTGTGGACCAGAAATCCTTTGATCACGCAAGAGATAACCATGGCATCATTGTGAGGATAATCCTTAAGCTGAAGGTCTTCCTGAGAGAAAGTAATTGGAATGTGGGACCATTTTGACTTGATGAAGGGTCCCTGCACTCCAACATGCTGCACTCTTCTCTGAGCCTCCTTCTTCTGCTTCTTGTTAGCGGGCTCTGAGCAAGAACCGCCTGTTATCGGGAGCACCAGCTTCGAAGCCGAAGCAGCTCCAGCTTGATTGTTGAACGAAGCCATCAGCTCAGAAAAGTGGAAGTGAGTTCACCGGAGGTGGGCGCCAATGTTGGGGGCTTGTTCTCAAATGCTAAGAATTAAGAACAAGGCAACGTAGAAAATGTTAGGTGTTAAGGTCCTTCGTCCTCCAAAACATTATATCCCCTCAGGATATAAAGAATTTCGGACGAAGGTTACGAAGGACGTACCTTCGTAAACATAATATCAAGGAACGAAGCATTCATATCATATAAATCATGAAACATGAAATAAAATATTTAAATATGATCATGGAATTATTTCCATCTTTATTATCATAAATGAATGAATATGAATGACTTCAAGTTACAAATGTACCTTTGGTCCTGAGGAAAGCAAAGGAACAAGTGTGATGCGAAAGCAAATGGCAGGTTCGCGTGAACAGTACAGGGGTACTGTTCATCTATTTATAGGCACAGGTCGCAGCCTGTGACAAATTACAATTATGCCCCTTACAAAAGTTTACAACATTGACTCAGACCTCTATGGATAAAAAGGTCATTCTATCTCTATGTCGGTTTGTAACGCCGAAGCTCCATGAAAAGGAACTTTCGGCCATCTCTTGGAGACGACTTCAGCCGAAGCTGCTTCTTCGTGTAAGACCTTCGGCGCACCGAAGCACGGCCCCAACAGATTCACACCAACAAATAAATCTGAATAATGGATTTACATATATATTTCTAAAATTCAAGACTATTATTAACAAATCAAAATGCATATTTCCAAATTTTTTTAACAATTCATTAGTATTTTATAAAATGAGATCTTTCTCACTAAATTAAATCCAAGAATTATATTTACGAATCAAATCGAACAAAATTTGTGCTTCGACATGAATGCAACAAACACTTGACAAAATTTTATTTATTCAAGAAAATTTTCAATAACATATTTTTATTACTATTTTCGTTATGTAAAAAAATCAAATATTTTCTTTTCTATTAGAAAGTAATAATATAAAATAAGTTATTTTCAATTGACGGATTTAGGGTGTTACATGGCAACCCTGACTGCAGGACCTGGATAAACTTGGAGCCCTAGATCACTAGAGTCAGAGTTTGTAATAAATGTTTAAGTCAGTGTCTTAGTCTTAGTCAGTTTTAGTTAGTTAGAGTAGTGTGCTTATCATGTATTTCTATATTTGTCATGATGAACTAATGATGGATTTGGCTCTTTGTAATGATTGTCATCAAAGTGTGGGTATCCCCTACAATCTGGTGTATTTATTAATAAAGTTAGTCATTTAGTTGGGCAACCTTTTATTTCCACTTTCCTCTTTATCTGAGAAGAAGTGTTGGCTGTGTCGAGTCAGTGAAGATGCTCATTTGTTCAGTGTTATGAAAACTTCTATATATCGTTTCTTATGCTAAAAGACTGCAGAGTCAGGTATGATGTGTGAATGCTTTCTACAGATGTCTGACAACAGGCGCCGATGTGGAAGGCGTGCCCAGCAAGAGCAACAAACACCATAGGATGAGGCACCCCAGTAGCAGTTGCCACTACCGCCCCCAATGATAATAGAGCAGATGTTTCTAATGCAGACTCAGGCAGTTCAAGCGATTGGTCAGACCCTAGTAGCCATGCAACAGGTGCAACAGCCTCAGCCTCAACCTCAACCTCAACCGCAAGTGCAGATGCCACAGATGCCCAGAGACAAGCGTGCTGAGTTCATGAGAGGTCATCCCCTTGTGTTTCCCCACTCTGCAAACCCCATGGACGCTGAAGACTGGTTGCGCACAGTGGAGCGGGAGCTGCATACCGCTCAGTGCAATGACCGCGGGAAGGTTCTATATGGTCCCTGTCTGCTAAGGGGAGTAGCATAGTCTTGGTGGGAGTCCTACCTCGCCACCCATGTCGACCCTAAAGCCATTACTTGGGAGGAGTTCAGAAATAACTTCTGCCAGTACCACGTGCCTGAAGGTTTGATGATAGAGAGGAAGGAAGAATTCCTGGCACTGAAGCAAGGACCCTTATCGGTTAGTGAGTACAGGGACAAGTTTCTGCAACTATCTCGCTACACACCTAGAGATGTCAACACTGATGCCAAGAGGCAGTACAAGTTCTTGAGAGGTTTGGTTGACCCCTTTCACTACCAGCTGATGAACCATACCTTCCCTACCTTTCAACATCTGATTGATATAGCCATCATGACTAAGAGGAAGCGCCGGGAGATGGAAGACCAGAAGCGCAAGATTGGTGGACCATAGGCTGGGAGCAACAGTCGCCCACGTTTCTCAGGCAGTTCACCTAGCAATTCAAGCAGAGTCACCCTCAGGGACACTAGCACTAGCACCAGCACCAGCATCAACGTCCGCATCAACAGTAGTTCTAGAGGCAGTTCCCTCAGTAGCAGCAGTAGTACCGCCAAAACAACCAACAGGGAGGAAACTGGTATAAGCGACAAAACAACTAGGCACCTCGCCTTCCTGCCCCATCAACCAATCCAAGCAACCAAGTAGCCCCAACGCAAGGAGGAGGTCGTGGATGTTTCCACTGTGCGGAATAAGGCCACTGGGCAACTCATTGCCAAAGAAAGCAGCTCAACAGTAGTAAGCTCCTAATGCCACTGCAAGCTAGAATGCACCTTAGCAAGGAGCTAGCAACCGTGGACAACCCCGTGCCCAGTATGGAAAGGTGAACCACCTAGAGGCCAACACAGTTTAAGAGACCCCAGGAGTGGCACTAGGTACGTTCTCAGTCGAATCTCATTCCACAAATGTGTTATTTGATACTGGAGCAACACATTCTTTTTTGACTGCATCATGGGTAGAAACACACAACATAAAAGTAGCACCCATGTACCCACCTATGTGGGTTAGTTTAATTAGTGGGAGGACCCACACATATAAATTTTCCCAAGTGCAAGAGTTCAAATAAGGGGGATAGAGTTCGCCGCTGATCTGATAGTAATGGGTACCCAGGATGTATACATAGATGTCATCTTAGGGATGAATTGGTTGACCAAATACCAAGCAGGCTTTAGCTATGATAAGAGGACTGTGAAGTTAGTTCCTTGTCAGGAGAGGAAGTGTTGGTGGAGCTGGTCTTGTCTAAACCAAGGAAAGGAAGCTGTCACCAGATCACTGCCCATAGTGAGGAAGTCAATCCACTCGAAGCCATCAAAGTAGTATCAGAATTCCCGGATGTGTTTCCCGAGGATTTACCAGGCATGCTACATGAGAGAAAAGTTGAATTTGCCATAGAGCTTATCCCTGACACCGCCCCTATTTCAAAGAGAGCCTATAGAGTGTCCGGACCAGAATTGGTGGAACTCAAGAAGCAGATAGATGAGTTATTGGAGAAGGGTTACATCAGACCCTGCACCTCGCCTTGGGCCGCCCCAGTGTTGTTCGTGGAGAAGAAAGATGGTACGAAGAGGATGTGCATTGATTATAGAGCCTTGAATGAAGTCACTATCAAGAACAACTACCCCCTGCCTAGAATTGAAGATCTGTTCGATCAGTTGAGAGGAGTCATTGTGTTCTCGAAGATAGATATAAGGTCAGGTTATCATCAGCTCACGATTCGGCCTTCGGACGTACCGAAGACAACATTTATTACCAAGTATGGGCTTTATGAGTACACAGTCATGTCCTTCGGTTTGACAAATGCGACAACTTTCTTCATGTACTTGATGAATAGTAAATTGATGGTGAGAGTGTTGTGCCCCGTGGCCACCGAGGATCTCCGATGGCGTGAGGTACGTACTCAAACGAACGAGAGAGAGAGAGGTGGGCGCTCGCCAGGAAAGGTTCCGGCGGCAGGTTTCTGATTTCTTTTCTTTCTTGTCTCTCAAGTTCTCTAGTCTCGCTTATTACATACTCTGCACTTAGGCACTAACGACTAGGCCCACAGACGGTGCCATGATTACAGACTCCATGACATCTGACATACTTAGGCCACTAACCAGGCTTAGACACGTCGGCTTCAGTCATTGAGGCGCGTCCGGCACACCGGTCGCGACAGCTTCCCCCCCTGCAGCGGTTGCTTGTCCACAAGCAACGAACGAAGGAAACTTGGCCTGTAGAACATACCAGTCTTCCCAGGTCGCCGAGTGCACTGGAAGGTGAGTCCATTTCACCAGCACCTGTGGGACAGCCTTAGAGCCTTTCTTCACTAGACGACGCTCCAGAACCCGCTCAGGTTGAAGATCAGTGGTACTGAAATCCAGCAGCATTTTGGGATCTGCAAAAACTGGCGTGTAATTTGGTGTGAAAGGTTTCAGTTGACTGACATGGAAGACTGGATGGATGAGGCAGCCATCAGGTAATTTAAGGCGATAAGCTGCAGAACCAACTCGCTGGAGCACTTCAAATGGGCCAAAAAATTTGAATGCTAGTTTGGGGTATGGTCGATTCACCACTGAACTCTGGGCATATGGTTGTAACTTAAGGAGTACTTGTTCTCCAACTTGGAATTGGCGATCCACACGATGGCGATCGGCGAGCTGCTTCATTTTGTTTTGAGCTCTAGCAAGATTTTCCTTCAGTTGATGCATATGAGCATCCCTTTCAGTGACCTAAGTGAGAGCTTCGGTTGGAGTGTCTTGTGTAGGAGCAATTGAAAAACCGATGTCAGGCTCATAGCCATACAATGCCTTGAAGGGAGAACAACCCAGGGAAGAATGAAGACCGGTATTGTACCATATTTCAGCCAAGGAAATGCAGTGCTTCCAACGCTTGGGATTGTCATGAACTGCACATCGCAAGTACATTTCAAGACATTGGTTGACGCGCTCCGATTGGCCGTCGGTTTGAGGGTGATAGGCTGTGCTCCGCAGTAAACCAGTGCCAAATAAAGCAAACAGTTCTTTCTAGAATGCGCTGAGAAAAATGCGGTCGCGATCTGAAACAATGGTCTTGGGAAAACCATGGAGCCTCACCACATTGTCTAGAACAGCCCGCGCCACTAGCTGTGCTGTGAATGGATGTTTCAATGGAATGAAATGTGCGTACTTAGTGTACCTATCCACGACCACGAGTATGCAATTATAACCCTCAGATGATGGCAGCCCTTCGACGAAGTCCATAGTGATGTCTTGCAATGCGCCAGCAGGAATGGGCAATGGCTGTAAAAGACCAGCTGGATGAGTGTTACTGTGTTTGGCGTGTTGGCATACCGAGCACTGACGCACAAAATCCTCCACAGCACTTTTGAGACCTTTCCAGTAAAACAACTGGCTGATGCGATGATAAGTCCCTTTAGAACCTGAATGACCCCCAACCGCAGTTGAGTGAAAACTGTTGATCAACTTGGTTTGCAACGCTGAATTATTGGCCACCCAAATCTTGTTGTTGTAGCGAATGATACCCTGGGATAAAGAAAATCCTTCCTCATCCGGAGAATGGAGGGCCAGTTTAGCAAGTAAGTCCTGTGCTGCTAGGTCCGTATTGTAGCTGTTCAACAGCTCTTGCAGCCAAATTGGTTGGACATGAGACACTGTTGTAGTGCTGCAAAGGTGCCCCACCCGGGACAGGGAATCAACCACAATGTTCTCTTTGCCCTTGCGATAGACTACTTTGAATTGCAAACCCATCAGACGAGTCATGGCCTTTCTCTGCATGTCTGAATGAAGATGTTGCTCAGTGAGGTATGAGAGGCTTTGATGGTCAGTTCGGATGATAAACTCCTGTCGTTGGAGATATGTGCGCCATCTTTCCATCCACCACTCTAGTTGATGAACTTGCTGGTCAACCACCAGTAGCTCTCCATTGGCTACTTTCACTGTTAAAGGCGACCGAGGTGTAGATGGAATACCACAAGTCTTAAGGAAAGCAGCACTGACGAAGCTGTGCGAGCTCCCACTGTCGACAAGGGTCAGCATGACCTTGTTTTTGACCATAGCTCGTAGTTTCAATGTATGGCCCGTATCAGTTCCTGCAAGTGCATTCAGGGACAACTGACCAAACTCAGAGGAAAGAGCATCTTCCATGTCCAACTGATGAAGAATATCTTCTGTGAGAGGAATATCCAAATCATTCACCACGACAGCATTCAACTGTGTTTTGGGACGCTTGGGACAGTTGGCTAAATGAGCAGGGTCAAAAGGAGCTAGACAATAGAAACATAGATTATTGGCCCGACAATAGTCCCTCTTCTGGCGTTCTTTAGTCAATGGGGAATTGAAAGTAGAACTCATCTTTACCTCAGGGCGACCAGAAATTCCAAACTGAGCCTTGTGTGGAAATGCAGGTTTACTGTACTTGAATTGTGGACGATCGAATAAGGCTTCTTGGATCTTGGCAATATGCACTGCTTGTTCCATTGTACGAGGTATGTGAGATTGGACCATCGCAGCCAATTCGGGTTTTAGATTGCGAGTGAATTGATTGATGAAGAACATTCTGTTAAAACCACTGTTATGCATCTCTAGCCGAAATTGCAGAGACTGAAACTGGAAATAAAATTCCTCAACTGAACCAGTTTGCTTTAGAGTGAACAAATCCTGCATAGCATGATCATAATCATAAGCACCAAATTTATCCTCCACATCGGTCATGAATTGGGCCCAGGAAGGAAAACCCCCTTTGAGGCACTGCACCTCCATCCACCTCCCAGCATTATCCCTCATATGCATTGTTGCAGAAGTAACCCAAAGGTGCTCAGGAACATTGTAGAACAGAAAGTAATCCTCACAGTGCCGGCGCCAGATACGTGGATCGCGCCCAGTAAACTCTGGAAAGTTCAACTTGGGTGTGGTATGACGATACCCTTGCATGCCTTCATTCCAATCACGAGGAATAACCGGTGGGGGGCGATGATGATGATGCTCACCAGGGTGGTAACCAGAGGGACGTGGTGGACGCTGATGCAGAGAGGGTTGCGCCTCCCTGGAGAACTGTGAGGAAGTGTCCCACTCCGCCGAAGGTCGGCGCTCGCGTGTGAGAAGATCCACCGCCTTGCTTGTGGCTTCGAGTTGTTGCGCGAAGGTGGCTTGATCTTTGAGAACCTGCTCCATAGCCTTCACCCCCAAGTCCTGGTGGATCTGCATCTGCTCTTGCGCGCGCGTGACGTCGCCCAGCCTTGTAAACAGCAGATCAATGCTCTGATTGAGGTGATTCCAGCGTTCCTCTTCACGTTCCCCCACGGCGGCCATCTCGTCTAGGACGAAACGAGTCTGGACAGAAGGTTTCGGCGGCGCCGTGGTGACTACCCGCAAATCGGACTGTGGTGGCATGGGAATTACGGGGATTCAATCGACGCCGCTGGTGCTGCGCGGCAAACGTCGAGAACTCACCAAACCCGTGCCTATTACGGTGACGATCGACGGAATATGCAGACACCCGCGGTAGCGTGCCGAAGATCAACTGGTCTTTGATACCAACTGTTGTGCCCCGTGGCCACCGAGGATCTCCGATGGCGTGAGGTACGTACTCAAACGAACGAGAGAGAGAGAGGTGGGCGCTCGCCAGGAAAGGTTCCGGCGGCAGGTTTCTGATTTCTTTTCTTTCTTGTCTCTCAAGTTCTCCAGTCTCGCTTATTACATACTCTGCACTTAGGCACTGACGACTGGGCCCACAGGCGGTGCCCTGATTACAGACTCCATGACATCTGACATACTTAGGCCACTAACCAGGCTTAGACACGTCGGCTTCAGTCATTGAGGCGCGTCCGGCACACCAGTCGCGACAGAGAGACTATGCATAGTGAATTGATGGTGAGAGACTATGCATGAGGCATGCAAATTAACAAGACTCATACAAGCGTCGAATAGTGTGCTGATGATGATCAGAGACACAAGGGCAGCACATGATCAGGTCTTAACATGTTTGGCTTCCGAGCAGACTTTCCTCCAGATCCCCAAGGAAGAAGAAGATCCGGTCAGATATATGTCGATGCTCATCCCCAACGTACATAAGTTATCAAGGCTATTATATGTTCTCGTTGCAACGCACGGGCGCACACCTATTAATAGATATAAGACATTATGAGCATACCCAATGGTCGGCAACAAATAATAGCTGTTGAGAGACACTGGACCATGCTTAGTGGTATGAAGGTATGTAGAATGATCAGTTGCAGTTGCAACAGCTAGTTCAGTCTCTTGGGCTATAAAATTATTTATTTATTATGTGGATTTTGATTAGGAGGAAAAATAGAGGATAGTCCCCCTCTTAGTCGTTATAGTTACTTTGATAAACTTCATATTTTATAGTGGAGGAAGTTTGATAGAAATAAACTATTTTCTCTATTTTAAAGTTTAAACTACAATTTCAAACTATAAGATGTGTTGTTTATTAGGCATATAGCTTTTGTTATTCATTTATATATACACGTAACATTATATCAAAAAAAAAAGTCGTAGAAAGAAGTGATTTTGTAAATGGAAGGAGTACTACTTAATCTTGTCCCGCTGGTTTCACCGTCAGGATGCAACAGTTTGTGACAGCATATTATCTATATAAAGAAAACAGAAATGGCACAATTTGTAGTATTCGGCAAGCTGCGTAGAGTATATAAGGACTGGACTGGAGAGTAGCACTCCAGGTACGACGACCCAGGATGTGTACGAGTGAACCTAGATGAGATTCAGGACTGCTCCGGTTTTATGGACGACTGGTCCACGGTGTACTCGGGGACGGAGTAATGAACCCCCTTGGATCCCAAAACAATCCCCACCAGTGCTGCCGCCAAACAATGGCCGATGCTACTCCTCTCTGATAGCGATAGCTCGTGTTGTCCAGCTGATAAGCACATGTCACCCACTCCATCTCTCTCTCGAGCTGAGAATGGTACTGGGACGAAAGAATACAATGCTATAAAGATAGATCAGGCAAAACAAAAGATAATGGATACTCAGAAGGGGAAGAAAAAGGAACTGGGGCCGAAGGGTGTACTAGCGGATAAGGCAAATACCAGACGGAAATGATGAAAGATTCATCGCTTGCCTCCTGAAGAACTAACTAGGCAAGAACTACTACACCAGTTCATCAAGAGCTGGAGAAACCAGCAGGACCGGATCGACCAGCGGCATTGGCCAAGACCAGAATCCACACAGTTATCAAGCACCAAGTGATGTTCATCTTGTTTCAGTTGCAGTTGCACCATCATTAATTACCCCAAAATACAGTAGCTACCCGCGCTTGCAGATCACCATTTCCCTGCCCCAACAGAGGAGAGAAAAGAGTTAACAGCGCCTCTCTCTCTCTCTCTCTCTCTCTCTCTCTTTTTACCTCTGCTCTGCTGCTGCGTGCGCAGTCCGATCTATTGCCAAAAGTACCCTAGAGAGGCCCAGCATTTACAGGAATGCCATTGGCCGCCTGCCGCCCCTAGGTGGCGCCGCTCTCCACGGCGGGGCTCCAAATCCCCCAGCGGCGCAGGTTCAGCACCCCGCCCATCACGTCCGCCCACCCGCGCTTCCTCTCTTCCTCGGCCTCCGCCGCCACCTCGCCGCCGCATTGCTCCGCTTTGGCCTCCGCGCCAGTCTCTTCCGGGACATTCTCCTTGTTCTCGGAGAGGCACGCCGCGGGGGCCGGTGGTGGCGGGGTACAAGGGCAGGAAGGGAGGAGCGGCGCCGAGGGTTCCTGCGCCACCTCGGATGGGGGCTCCTGGGACTCGGGGCTGCCCCGCGTCGGCGGCTGCGGCGGAGGTGTAGTGGCTGCAGGAGCCCTGCTGCGCTTTCCCTTGTCGCGGCGCTTGGAGGAGGGAGGGGTGGCGGTGGCGGCGGACTCGGCGGCGTTGAGGTGCTCCTCGAAGGCGTCGAGAACGGCGTGTATGCGGTCGTGCTGCGGCGAGCAGTCCCACCGCGACCAGAAGCTGCCGTAGCACTCGAAGCACAGGCACCCGACGGTGGGCGGGTGGCCGCGCCGGCGACGCGTGCCCCCGCGCGCCTGCTCCGGCGGCGGCGGCGCCGTGATGGTGTCCCAGCCCAGCAGGAACGAGCGCGTGACGAGGTGGGCCAGCACCCGCTGGTCCTCGGGGCACAGCCCGGCGACGAGGACGAGGATGGCGGCCGGGAGGAGGCGGAATGCCGCCGCGGTGGGGTCCTCGGCGGGCGAAGGGTGGATCTTGCCGCCCTTGCCGGGCTTGGGGCACAGCGTCTTCATGGCCGCCGCTGGGCTTCGGGGGCGGTAGGGTTTAAGCCCCACTCGGCCTCCTCGTCGCGGAGGGTGGTGGGCTGTTAGGGTTTGGGACTGACCAAAGAAAGAGAAGGGGGAGAAGCGGAGGTGGCATATGTGTGGTGGTGGGCTTCGGGAGGAGCGCTTATAGGGGCGAGGTGCACAGGAACAGTGCTCTCGTTCGGCTCCTTTTGCTTTCTCCGCTCAACTTTTCTCATCTGGCGCTCTCTCAAGATGGTTCTCCAGTTTTCCGCCTTTTTTTCATTGCCGCTTGTTTTTCATAGTTTTTATAGAGATACATGTGCAAACGTCTGATAGTTTAAAAATGGATAAAGCATGTATCATAATACGAAGCATGTACCATAAATGCAGATTGACTATTTGATCTTAGTCTTCACTATATCGTCATACTATAGCCGCGTTTGTAACCAGTTAATTTTCAGAATCTAGATAGTGCACAATATCCAAGAAAATGCAGAGTTAGATTGATAATTGAGATCCTTTCAAGTAGCACATTATCCCAGATATGGAATTAGAGATGGCAACGGGTACCCGCGACCCGATACCCGATGGGTATTTACTCCATTAGGGTATGTATGTGGGCTAAATATTCTACGCGTGGGTCTGTTATTGGGCAAAAATCTTCACCCAATGGGTAAACGGGTATTAGAACATTCTGCCTTTACCTATACCCGTTAACCCATGGGTAAATACCCAATATAAACTTAGCTCAAGCATGAACTTTGATTTTAGTCATCCATCTTTTTTACTATTTAACAACTTTTTAGGCCACAATGTCATAGAAGGCTTAACGACAATTTAATGACCATGTAATGGAACATATAATGTGCTATGTAATACTATCCTAGTGTTACTACTTTATCCAATTATATTTGGTGTGTTGAATGGATGGTTAAATGATGCTAGAAATTTTGTAATGGTATTTAGATGGATATACTTGACATTTGTATTATATAATATTTTGATAGATGTTTAGCTTTTGTGGGTATGAGTAACCCGATGGGTGACCCATACCCACATGGGTATGGGTATGGGGTAAATCCATACCCGCCAGTGTATATGGGTGACCCGATAGGGTTATTTTTATGTCGTGGGTATGGGTATGGGGTAGTAATACCCGGTGGGTATTTACCCATTGTCATCTCTACATGGAATGCAAACTGTTTGGATGTGTAGCTCATAAATTTTGGGTCTATTTGTTTTGTCTTTTTTCGACGAGCTTTTCTGAGAATCTACTCGTGGAGGGAAGGAATTACGTGCGGAGGTGTTAAAGAAATAGCCATTTTCAGTTTTAATTTAATCCAGAAAATCACAATAATGTACGTGACGACATGTATGTGCATATGTGTATCACTACTCACATAAGCAGTAAAAAATAGTAAAATTTGCACAAATAGAAATAACAGATTATACTCTGCGGAGGGACCAATACTCAAGACATCAATGGCTCCATTCACACGACACATCTCATGTGTGTGTTCGATGTACTCGTACGCAGTCGATGAAGGCGGATGTACGCAGTGCAGTCCCTCGAACGACGTCGGCGACGAGGAACTTGATCACCGTTGGTCAAGCGAGCAGTCGCGAGTACGCTCCCCAAAAACCTGATCGCCCGCTCACCCGTGCAAGTGTCACTTTGCGGACGGCGATTTCGGAGGCCTGCTCTCCCACACTCTTTGTGCTCGTAGAAGGTGGGACGGGGATGGGTTTTACGCAGCGCGTCTGAGAATGTTTGTACGTGTGTTCTCGTGTAACCAAAAGCACCCTCACCTCCTCCGTATGTATACACGCGCATAGGAATACCAACGGACGGTAACGGTCGCCATCAGAGCTACCGTTACAACCAGACAGAAACTGACGCCATTAGTGATGCTCGTTAATAGATGACAGTCATTATAGCTCGTCCGTTACTAGCCATAACACAGGAAACAGTCAGTAACAGACGACAGTAATGGACGGTCGTCACTCCAGGCAAAATGCGCAGCCGTTAGGAAGGAATATTCAGACCAAGGTCTGATCTACCACGGCCACGGCCCGGCTCAGCGGGCGGTGCGCGCGTGTGGCAGTCCTTCATCCTTTTCTCAGCTTCTAAATAGATGCACCAAAGGTCCACCTATTTAAGTTGATTGAATTGTCCCTTTTACTTCCGGTATGGTACTACAGTACTAGTACACCGTAGCATTAGTGGACCTTTAGCATTGACTATTGTTGAATATTAGTTTGGGCTAGGCCCACATTAATTCAATAATCCCCACCAAATGCTAAGTCATACTAAAATGCTCTCATTATCTCAAACGTTTGATACACTGGTGTTCTGATGGAGACTGTTAAGTTGAACATCTACCTAGAATCTAGACTACACTTGACCACAACTGCACAATGGAATAGGCCTTGAATTGGCAGTTTTGCGTGGAATAAGTTTCATCTAAACCCTTTACCAGTACTAGATTGCCGAGCGCATCCTATCTGGTTGGAGCATATAAGTCAAACTCCATAGCCTTTCATGGGTATCTAGAGACCATCCAGATCTCATAAAACTGTGACTAGCAGTTAACCCATATAGGTATGTTCCTCTAAAGATGTTCTGTAGGACAACATCTTTGCTTCATAAAGCCACTTGGAACATATTAAGGTATAAACACCAACCTACCTTACAGTAAGGAAAGATGTGCATATGAAATGAACCTTATTAAGGGTCTTTTCTCTCGGTCTGCCACTAGCTTGTTTCACCATTCTAATTCACGGGATCTCCGATCACATAGAATAGGTTACCACTATGATAAACTTTAGGTGGGTCTCAGGCCCATCTCACTCGATGCACTATCTATCACACTACTTGATAGCCCCTTAGTAAATTGATCTGTCAGTTTTTTAAATGTATGGACATAGTCCAACACTATTACTCTGGAGTTTCTCAATTTCCTGGTAGATTTTAAACTCCTCTTTATGTGCCTTGTCGACTTCATATTATCCTTAGAAATGTTTATCTTGATTATCACATTCTGATTATCACAGTTCATAGAAATAGCCGACACGGGTTTTTCAACCACCTGTAAATCCATAAGGAGTTCACGAAGCCACTCAACCTCAACTGAAGCGGTATCTAATGTTGTGAGCTCTGCTTCCATAGTCGACCTCGTTAAGATGGTCTACTTGCAAGACTTCCATGAAACAACGCCAGCTCCAAGTGAAAACACATATCCACTTGTGGCATATATCTCATCAGCATAAGATATCCAATTTGCATCACAACAACCCTCCAGTATTGTTGGGTACCTGGTATAATGGATGTCTAAACTCAAAGTACCTTTTAGATAGCGCATAACTCTCTCAAGAGCACGCCAGTGATCGTCTCCCGGATTTAAAACAAATCGGCTTAATTTACTCACAGCAAACGAGATGTCAGGTCTCGTAACGCTAGCTAAGTACATGAGTGAACCAATTATTTGGGAATATCTCAATTGATCCCTAGATATCCTTCAATTTTTCTTCAAAAGCTTACTAGGATCATAAGGTGTTGGAGCAGGTTCACATTCGCTATAACCAAAGCGACTCGAAACCTTTTCCACATAATGGGATTGCACAAGTGTGACCCCACCATTGTCTTCTCTGAGTAGCTTAATGTTAAGAATAACATCACCTTCCCCAAATCTTTCATTTCAAAATTATTAGACAGAAAGTCCTTTGTCTCTTTAATCACATCAAGACTTGTCCCCAAGGTTAGAATGTCATCAACATATAGGCATAAAATTACTTCCTCGCCCCCACCATACCGATAATATACACATTTGTCTGCTCCGTTCACAACAAAGCCGACAGATGTCAAAGTTCTATCCAAATTTTCATGTCATTGCTTAGGTGCTTGTTTTAGGCCATATAAAGATTTCAATAACTTACACACCATGCCTTCTTGACCGTTTGCTACAAACCTAGCTGGCTGCTCCATGTAGATTTCCTCATCTAGCTCTCCATTTATGAATGATGTCTTAACATCCATTTGATGGACGAGAAGACCATGAGAGGCAGCTAGAGAAAGTAGCACACGAATTGTGGTCAATCAAGCCACAGGTGAATAAGTATCAAAGAAATCCTCACCTTCCTTCTGTGAATAGCCTTTAATTACAAGCCTCACCTTGTACGTTTCAATAGTACTATCAGGCCTAAGCTTTTTCTTGAACACCCATTTACTCCTAATGGGCTTACACCCATAAGGACGCTCAACGACCTCCCAAGTTGCATTAGAATAATAGGATCCATATCACTCCTTATTGCTTCCTTCCAAAAGTCAGCATCAGTAGAGCAATATGCCTCTTCAATGGTACTTGGGGTGTCATCCACAAGATATACAATGTAATCATCACCGAAGGACTTTGCAATCCTTGGTCTCTTACTCTTTCGAGTTGATACATTGTCATCTTCCACAGGATTATGTATATGGGATTTCTCAGTGTGTTCTACCGGAATAAAGTGCTCATGGGGTATCGTTGGTTCATCACTAGACGTATCATGTGTAGCTTTCATGGGAAATTCGTCCTAAAAACGTAGCATCTCCGGACTCCATAATAGTACCAACCAACATGTCCAATACTCCAGAGTTCATAATTAAGAACCTATATCCAATGATGTGAAAAGCATACCCAAGGAAACACAATCAACAATTTTCGGTCCTAATTTGCGCTTCTTGTTAATTGGCAAATTCACTTTGGCCAAACAACCCTAGGTGCGCAAATAGGAGATATTTAATTTCCTCTTTTCCCATTCCTCGAATGGTGTGATTTCTTTGTTCTCAGTGAGAACTTTATTCAGGACATGACACGCCGTTAAGATCATCTCACCCCACCATTCCTTAGACAGTCCCAAAGTCTCTAACATGGCGTTAACCAAATTAGTTAGAGTATGGTTCTTTCTCTCAGCAACCCCATTGGATTGTTGTGAGTATGGCGGTGTACTCTCATACCATGTTCCACACAAAAATCAGAAAAATCACCTGAACATATTCTCCACCATGATCAGACCCTAACCGTTTAGTTTTCCTCTCGAGTTGATTTTCCACTTCAGCTTTGTAGGTCTTAAAATAATGCAAAGCTTCGCCTTTTGACTTTAAGAGATACACATAACAAAATCTAGTAGAATCATCGATAAAAGTAATAAAATATCGTTTGCCTCTCTTAGTCAATATTCCGTTCATCTCACATAAATTGCAATGTATTAAGTCTAGTGGTGCCTAGTTCCTCGCCTCTGTAGCCTTATGAGGCTTGCGAGGTTGCTTAGATTGCACGCACACTTGGCACTTAGAATCTTTGAATAAATCAAATTTCAGGATTAAATTTAAATTTGCTAACTGCGACACACAACCAAAATTGATGTGACAAAATCATGAATGCCAAATATACGACTCGTTCAAAATTACATTGTTCACAGACTTATTACACACATCATGCAGAGATAAGCGGAACAAGCCTACACTGTCATAGCCTTTTCCAACAAATGTCCCATACTTTGACGGTATACATTTATTGGACTCGAACACAAGTTTATAGCCATCTCGACATAGCAATGAGCCACTAAAAAGATTCTTTTGATGGAGGGGACATGCTGCATGTTCTTCAATAACACCATCTTTCCCGAAGTAAACTTCAAAATGACTGTACCCACACCAAGAACATGCACATGCGATCCGTTCCCCATCAGCAAGGCTCCAGCCCTTTTGCACTGATAAGAAGAAAACAAAGAAATATTAGCACACACATGAATGTTAGCACCAATGTCAGCCCACCACTCAGGGGATTGACACACTGAAAGAAGAGTATGTAAAAGATTACCATACCCCGATGTTCCTTCTGCGGTCTCGCTAATAACAATGTTTGTTGTTTTCTTCTCTTGAGCTGGTTTTTTCTCTTGCTTAAATTTGCGGTATGGACAAGCACTTGCCAAGTGATCAATACTCCTGCAAACAAAGCAACTAGCTACTTTGTTCTTCTTTTAAACGAGGATGCTTGCTTAGGTTTCGTGGCATTCTATTGCTTGTTCTTCTTTTTATTATTATGTGACGCATTGGAGTTCTTCTTTTGTACCATATTAGCACTAGAAGTCTCAACTCCTTTTCCACGAGTGTCTTTTGCTCTCGCCCTCTCCTCAACATCAAGAGACCCAATAAGCTCAGCCACACTGAACTCTTGTCTCTTATATTTTAGAGTGGTAGCAAAATCTGTCCAAGAAGGTGACAACTTAGTGATAATACCGCCATCCACGAACTTGTCAGGCAAGACACATGGAAACTGTTCGAGTTCCTTAGCTAGTGCTTGTATTTCATGTGCCTATTCAACTACAGGACGGTTCTCAACCATCTTGTAGTCAAGCAGCTACTCCATGATGTACAGCTCGCTACCAGCATCAGAAACACCGAACTTCTCATCTAATGCATCCCATAAATCTTTTGTAGATGTGCACGTTAGATAAGAATCAACATACTTGTTGGCAAGAGCGCCAATCACGGCGCCTCGAAACAGGTTATCGGTAACGTTGAACATTCTCTCCTCCTTAGGAGTGAACTGTTCGGGTTTCCCCTGTGCGGCATGATATTAGTTCATTGCAGTCAACCACAATATCATCTTACTACGCCACCTCTTATAAAATGTCCCATCAAAAGGTTCACTTGTTTTTAACGCAGCAGCAAAACCACTAATAGAAAAATGCATAATATCAGGTTATGGATTGTTAGAGAAATAGGCATTTTCAGTTTTAATTTAATCTAGAAAATCACAGTGATGTATGTGACGACATGTATGTGCATATGTGTATCACTACTCACATAAACAGTAAACAACAGTAAAATATGCATAAATACAAATAACAGATTGTACCCTACGGAGGGACCGATGCTCAAGGCATCAATGGCTCCATTCACACGAGACATCTCGTGTGTATGTTCAATGTAGTCGTACGTAGTCGATGCAGGCAGATGTACACAGTACAGTCCCTCAAACGACGCCAGAGACGAGGAACTTGATCAGCGCTGATTGAGTGAGCAGTCACGAGTACGCTCCCCAAAAACCTGATCGCCCGCACACCCGTGCAAGTGTCGCTCTACGGATGGCGTTTTCGGAGGCCAGCTCTCCCACACTCTCTATGCTCGCAGAAGGTGGGACGGGGATGGGTTGTATGCAACGCGTCTGAAAATGCAGACGACGATTTCGGAGGCCTGCTCTCCCACACTCTCTATGCTCGTAGAAGGCGGGACGGGGATGGGTTTACGCAACACGTCTGAGAATGTTTGTACGTGTGTTCTCGTGTAACCAGAAGCAGCCTCACATCCTTCGTATATATACACACGCAGAGGGAGGCCAACGGACAGTAACGATCGCCATCAGAGCTACTGTTACAGCCAGCCAGAAATTGACGCCATCAGTGACGTCCGTTAATAGCTGACAATCATTACAACTCGTCCGTTACTAGCCATAAGAAAGGAATGGACAGCGCGGTGCAGCCGCTCTAGACCGTGTCCAAGCGGTGGCTGCGCCCGAGCTTGCCGAACACAGTGGCGCATGCGACCACGTAGGACTACTTCAAGAGGTCGAACTGGCAGTCGCCAAGCTTCTTCTCGTCGTCGATGAGCGATGCCAACGCGAGCGCCTCCTGCTAGCGGTGTTTGTTCAGGGTTTCCAAGTAAGAAATATGGATTCATCTTTGGCGTTGGTTTATGAAAATGACTCATAAGTCAGATCCATGGAAAAATATTACGGACAATAAATGTCACACATGCAAAAAAGGAATTTAAGTTGAAAACATTATTCAAACAAAATAAATTGCATTCAAGACTCTTCTTTAAATACTACTCCCTCCATTCAAAAATATAATTCAAGAATCTCGGTGATAATTATCTACTTCTACACATTGTGCAATGGTAGCAGGTGGGATACGTGAGAGATGTAGTAGATGTTTTTACTGTATTAGATGTAGACATAAACACACATGTGGCGTAGTGGTAGCTATGAGCACATTTGCTTGAGGGGTTGTGGGTTTGAATCCCCTTGTGGCCATTTATATTTTTTAATTTAATTTTAGCTAGGTGTGGGATGCACGTGGGAATGAGAATTGGAATGGGCTTTGCGGGGAGGGGGGAAGCGTGGGATGCACGTGGGAATGAGAATTGAAATGGGCTTTACGGGGAGGGGGGAATGAGAAAGGCAGAACAAAGAATGAGACAGTGAATGGTGGCAGAACATGAGAATGGACTGTGTGTGGAGGGGGAATGGAAAAGATGGACTGTGTGGGGAGGGGGAATGAGAATGGCAGAACAAGGAATGAGAATGGCAGAACACGGAATGGCAGCCTACCCCTTACTGCCTTAATAAGTAGTAGAGATTCTATGCATTCTAAAATAGCTCATATTTGTACTTATTGTTTTAAAATTTTAATTCCATGTATTCTGAAATAACTCATGTTTTGTCAATAAGTAATTAAATATAGTAGTCATCGAATCATACTATGAACAACAAAACATCAATTCACTACCGGAATCCGGGCCTTTGCTGAGTGCCGGCGGCTTTGCTGAGTGATTTTTATCGGGCACTCGACAAAGACAACTTTGCCGAGTGCCGCCCTCGGCAAAGTCCTGCGCTCGATAAAGAGATTATTTACCGAGTGCAGGACACTCGGCAAAGCGAAGCACTCGGCAAAGAGCGCTTTGCCGAGAGGCAAACACTCGACAAAGATGGCTCTCGGCAAAGAGCCGTTAGCGGCCGTCTATAGCTGACGGCCATTAGTCTTTGCCGAGGGCCGAAAGCAGACACTCGGCAAAGCAGATTCTTTGCCGAGTGTCAAATAACTGGCACTCGGTAAAGAGTGTCTTTGCCAAGTGTCTTCTGTGGACACTCGACAAAGCATATTTTTATTTTTTATTTTGGTCACTAAACTTTTTGTGGTATGTTCCTACACTATGTAGACCTACATGTACCATTTTGGGACAATTATAACAGTGTTTTCAATAGCTAGTAGATTTAGTTCGTTTATTTGAATTTCTTCGGAAAAATCACATTTGAACTGCAGGTCACTCGAAACTTGGAAAACCATGCATGCAAAAATGATATCCATGCTACTTAGCACAAGTTACGACCGATTTCAGAAGCGGACCGGAAACTTCGAGCACCATGCTCACTCAACATGCCCGTGAACTGGCCATCTAGTTGTTTAAAAATTATATAAAACACAAACAAAGTCAGAAAATCATGAAACCTGTCCACGTGTCATGATATCATATCTAGAGGCTGTGATAAAAATTTGACAAAGTTTTGAGAAAGCTGTGATGCACTATGTGTACAAACCTAAGAGATCCACATTGAAACTCTATGATTTCATGTGTAGTTCTCTTAGTTTTCTACACATAATGTCCCACAACTTTCTCCAAACATTCTAAATTTTTTATCACAACCTCTACATACGATATCATGACACGTGGACAAGTTTCATGATTTTCTGACTTTGTTTGTGTTTTATACAATTTTTAAACAGCTGGATGGCAAGTTCACGGGCATGTTGAGTGTGCATGGTGCTCGAAGTTTCCGGTTCGCTCCTGAAATTGGTCGTAACTTGTGCTAAGTAGCATGGATATCATTTTTGCATGCACGGTTTTCCAAGTTTCGAGTGACTTGCAGTTCAAATGTGATTTTTTCGAAGAAATTCAAATAAACGAACTAAATCTACTAGCTATAGAAAACACTTTTTCTAATTTTCTCAAAATGGTACATGTAGGTCTATATAGTGTAGGAACACACCACAAAAATTTTGGTTGGGAAAATAAAAATAAAATAAAAATGTACTTTGCCGAGTGTCCAGAAAAATGACACTCGGCAAAGTAGCCTTTGCCGAGTGTCCCCTGGGTGACACTTGGCAAAGAATTGTAAAATAATCTTTACCGAGTGTCACCCAGGTGACACTCGGCAAAGACTACTTTGCCGAGTGCCCCCGATCTGGCACTCGACAAAGCGTATTTTAAAATAAAAAAAATCTTTGCCGAGTGCCAGATCACGGGCACTCGGCAAAGCACTCGTACATAGCAACTATCAGTCCTTTCTTTCTCACTCTCTTCTCACGCGCCACCGCCGCTGCTCTCCACGCCGCCACGCCGTCGTCGCTGCGCCCTCGCCCACCGCGCCCCTGCCCTAGGTCGCGGCCGCGACCTCGCCCATCGCCGCGCCATCTCCCGCCGCGACCTCGCCTCGCCCGCCGCCGCCGCGCCATCTCCCGCCGCCGTGCCCCTGCACCTCGCCCGCCGCCGCGCCCTCACCGGCGCCCGCCCGCCGCACCTCGCCCTCACCCGACCACCGTCGCGCCGCCGTGCCCTCACTCGTCGTGCTCATGCCCTCGCCGCGCCGCTGTGCCCTCGCTTCGCGCCGCGCCCACGCCGCCGTGCCCCTCGCCCGCGCCCGCCGTTGGTTTTCTTGCACTGGATTAGATATTATTTAGGTATATAGCACTGGATTAGATATTATTTCTAACTATCTCGTTGGTTTTCTTGTAGTCGACGTCACATGGTGGCCGGCCTTGCTCCACCTTCTCGGCCTATGCTATGGCCCATAAGGGCAAGGCGACGTCCGACGTCACCTACAACCCGGATGACGGGCCCAAGGCCTACACCAACCCCGCCATCTACAGCCGCCTTCATGACTACACCGCCATGGCGTAGGAGGTCCATGGCCCAGACTATGATCCGAGCACCGAGCCGATCGACCCTGATGTGCTCATGAGGGTCGGAGGAGGCAAGAGACATGGGCGGTACTGGATTGCCGACGGGGCAATCGACTCGTCCTCCACTCCCACTCTGTCTCAGGTGAGAGCAAGGAGCACAGGCTCGAGTCCAGCCATACGACCTCGGCACAATAGCTCACAGCTTCGCATACAGCAACTCGAGGTTAGTGCTTCTGTAACTTGTCCTTCCTTGAGTTATATACCTTCTCTTTGAGTTACTATAACGTTGGCTTGTAATATTACAGACTCAACTAGAAGAAGAGAGGAGGGAACGTCACGAGATAGAGGCGAGGATTATGGCGGAGCGGGAGGCTCGCCTGGCAGATCATCAGAGGATGGCGGAGATGTTCTAGTACATGTAGAGCCTTGGCGCCGCACAGGGCATCGCTCCGCCACCTCCATTGTTCCCTCCAGTTGACCCTGCTCTCTTCCATACTCCTGTGAGTATTAAAATTATAGTTAGTTGTTGGTAATGCATCTGGTATAACACATGCAACCTCTTCTCTGTGCAGGGCCAATCTGGGGCGGCATCCAACAACCCTCTGGAAGGGTTCAACCCAACGCAGCACTAGTCGAACCACCCACCTCCATGAGTGTTATGTTTTCAGTGTTTAGACTTTAGAACTTGTGTTGAATACTTATGTTTGTGTTGGATACTTATGTCAGAGCTTGAGACGTATGAGACTTATGTTTGTGTTGGATACTTGTGTTGAACACTTATGTTTGTGATGGATATTTATGTTTGTGTTGGTTATTTATGTTTGTGATGATATTTGTGATGTATATATGTGATATATATGTGATATCTTTTGTTTGTGTGGATGGAATATAAAAAACAAATAAAAAAGGTGCCTACTAGTCACTTTGTCGAGTGTAACACTCGGCAAAGAGGTTCTTTGTCGAGTGTTAAGGCCATAGCACTCGGCAAAGAACTAAGACCTGGGCACCGGTATAGGTTCTTTGCCGAGTGTAATGTCCCTGACACTCGGCAAAGAGGCACGCTTTGCCGAGTGCCGTACATAGCACTCGGCAAAGAACCTGACATGGGGACCCTCCCTGGCGGGTTCTTTGCTAAGCGTCCCAGGTGGCACTCGACAAAGATTGATTCTTTGCCGAGTGCTACCGGGCAGACACTCGGCAAAGGTAACTCCTTTGCCGAGTGTCACCCGGGACACTCGGCAAAGACGCCGTCTCCGTCACCTGGCGCCGTAACAACTGCTTTTCTTTGCCAAGTGCTGTCTGGCACTCGGCAAACCTCTTTACCGAGTGCCCGAGAAAAAGTACTCGGTAAAGAAGGCTTTGCTGATGCACTGTATGCTGAGCCTTCTTTGCCGAGTGCGACACTCGGTAAAGCCTTTGCCGAGTGTTTTTAAGGGCGATTCCGGTAGTGATTACCATGGCGGCATACATTGTCTAAAGTATCGTTGCTCCACAAATACAGCTGAAAGTTTAATTGTGTGATTGTATCTAAACTATCTTGTCCATATACATTAAAATCAATCTTATCGTTGCACAAACCAGAAGACATGAATGATAAATTTATGGCATCCAACAACAGATTATAATAGCATCGACATCCTGCTTATGTACAGTAGGGATAACTCAGACATATAAACCCTATTTTTTCAATTACATAGTGTAGCGGTCACCTCCTACTTATGTACAGTAGGGATAACTCAGACATATAAACCCACAAAGCTATATGGGAATAAATAAATCATTCAGTTGTACTAGTGAATGGACACATCCATAATTGTTGAACCTGTCCAATTTGTCCAATTTCTTTTTTTTTGTATTAACAATGAATCATATTGTGAATAAGAAAAATGAAGTTTGTACGTGGAGCTCCCTACCACTGATGGGAGGACGAGAGCAGCCTCTGTTCCTGTTAGTTCATTTACTCTAATGCCATTCTCCAGTAGGAGCTGCAAAATCCTGCAGAAAGACGAAAATACAGCTAAGAAGGAGAATTGTAAAGACCTTGTACTCTGTAACTTAACCGTTAACACGGAACAAATTCAGATGAGATCACGTACTAGAGGACGTTGGCGTGGGGAGCGGGTCGATGTAATACCTTGCTGAGGATTCGGTTCCAGACAGCTCGCAGGCATGCACAACACACCCTAGCTCCCCTCTGTAGGTGAGTGTGTCATCCATCTCGTCGAGCTCCCAGTAGGGCCATTGCATGACCTCGGCGGAGCAGCCAATAAGCCCTAGCTCCCAGTAACAAATATACATCAGTCATGGTAGGTGCAAGTGAAAGCATTCCAATTTCTTGATGTGGAGGCAAGGCTAAAATAAACACATCATGTTAATACAAAATGTGAATGGAATTAAAGCATTCAAGATAGCACCACCAAATTGGAAGACAGTTAAATTTGCCAATGGAAAGCAAACAAGCTAATTTTTTGCTGGCAGTACATAAATGCATTTAAATTTCTCCCCAAAATGGGTGGATGGGTGGGGTGCAGTGAGGAATCTGACTGTATTGTACTTGTAGTGACAAAATACAGCTCGACATGTGCATGAATGAACAAATGAGACACTGAAAAGATAGGATACAGAAAGGAGCAAGTTTATGGAAGAAGTAAAACAAACTGCCAACCGATACAATTCTGCACAAGCATTTGCAAGTAACCCGACATTTTTGCAAATATTTCGTGAAGGGACTGGATCCACTTAGAAATAGCAAGTTGTGGTACCCTATTGTGGGAAAGTTTGTGAGGAAACATATAAAATACTCATCGTTACAGTACAATCCCCGTGAGTTGCGATGACACACGAATTATTCGATAAAATATTAATGCACAACACACTAGTACTGTGATGACAGCTAAAAAAAGGCCCTCAGATCGGTACATAATACCTGAAACATAAACTGATAGGTGAGCTGCATGTGGATTTCCAGCACCTAGTTTATTGGACACTCTAATACTGCAAAGAAACAAGAAACATGGACCAAAATAAGTTAAGTGCAAGTTCCTTTTGACAAAAAAAAACACACAGAATGAGGAGGGGACACTATGAATTTATTACGCTACTGAGACCAGGGCGTTGTTTAGGCTGCAAAAGAGTCAAAGTTGCTTCACATCAAGCACTTGAAAGCATTATTATTAATACATGATTGAAGCACGAGACAACTATCTCAAGACATGAGAAAGAAAACTAATGCAACCACACAGTGATCAGCCATGTTATAGAACAACATCAGATCTAAAAGATCGATGAGTTTAATAGAATTTCCCATTAACAAAAGGGAGGAGGCATATCAAATTTCACTTGCTTATTTGATTGATAAAATTGAAGTTTCCAGTTTTGGATCTGAAAGAAATCATGGTTTGTAAAGCTTGTACCATCATGGTGGTGGCAGCAACAATAAAGTGTTATTGATAGACTCCACCATGATGCATTTGAAACCATGGTTTGCAATAGACTCATAGAGTTAATAAATTTCAATGAAAAAAATATCTATAAATTAAGGAGGCATTCTGGCTTCATTTGTTAGAGCAGGGACGGACACACCTTTAAGGCAACACTGGGGAAAGGAATTCCGGCATATTCCATAATAGTTATCTGATGGCCACAGTTGGTGAGCTTGTCATTCATGCTGATCTCATCAACATTGTATTCTTGATCATGGCACTTCAATAGATTCAAAAGTTGAACCTCCCTACAAGATGCAAATTCACACAAAACACTACAGAAGCACCACAAGCAGTCCAAAATCCAAATATTTGAACAAGAAAAAAGTAGGGAAAGGATACTCTCGATGCATTGCTATATCTGCATGTTGCTGAGCTTAGCGAGCTTATCAAGGAGTATGTCCTTGCTGAACTCGATGTTCATAGCCGCCCGAGTAGCACGGAGAATAGTGATTGTCGTGCAGATCTTCGAGGCCTTGGAAGAAGAGGGACCAACGAAGCCTAGATAGAAGAGTCACAATATGATATCCTCGCTTACGTGCTACCCGATGGCCATCTTGACGTGCTACGTAGTTGTTGTCTCGAGTTTTGCTGCCCCCAAATGGATATCTAATCAAAATAATTTAAGGTTAGTAAAATCATTGATAGAAGGTATAAACATACTTACTGTGTATTTTATTCCATCATGAGGATCATTTTGTCACGCAAGTGCAGAATCTCCCAAAAAAGGGTGTGCTTTATTTATGCTGATTCTATGATGTGCCTGATTGGCAGAACTCCCAGAGCAGCTTCTAGACTGAATTCAATAGACACAGGTGTGGTAATTCTATCCTCTAAGAAAAACAGGAAAATAATTTAATAGGTACCTATAGCATCTTGTCCTTTGCATAAGAAAAGAGAACACAGATATAGTTCAAAAGAAATGATGTAAAAGCAAAATTTAGGGAAAAGGTAGAATCAAAACATGCATGGAAAAGCAAATCTTGCTAGTGTAGCAGATTACTGGACTCTTGCTAGTGTAGCACATAAATATTATAGTATGACAAATAAAAGACATGCACTACTTGTGTTCAATTAAAGGGCAAGGCTACTAAAGCAACATTTTTTTTGAACAAACGCAGGAGAGCTGCATGTCATTATATTAAGAAGAAAAAAACATAGGAGAGACAAGACATGTCAACCCCTAATACAAAGGCTCCTAGGCCGAGACCCCCTGACATTAACACAACGTGCCACACACACAGAACTAAAGCAACATAAAACAACACGTAACAATCACCATGCTCAAATTTTATATCGTACTTTTGTTCACGGAGGAACAATATGGGATGCACACATATCATTGTCGGTGTCCTCTTCAAGATCATCACAGTTATTTGGAAAATCAGACCTTTCAATTTAAAGGGCATGCATAATAGTATCCTCTCTGTGAACATATCTCCCTTCAGTATGTGTCTTCTTATAGGGTAATATTTTTTAGTATTAGCACAATTTTTTTAAACTACATTGGAGAGTATGTTCGTAGATCAAATACACTAAGAAAATAGACTAGTCACTGTCCATGCAATTTTAATGTATATGTCCTAACTTTAAGAAATGCATGAATTATCCCCCACCACCAAAAAAGCATACGTAGAAAGGTAAGCTTCTACTTATCACCTATCGAATACTTATGGCACCTATACCACTCTCTAGGTTCAGGAAATAGGGGGTTGAGAGATACGTTCAATTGATGTTGCCACCATGTGTAACAAGAATAATATCTAGAGCTAAGGATAAGCAGCTCTATTTAGATATGGATGCAAACATAAAAAAATATTTCAGCAATAATAATTTGCTTGAGTAGCTATACACTTCGTGGAGGCCCTAAGACCAATCCAACATACGCAGTACCCTTCCTAAAGTTCTCATTGTACCTAAATTAAAAGTTCCACCCAAACAATTGTTCCGTGCATGACTTGAGAGTGAACACAAGTTCAAATTGAGAATGTTGAGTTAGGGGCCTATTTTATATAGTTTTATGGCAATGTATTTGGGCATATAAATAAAGCAAAACAAGATGTATTTGAGTAACAAATAAAATATAACAGTTTTAGCTCTTAGAAAAATTACCTCTGAAAAACTCCTCCAATATATAGCATTTTCTTGCCAGAATAGACCTCACAATTTTGGGTTTCTTATCGAAAAACCATCTGTAGCAAACGAGCAATGACATCACGCCTGTAATTCTTCCTCTCTAAGAGATAAAGAAACAAGTCCCTCTGGTCACGGTCACTGAGCAAATGGACCAATGAGACAGTGGCACCAGAAATCTAGAGCGACGACAAGTGAAGTATTATACACATGCTAAGCAATGAACGAGGCGAAACTCAGAAAACATGGGCACACACAGTAAAGAGGATGTAACTATTGAAAAACAAATATCCAAAGATAGTAGGTACATATACACTTGCAATTAGATTAGATCCAAATACACATATCCAAAGACTCTAGTCTTTCTATTTTTTCTCATTTGTTTGAATCCCTATGGCAGGTTGTTTGTTGTCTATTTTTTTCTAATCATGGATATTTTCTTCCATTCTGTTCAGCCAACCTTGCTTTTAGAAAACTTTATACCACTTAATCCTTAGTATGCATATTTTGTTGGGTAATGTATCTTGCTGCTAAATACAAGTAGTCATGTAACTTGGTTGGCAATTATTTTGGAACTACAATGAAATCTGAAAGGTGCATGAAAAGTACAAGAAAATCTAAAAAAGAGAAGGTTGTTGTTACCTAGGAGAATTTAGTTAGTCGTTTGTAGAGATCCTTTCGCCTATGGAGCTTCAAGTTCCTTTGTCGATGTTCTCTCTATAGAGTTGGACAACAAATACGAAGACATTCAGTAAATACTCTATTCATATCAACACGCATGATCACTTCAGTTCACCTGATGAATATTTTCGGTACAGATCAGATGGTAGGCACCTATCATCTATGTCTCTGTGTGAGCCTCTGCCTATGTGCACAGATTGTTTCTGATTCCCTAAGTTTGTCCTACAGATAATTTCTCTACTTGCTCTGTGGAATTTACCTTGCGATAGAATTTATCCACAAATTTCCCTAAGCGCGTAAAGTTACAATATTGCTAGTTAATAACGTTTTCGAACTATTACAATAGGTAAGCAATATAATTGTTTTCTGTTAGTTGAACCAATGTAGACAACCAAGTAATTCTGACTAATGTTCATCAACTTTAGGAGTAAGTTCTGACTATGCATGTTCTCAAATAATGCCCTTCAATTCTTTAAGGGTTAATTCTTCTAAATCTACTAATAATTCTGACTATGCATATTCTATTAATGCAGACAACCAAGTTCGTCCTCTCATCTTTTCCTTGCCTCGCTAATGTTCATGAGCTTTAGGAGTTTTGATAGTCTATACAAATGTATGTCCTAGTTAGTGCCATGAACACTGCCCCGATTCATATATGTTTTTCATAAAGTACTTCAAACTACACAAACAATTTCGTACATGAGAGTACATATATCGTTTTAAATGGTTGTGGCTAGAGTTACCTCAGAGTTTAGGGTTTAGGGCAATTAGCAGCGATTGTTTTCACTCTAATGAAATACTTGGTAACAAGCCGTCTCTCTTAGCTGTATATTTGATTCTGAATGTTTGAAGTCATTGATATAATCGCTGCTATTTGAACTTAGATTTCAGAGGACAAATAATTCTGGTATCTGCGGAGTTGGGCAAGTGCCTTAATCTGGTTTTGGGACTGGTTTCACCCATGACATTTTCATTTTTTAGAAGATAGAGCCCCTCTGCAAAAGATAGTGGTATGGTTTGTATCAGTTTCTCCTTGTTTAGATCCTAATCAGATGGGAGCCACCACCAATATTGGATAAGTACTCTTTATAGTCAATTGTTTTATAAGTACTCTCTGTATATGTTTTATACTAACTTTTAACTATCGTAGCAACGCACGGGCACATACCTAGTAATTATTTATTTCTTAGTCAAATCAAGAGATGCATCTTTCTAAAATAGGATATTCCAGAATATACTTAATAATTTTGCCCGTCCAAAAATAATGTGATCATATTTACCTGAAGAACAACAATAAGGTTCTGAAACAGTCCTATCAACCGTTTTAGTGAGCCATTGTAGTAGTTGATTTACTTACTTGAAGACCCTCTTCAGTTGCATCTACCGCAACAATTCTGTAAAAACACATGAATATACAAATATGAAAGGTCATGAGTTATTTCTTCCTTTGCTAGAAAAAGGCCAAACAGTTACAAGGTGAGAAAGAATTTTCTACAACACATGAAAATTCTCTCATAAATATATGTAGCACAGTCTACAAATGCATAAGCAATGTGATTCAACAACTGTGTGGAGCAAGTAAATTAGCTGGACAAAATACCGAAACAGGGTTAACAGAAATAAGCTGCTAGAAGCAAATGGCTTTCAGTGTCACATTTTTTTGCCCCATAAATTTGTTTTCCCTCTCAGCAAGTTTCAGAATCTGGAGACGAAAAACAAGCAGCTGACCTCCAAGATGGCTGTTGTCTGCACGAACTGTAGCGGCCTCGACGACGGCGTAGACGACCTTGTGCATGCTGTCCCACAACGTCAGGACCACGTAGTACAACACCGGTGCCCTGCAATCAAAGAAACACTAAATCAAACTGAGACACGACCAATAGAGCAAGAGGCGGAAGACCCATCCAAGAAGAAGAGAGCACACAACGGGGGCACAGACCATCCAAAGAAGACACAAACAGCTAGCGTACGTGGATCTAGAGCTGGTCGATCATGGAGGCCATCCACATTTTGTCCTCCTCGGGGAGATCGTCTAGGTCGCCGAGCATGCTCTTGTCCATAGCCGCCGCCATGGATCTAGCACCTAAATAACTGCCAGCCACAGCTCGGCCTCCCACCGTGGCGTCACACCTGAGCTGAACGAGGCTGCTACCCAGGCTACAGCGTAGGAGTATGACCCCGGGAGGTGGTGGACCCCCGTAGCTGATTGTTGGTTCAAGCTTATGAGGTCCGATGCTAGGATGCGGGGCGGATGGGAGGGCTCGAGCAAGGAAGGCAGGGAGGCGGCCCAGTACTGTTCCTCCACGACGCACTCCTGGCGGTCGCGTCGGTCGACCTCCACGGTGGAGCAGCGCTCGCAGGCCGCCTCTGCCTTGGAGTTCACGCCCATCTTCTTTGGCATCCCGGTCATGTCGTGCGATGACTGGTGGCGTGGCGTGGGGTTGATGTGACGACCGAATGGGCAGAAGGAACTATAATCTGGACTCCGCTTTGTGATTCAGGGGAATGGAAGGAGGCGAGAGCAAGAGGCGGCGGTGACGCGGAGCCGAGGTGGAGGAGGGAGAGGATCTCGCCGACGAGGACCGGGATGGGGCGGCTGTGTGTGCAAGGAGACGGGCTCGGGGAGCGGTTTCCACCTACGCGATGGGATTGACAGAACCGAACGGGAAGGGGAATGGAAGAACGGGAATGAAGGGAATGGCAGAACAGGAAATGGCAGCCTACCCCTTTTAACTTAATAAGTAGTAGAGATATGAGAAGTGCGAGAAGGATGTGCAAATCAGACATCATTAATCTCAACTTCCCCATCCTTTTACTAAAAAATGAACAACATTGTTTAAAGGTACTATGCTGCTATTGAATAAGCAGAACCACTCTAGATATCTGATAGACAAAAGAACTAAAAATTACATCCATGGCAACACGCCATCAAATTGCTAATTTCGAAAATTTAGAGAGAACACATCGATATAGAATAAATTAAGAAGAGCTAATCATAAGGCTCACCAATTTCTCCTTTGAATAGTAACAGATCCGAGGCAAGCCTACAGCTGATGTTGCAACTCAATCAACAATAGAATCCACAAAAGTCCACTTGTGTACCTAGGAATATAAAGCATGGTTATTTAGACAACGTACCAAAATTGAACTGGCTTACAAACAGAGGGAGTAACTGGCAGCCACAACAGACAGTATACAACCTAGCGTATACTCCATTATTGGGAAGATAGTTTAAAGAACTTCTGTTTTTTCATATTATGCGCAGTCATTTAATTTATAGTATTAAACCTAGAAGTATCTTCTACAAAATGCACATTGTCAATTACGAGTAAAGTGTACCATGTAAAATATGCTACATGTGTATATCTATGTAAACAAATTAGCACTATTTTCTCTACTCTTGTAAAGTGATTCTCAGCTATTCTGCTACTTGTTGTTACCCCACATTTACTTCTTTACAGATATTTACTGATAAATATAGTGGTAGGTCTTGTGAAGATTTTAAACTATTGTTTTAGGGATTGCAAAGTTCATGGATATATTAACTACTTGACTTGTCTCAACCCCATTACATACAAGGGAAGAAAACAGACACTCCAGTCACCAGGAATTGTATCCTTGATTGTAATTCCATAATGACAAGTTACTGACTGTTGTATGCCCTAAATACACCATGACAAACAGGCAAAGCTGCACATTAACTTGTTAATATTTTTTAATTGGTTGTGATAGCATACTTTTGTCTAACACAGGTGCCCTTCGCTGCTGTACACTTCAGTAGGTCTTTACAATATAATATTTTGGAAGCGCCATTCAGTAACCATGAGATTGCTAATTTAGTCTAACACAAGTTTGTATAATATAAATAGAAATTTTGTTGAATCAAGTAAACCAATGCTTCAAACAATTCAATAAACAGTAGTAGAAGATAGGCGACAAACTTTCAATTTCGTATAAAAAGCGTACACTGGTTATTCTATTTATTAATTCTTGACCACAAATAAAATTCAGTCCACGTCATGGTTGGATCTGTCAGCCCACATCATCCAGTTCTTAGAAATCACTCAAGAACTCCACAAAACGCAACCAACTAAGTATCACATTAAGCAACAAAAAAAGGAGACAGAAGAAAGCACACATGTAAGGCTTCGACAAAAAATGGGTAGAAAGTTTGCTTGTCAGCCCAAAGAGAGAAAATCCTCTCATTCAGAGTGGTGCATGACTTTTGCATCATCATTGCCCTTACAACCTAGCTTCCCTCTCCATACCAGGAAGAAGAGGAACAACATATGAGATAACAGATCAAACTTCAAGCAGTCAACACATGATGGCAATCAAAATACAGAACATAGAAGAGAAAATAGATTCAAATCAAACAATAAAAATACAAACAGAAGAAATGACGACTTGGCTGGCTCCAACGGAAAAATGTGGTGATGGTCGAGGCAGCTCCTTAGCTGCTATGACATCAACGACAGGGAAGGACTGGATAACCATTAAGACAATACATGTGTATTGACTACCTAGTAAAGCACAATTTACGACAAGACAAACCAGGGTATAGAATGCAGTTTTCTAGCTCAGACCAATGTGTCAACAGATTCTTAAGTCTGCAACATAGTCTACTATTCAACAACCTAGTGAAAGATAGATACATAATCACCTAAATAGAAAGGCATATAATGCAGGGCTGAGAAACAATATGAACGGGGAGAGACTGACCAACGTAGTCGCACATAAAGTGGCGATTGGTGTTAGACGCGTTGCTGCCGATGCGGAAGAGCTCTATGGGGTCGTAGAACTGGCCGTGGATGTCCCCACACACAGTGACGGGGCAACGCACGGGCTGTACGTTCCACTCCTCCATGAGGATCGCCTTTGCCTGCTCGCATAGCGCCTTGACCTCCACCGTCGGCATGAACTTGCAATCCCGCAGCTGCGAGATCTGGTGGTCTAGAAACAGTGTGTGACGACATCACCGTTGCGGCTCCGCTCTACCTCATACATACCCTTCCCTCCCTTACCTAGTTCCCGCCGTCGCCACCCCAGCAGGCACAGCTGAGGAGGAGCAGGACCCAACAAGCCCGCCGACCTAGAGGGGCGCTGGGGTTGGACGGGATCGATGAGGACGAAGGTGTTTGTGCGAACGTGATGGCGGCACGGCGGGCGATGGGGAGATGAGGAAAGAGGAGTGGTCGAGAGTGGAGGCGCGGATCGCGTTGATGATGAATAAATGTGCCTGAAAATGGAGTATTTGTTCTGCGAGGAAACGCGAAGGGTGGGATGGCGGGTGGGGAAACGCGTAGCTCGGCGCGAGAGGGGCGGGGACGCAGAGCTCGGCCGGCCAAGACCCTCACATGTAGGGGAGGAGAGCGGGACTAGAGGTTGGCAAGGCTCATGGCGAGGAGATCAAGCTGGAGGTTGGCGCGGAGCTCGGCCGACCGAGATCGTTGCGGCGAGGAGGGTGGAAGTTGTAGAGCACATCGAGGACGGAGAAGGGCTGGTGGGCGAGGGAAAGAGCGATGTGGGGATCGTGGGAGGTTGTGCGTCGCATCGGACGGGGGAAGAGCTCCATGGCATATTGGACGATCGAGATAGCTAGATGGCAGAACGACAGAACGACAGAACAGATAGACGCATACTTACCTTTACATACTTAATAAGTAGTAGATATTATAAACGCTAACGCAGTTTCCCAGAATTCAGTCAGGCCCCGCGCGGAGCAGGACAGCCGCCTATCAGCAGCCTCCCTGACCCGAGACGGACGCAACGCCGTCTGATGGCGCCCACATAACCGTTCCAAGCACATTGGGGCCGTCCGTTCGACGCGGTCGCTGCGCCGTCCCCTTTGATTAATCCGCGAGCACGGGCAGCTGCCGCCTGCCGGTGGCGGTTCTCCGGGCTCGTGAGTCGTGTCAGCGAGATGGTCGAGGGGCGTGGGTCACGACTCACGACGTGGCATCGTCTCGGGAGGCCCCTCGTCGCGGATTACGGCTCACAGGAGTTCACTGGAGTGTGAGCCCAGGTCCGGGCCGGGTCCCACGCGGCAACGCATGATGGTCTGATGGTGAAGGCCCGTGTCAGTACTGCTGCTACAACTGATTTGCGGGAGAGCTCGTGTATCCTGGAGCGGCCGCAGTATACCGGGTGATCTGGGACACTACCATGTTTTTTTTTCTATAATAACAAACCACGTTCTATTAAGCACGACAAACTGTACAGACTGAAGCTGTCTCATGTGATCATGTCCTCTAAATTTCATTTCTAAAAAATATTTTCCGTCTTTTATAACATAATCTACAAGATTTTGTTCTCTATATTTTTATTATCTCTACCCGTGTTCTCTAACTTTTGGCCTCTATATATCTCATCCTCCTAATTCTTCGCAACCATATTAACAGAATTTGTTTTCAACATTTTTTCATAGCGATGTTCAACTATTTCTTATCCGTGTCAAAAAAATCCAGTAGCTTGTAGCTTGTGTTGGACGACAATTTCGATCGGTAAGCACCGGTAACTAGTAAAATTTACTTGGTACTCACCCAAACGAAAACCGTGTCAGTTTTTTCTAGATTTCGGTTTAGAATTTAAAAACATAAAAATCAAAGTTTGGTCAACAAAACAGTTTTCGAAAATGTAATCCCTAGTTGAAATACAATGCAACACGATCTAAATATATCGTCACTGTAAGTTAGGATTCTTAATTAATTGTAGTTCAAAAATAATTATGAATAGAGCGCAATCCTAATATGATTCAACCTTTGAAGTTTATAGTGTAAAATTAAAAAGTCCATTACGACCTAAATACACCATTTAGCTTCTCGTGTACACTTCGTTCTCCTATAGATGAGCTAGCCATCATCCCATTTCATCCAAACGCATAATCACCGGTCACCTCCCAAATGGTCAACTATAGTGGTGTTTGTTTCGGCTTATTTCTAGCTTCTGACCACCATAAGCTACTGCTGACTGTCAAACACTCAACTTTTCAGACCACTTTTATGAGAATCGCTTTGATGAAAATTATCCAAAATCAACGTGAACACAGATACGTTCGAGTCATCACGAAAGTAGGAATTTATCACTTTCTAGATCATAAGCCCTATGGACACCTTTATATTCCTTCGCACATAATCCCCACTATACTGAGATTCTTCCCACAGCCGGATGCTCAGAGAAGCTCGTCAGAAAGAAGCCGAAACAAATAGGCCCTATGACAGTAGCTTTTTTTTGAGATTTCAAGAGGGTGGCCCTACTGTAATTTATTTATATTAAGATGTTTGGATACAGATATATCTAGAATTATGTTATAGCTTGATATGAGGGTATATAGAAAGTGAAGGGGAAAGAATCTAAGCCAATAGCTAAATGTGGCTCGGTTGCAACCATTCTGGTATTGCGGTGTCATATTTTCCTCTTGCTCTATAAATAACCAAAAGCAATTCCTTTATGAAGTCATTTTTGCAGTGATATTCTGTTGGATCCAAGTTTTCAAAGATCCATCCATTCTGACATTTCCAGATGCTCCATGTCATTAGGATGATCACTTCCATGAAGAAAGACACATTTAGTTGCTGTTTTAGGTTACCGAATGCTTCCTCTAGCTGAGCAATTCTAGGAGGAGTGATTCCAATTGAGTTCCAGCAGACCTTTGCAAAATTACATCTGAGGAATAGGTGATAGAGAGTTTCCTCCTTCTGCCAGATGCATATTTTGCATGTGTAGGACTCTAGTGCCATATTTCTTTCCATACTTCTTGTGTTTAGCCTATTTTTTAACCACAACCAGAAAAAAGACCGCTTGGCCTAGGAGATGGATAGCGATGGTAAAGAGCTCGAGTTGGCTACCTTGTCTATGTTGCATGAGCGAAGTAAGGAGACCTTGCGTCGCCATGAGGGTTTCATTCCAGGGCGTATTTAATACTTATATTTGACATTCAAACATTTGATGTGACACGTACTAAACTTTAGTCCTTGGAACCAAACACCTGGACACAATTAAAAAATAATCTACTGAGTTGTGAGTTCTTGAGTGTGAAGTAAGGAGTCCTTGCTTCAAGTTGTTGACCCAAATGAAGAGCCAAGCTCTGATACCAATTGAAAGTTGCCTAAAGGTGAGTGAATATGTGAAACCTTAAATTTTATAGTAATAGCAAAAACATCTGTCCCAATTAGGCGTCAGAACAAGAAGTAATATAATTCTAGTAGGGAGATGAGTTCTTCTTGCACGTGCTACTCTTCTGAATGTGGAATTATCTTTGGGACCAACAAATAGATTTGATTTAAGATCAAATCAAGAGAACGTTATAAAGGGAGAGGGAAAAACATACCACAAACAAGCAAACATAAAGAACACTATGATTTGTTTACAAGAGTTTGGTTTCCAAACAAAACCTATTTTCTCAATTGAGGTATCCCTAAAGAATAGGTCTCTTTCAACCCTCTCAAGCGATTCCAAAGACTGAACTTGGTCCTCTCTCTTTTCTCAATTGAGAGATTGAAGTCTCCATGAGGTACTTCACATGTCGAAGTCTTTTATTAGCCTTTACATTGAATGGGAGTCAAAACTCCAAGCTCAAGAGCACAAGAACATAGCACACACTCTTCTCTATCTTTATCACAAGGCACTAAGAGTATCTCGAGGCTCAAATCACTTAGATGTGGCACTTGGGAGACTTGATCACTTTGGGAGTGCTGCTATTGAATATAGGAATGAATGCTCAACTCTTGTATATTGAATGGGCTAGTTGGGGTGTATTTGTAGCCCCAAACACCAAAATAGTTCTATATTGTATGTGTTTGCACCGGGCCTCTAATAGGGCGGGTCCGGTTGTAACGCTCTGAATTTGGGGGTAGAATTTTTTCTTCTTTAATACTCACCAAATTCAGGCGTTACTCTATTTTCTCTTCCCGTTTCGCTCCTTCTTCCCATTTTCAAAGCAATATAACGACTGATGTCCGTCTCGCGTGTAAACAAAAACCTAAGTTGACATGGGTGTTGCATCATGCCGAAGCATATTTATTTTGTCTAATGTTGTGTTTAATCGCGCGTCCGTCTCGCCTCGTTTCGGATTTCGATTCGCAATTAGATTCTGATCAGTGGTCGTGTATGTTATGGGCTCCGTCCCGACCCACGACCCAGCCCAGCCCGGCCTGGCCCGGCGCCCCCCCCACGCCCCTGGTGCCCCAACCCCCATGCGCGCCCCCTCTCTATCTCCCTCTCATTTGATTTTTCCCGCGCAGCAACTCCCTCTCCCTCTCCCTCTCTTCCACCTCTCTCCCACCTCTTTGCCTTAGGTGATCCGGGGACGGTTATCGACGGATTTTTGGATCCCAAGGTGAGCTCCCTCCTCTCTCTCTCCCTCCCTCCCCTTTCCCTTCCCTGCGCGCGCCCTGCTTCTTCCCCCATGCGCGCACGTCCCTCGTGTGGTGATACGACCACGCCATTAAGCAACACATTACAATCTCCAAAGCATACTACATCAACTCAAGTACAACCAACATCATCACCAACCCAAGCCTTTGATGGACCAATTACACGTAGCCGAGCTAAGAAGCTACAACAAGAGGTGCCCGCGCTACTTTATGAATTTCAATTAAACACTAATGAGAACTTTATGATACCTAAGTCATGTATGTTGATATTACTTAGGTTCACCAAAGAGGAAGGACAAAACATATCAAAGGCGAATCAGCAAGAAGAGCTATGTCCGAGTCAGTCTAGCGCTACAGAACCGTCCAGAAGAAACAGTCATATCTTTTGATTCCCAAAAGCTATGAAGGCCCATAAGTACTTTTTGGAAAGCTCTTAAAGTCTAGTTTCCAATGCTTCTAATACCGACTTAATTAAATCTACCAGGAAGGCAGCCAACCTACTTTAGTGCTGACTGGTCAGAAGGTCAATAGTCTGTTTGATGACCAAGTTTTCATATTAAACTGCATCATTCTATGAAGTTTCATTAAGCATGCTATATGGTGAGAAAGCTTATCAAGTCAGCTTTCCAACGCATCCAGCCCCACGTCATTTGAAGATTCCTAGAAGAAGTTATTGTCAAAATACTGAAGGCTGCGCAGAAGTCAAACAGCCACACGGAAATCAGCTCTGCAGATCTCTCGAAGAGGCTCCTTCACATTAGCACGTGAAAATACTTTTGTTTCATGTTTATACCTCGCTAAGGCTGGTTGTTACTAGTATAAATACCCTCCTATGTCTATGATGTAAGGCAGCTTATGATAATCTAAAAAGAACCCTTTTGTTCAGCTGTGTGCTAACAAATATTGAGAGTGATCTCTACCCCTTTGCTCTTGTGAATTCCTTCGCGGGATTGCAGAAGCGGCGGCTTCATCCGCTCCCAATTGGTGCTTCTACTCCCTTCGAGGTCTCCTCGATTGATTGTAGGCTGTGTTGGTTGGTTCTTTGAGAGTGTGGTTGGGCGAATCCTTGATTCAGGCTACCGGTTAAAGACGGTGGTTGGTTTCGAGTTTTATTTGTCAGGTTGCATTAGTTATCGCTGCTTGCAGCAAGTTATCTTGGCTTCTTTGAAGCTAGTTATCTGAAGATTGATCCTACGTCGTGAAGATCGGGCATCGTGACACATCATCTGGTATCAAAGCCTCAGTTGCCACGGTAGGATTCTTTACCCTTAGCTACATATATTTTGTGTTCGTCCTATCCACCAAAAAGCCATAAAATATTTTTGCCATAGCCCTTTGTTTCAATATGTTGTTCCAGTGAGTTTTGTTAAGTTTCAGTCCTTAGAATCTTTGTTTAGTTGCTGGTCACTCTATCCTTTGTGTTTTCCTTTGAGCCTCTTATATATATCTGAAAATATCCACAAAAAGAAAATTCTAAAAAAAACCTCATCATTTCCTTCGCGTTAACTTTGATCTTATTTAAGTTATAGCTGTTGGTTGAGTTCTTTGTTAATTATTATAAAGTGTGCAATATCATATCAGATCTCTGTGTTTAGTTCTATAAAAAAAGAGTATAAAAAAAGTGCCAAAAAAGTGTTGAACAAGATTATGAAAGAAAAGTAGAACAATCAATTTGTTTATGTGCACAAGTGCTGAAAGTTTTATCAAGTTGTTCAACCAGTTTGCTATTGTCATTTGGTGCAAAATTTTGGTTGGATCTGATTGCAACACTTGCATTCCAATCATACTCCTTGTCTGCATCAAATCTGAAATTTCTTGCGCGTGTGTTTGATCTATTTACATCACTCGTATCTTGTGGTCAGCACTAAGCAAAGAACTTCTAGTTGGATGGTTATTTAACTTTACAACCACTAGGATTCATATTGCATCCCTTGTTTATTATTCCCCACCAAGCTCCACATATAAGCCATCGTAATCGGTACTCTGGTCTTGTATTCGCTTAACCACCACTTTCTTGTTACCACCACACATTTTCTTGCAACCCACAGGGAACTCATAAGAGCCTTGGTTGGTAAGAGTGGTCAGGTTGTGAGATTCTATATAGCTTCATATTCCACCTATATTTGTTGCCTTGTCGCCACTAATTTCGCAGGAAGATGGATCCCAACATTGAGATTGAAGAATGTGTCACCATGATACAATTCAATGAGCTCAAACAAAGCATAGAAGCCAAGCAAGATCTGTTGGCACAAGATCTTCAGACACTTATGGCTGAAATCAGAGGTCGTCGTCGACTCCCTGACGGTGTAAGAAACCATGATGAAGATGGGGAAGAAGGTGAAGGAAGTTATTCTAGAAGGGCAAGTGAACATGGGAGGAGAAATCAAGGTGCTGCACGTGGTAGAGGAAGAGGCCAAAATCGAAGAAATGATGACAATGAGGAATCTGAATTTGGGAATGATGATGATCAGTCCCAACGTCGCTATGGTCGTCGTCATCATAGAGGCGTCAACCAAGAAGAGAGATTTGGGAAACTTAAGTTTACCATGCCAAAATTTGATGGTAGATCTGATCCTGAAGATTATTTCACATGGGAATTGAAGGTGGAGAAAAATCTTCTGCCTACATAATTATTCAGAGGAGAAGAAACTTGCAATGGCATCTCTTGAGTTTGAAGGATATGCCCTGATTTGGTGGGAGCAACTTCTTCGTGATCGTGAAGAAGATGGAGAGGACCCTATTATTACTTGGCAAGAGATGAAGCGAGAAATGAGAATTCGTTTTGTGCCGAAGCATTATCGGCGTGATCTTTTTGATAAATTGCAGAATTTGAGGCAAGGAAGTTTCTCTGTTGAGGAGTATTATAAGGAGATGGAGAAGGCCATGATTAGAGCCAATGTATATGAAGACGAAGATCAAACTATTGCACGTTTCATGGCTGGGTTACACCGCAACATTCATCGTATAGTTGAGTTTCAGCCGTACTAATGTCTTATTGATTTGGTACATCAAGCCACCAAAGCTGAATGCCAGCTGCAACAAGATGCTAAGAGCAGCAAGCCCATATCATATGGTGCACGAACCATGACTAGAGGAAGCAAATCAATCTCAAGGTTTACTGCTGCATCCTCAGCGACAAAAGGTTCAACTAGAGGTTTGCGATCCAATATTCAAGGCAATTCTAGTGGAAAGAACGGTGCTGCTCCAAACATGAGTTATAAACCAGCAGCATCCACTTCAACATCAGTGGGTTCAACAGCCAAGAGTAGTGGAATTCAGTGCTTCAAGTGTGGAGGTCGTGGTCATGTCATAAAGGAGTGTCCAAATAATCATGTGATCCTTGTGACTGATGATGGAGAATATACGTCAGCTAGTGAAGAGGAAGCTGAAGCAGGAAATGAAGATGACATTGATAAATCTGAAGAACATACGTGATGTGAATTTGAGCATGGTACTACTCTTGTGGTTACACAAATCTTGAGTGTTCAAATGAAAGAAGCTGAAATTGGACAGCGACATAATCTTTTTCAAACACGAGCAAAAGTGCAAGACAAAGTAGTAAAGGTGATCATTGATGGAGGGAGCTGCCATAATCTTGCAAGGCATGAGATGGTTGAAAAGCTTGGTTTGAAGTTGCAACGACACCCTCATCCATATCATGTCCAATGGTTGAATGAATCGGGAGATATCAAGATTGGTTATAAGGTGAAAGTTCCGTTCAAGATTGGAGAGTATGTTGACACAGTGGAGTGCGATGTTGCACCCATGTCTGTGTGTCACATGCTGCTAGGAAGACCTTGGCAATATGACCGATATTCTCAGCATTGTGGAAGGACAAATCAATACACGCTAGATTTGAAAGGGAGAAAGTTTGTACTCAAGCCTATGACCTCTCAACAAATCATGGCTGAACATTTACAAAAGAAAACTGAAATTAGTGCAGCAAGTAGAGGAGGAGAAGAGCAAAAGAAATTGAGTGCCATCCACAATTCGGTGAGCGAGTGCTACAAGCCAAATTCAAGAGATAAAAGGAAGGAAGAGGGAGAACATCTAGTTATGCTAGCCACAAAATCTGAGCTGAGAGAAGTGAGGAACAACCCATATCAAGTACTCTTTGTACTTGTGAACAAAGATGTTTTGATTTCTCCTAACGACATAACATCTCTTCCTAGTGTTGTGGCTGATCTTTTGCAGGACTTTGAAGACGTGTTTCCACAAGAAACACCGGCTGGACTACCTCCAATTCGAGGGATTGAGCATCAAATCGATCTTATTCCAGGGGCTGCACTTCCTAACCGTCCACCATATCAAACCAATCCTGAAGAAACTAAGGAAATACAAAGGCAAGTGCAAGAACTTCTTGATAAAGGTTTTGTTCGTGAAAGCTTAAGCCCTTGTGCTGTTCCTGTGATTTTAGTACCTAAGAAAGATGGATCTTGGAGAATGTGTGTTGATTGTAGAGCTATAAATAATATTACCGTTCACTATCGCCATCGTATTCCACAGCTAGATGATATGCTTGATGAATTAAGTGGTTCCACAATTTTTACTAAAATTGATTTGAGAAGTGGATACCATCAAATAAGAATGAAAACCGGAGATGAATGGAAGACTGCATTTAAAACAAAATTTGGGTTGTATGAATGGTTAGTGATGCCCTTTGGGTTGACTAATGCTCCTAGTACTTTTATGAGATTAATGAACCATGTCTTAAGAACTTTCATTGGAAAATTTGTTGTTGTCTACTTTGATGATATTCTAATTTACAACAAGTCTTTTGATGAACATGTGAAACACATTCGACAAGTTTTAGATGAGCTTAGAAATGAGAAATTATTTGCTAATCTTGAGAAGTGCAGTTTTTGCACAAACCATGTTGTGTTTCTTGGCTTTGTTGTTTCAGCAAAAGGAATATAGGTGGATGAATCCAAGGTGAAAGCCATCAAGGATTGGCCAGCTCCAACAAATGTAAGTCAAGTAAGAAGTTTTCATGGTCTTGCTGGTTTTTATAGAAGATTTGTGCGAGATTTCAGTACCATCGCTTCCCGTTTAAATGAATTGACAAAGAAAGGTGTTGAATTTAAATGGGGAAACTCACAAGAAGACGCTTTTCAAGAATTGAAGAAACGTTTGACTGAAGCACCTGTACTTATTCTTCCTGATTTCACTAAAACTTTTGAAGTAGAATGTGATGCTAGTGGGATTGGGATAGGAGGAGTTTTAATGCAACAAGGAAAACCTATCGTATATTTTAGTGAAAAATTGGGAGGTGCTCAATTAAATTATTCTGTGTATGACAAAGAATTGTATGCTTTGGTCCGAGCGCTTGAAACATGGCAGCACTACTTATGGCCAAAAGAGTTTGTTATTCATTCCGGTCATGAAGCTTTGAAGTATTTGAAAGGGCAAGCCAAACTGAACCGTCACCATGCCAAATGGGTTGAGTTTATCGAAACATTTCCATACATTGTGAAATATAAGAAAGGTAAGGACAATGTGGTCGCTGATGCCTTGTCTCGAAGGAATGTGTTGTTGAATCAACTAGAGGTAAAAGTTTTGGGTCTTGAAAATTTGAAAGAAATGTATACTGATGATCCTGAATTTTCAGAACCATACAATCATTGTAAAGATGGAAAAGGTTGGGAAAAATATCATATACATGATGGATTTTTGTTTAGAGCTAACAAACTTTGTGTACCAAATTCTTTGGTTAGATTGCTTTTATTGCAGGAGTCACATGGAGGCGAACTAACAGGTCATTTTGGACAAAAGAAGACTTATGAAATGCTCAGTGATCATTTCTATTGGCCCAAGATGAGGAGAGACGTCATCAGATTTGTGGAGCGTTGTGTCACCTGCCACAAAGCTAAGTCAAAATTAAACCCTCATGGTTTATCTACTCCTTTACCCGCTCCTAAATTCCTTGGGAAGACATAAGCATGGATTTTGTTTTAGGACTGCCGATGACTCAAAAAAAGAGAGATTCTATTTTTGTTGTGGTTGATAGATTTTCAAAAATGGCTCATTTTATCCCATGCAACAAGAGCGACGATGCTTCACATGTTGCCAATTTGTTTTTCAGAGAAATCTTGAGGCTACATGGAGTGCCCAAGACCATTGTATCTGACCGTGATGTGAAGTTTGTGAGCTATTTTTGAAAAACATTGTGGGCAAAGCTTGGGACTAAACTTTTGTTCTCCACAACATGCCACCCCCAAACTGATGGACAAACTGAAGTGGTGAATCGTACATTGTCAATGCTGCTGCGAACAATGGTAAAGAAGAACTTGAAGGATTGGGAGGAATGTTTGCCACACGTGGAGTTTGCTTATAACAGGGCAGTACATTCTACAACTAATTTATGCCCCTTCGAAATTGTATATGGTTTCAAACCTATTGCTCCGATAGATTTGTTGCCCCTTCCATTGCAGGAAAGAACCAATATGGAAGCTTCCGAGTGTGCTGCATACATAAAAAAGATACATAAAAAGACTAAGGAAGCAATTGAGCTCAAAGCAGTGCGCAAGGCTACAAGCATGAACAAGCATAGGAAGAAAGTGTTATTTGAACCGGGGGACTTGGTTTGGATTCACTTGCGCAAGGAGCATTTTCCTGAGCAACGCAAATCCAAATTAATGCCACGAGGGGATGGTCCATTTCGTGTTCTTGCCAAGATCAATGATAATGCATACAAGATAGATCTTCCACCAAGCTATGGCGTGAGCAACACGTTCAATGTTGCTGACCTCTTACCATATACAAGTGAAGACACTTCAGAGTCGAGGACGACTCCTTTTCAAGGGGAGGAGGATGATACGACAATGCCATTAAGCAACACATTACAATCCCCAAGGCATACTACATCAACTCAAGTACAACCAACATCGTCACCAACCCAAGCCTTTGTTGGACCAATTACACGTAGCCGAGTTAAGAAGCTACAAGAGGTGCACGCGCTACTTTATGAATTTCAATTAAACACTAATGAGAACTTTATGCTACCTAAGTCATGTATGTTGATATTACTTAGGTTCACCAAAGAGGAAGGACAAAACATATCAAAGGCGAATCAGCAAGAAGAGCTATGTCCGAGTCAGTCTAATGCTACAGAACCGTCCAGAAGAAACAGTCATATCCTTTGATTCCCAAAATCTATGAAGGCCCATAAGTACTTTTTGGAAAGCTCTTGAAGTCTAGTTTCCAATGCTTCTAAGTCCAACTTAATCAAATCTACCAGGAAGGCAGCCGACCTACTTTAGTGCTGACTGGTCAGAAGGTCAACAGTCTGTTTGATGACCAAGTTTTCGTATTAAACTGCATCATTCTATGGAGTTTCATTAAGGATGCTATACATGGTGAGAAATCTTATCAAGTCATCTTTCCAATGCATCCAGCCCCACGTCATTTGAAGATTCCTAGAAGAAGTTATTGTCAAAATACTGAAGGCTGCGCAGAAGTCAAACAGCCACACGGAAATCAGCTCTGCAGATCTCCCGAAGAGGCTCCTTCATATTAGCACATGAAAATACTTTTGTTTCGTGTTTATACCTTGCTAAGGCTGGTTGTTACTAGTATAAATACCCCCCTATGTCTATGATGTAAGGCAGCTTATGATAATCTAAAACAGAACCCTTTTGTTCAGCTGTGTGCTAACAAATATTGAGAGTGATCTCTACCCCTTTGCTCTTGTGAATTCCTTCGCGGGATTGCAAAAGCGGCGGCTTCATCCGCTCCAAATTGGTGCTCCTACTCCCTTCGAGGTCTCCTCGATTGATTGTAGGCTGTGTTGGTTGGTTCTTTGAGAGTGTGGTTGGGCGAATCCTCGATTCAGGCTGCCGTTTAAAGACGGTGGTTGGCTTCGAGTTTTATTTGTTAGGTTGCACTAGTTATCGCTGCTTGCAGCAAGTTATCTTGGCTTCTTTGAAGCTAGTTATCTGAAGATTGATCCTACATCGTGAAGATCGGGCATCGTGACGCATCACGTGGCCCCTGGCCCCTAGCGCGCGGCCGTCCCTACCCCTTGGCATGTGGCCCCTGGCCCCCTCGGCACGGTCGTCCTGCCTCCCCGACGACGTGACCCCTGCCACCCCCTCGGCGCGGCCGTCCCTAGCCCCCTGCGCGGCACGACCGTCCTGGCTCCCCCTCGGCGTGACCGTCCCTGGCCCCCCTGCGCGGCTTAGCCGTCCTGGCCCCCTCTGCGCGGTCCCCTGGCCCCTGCGTGGCGCGGCCGTCCCGACCTCGGCGTGCGCCCCCTGGCCCTCGGTGCGCGGCTGTCCTGGCCCCCTGGCGGCCGCCCCTGGCCCCCTGCGCGGCACGACCGTCCTGGCCCCTCGACACGTGGCCCCTAGCCCCCTCGACGCGGCCGTCCCTGGCCCCCTGCGCGGCGCGACCGTCCTGGCCCCCTCGGCGCGGTCCCCTGTCCCCTACGCGGCGCGGCCGTCCCGACCCCCTCGGCGCGACCGTTCTGGCCCCCTCGCGCGCGGCTGTCCCGGCCCCGACGCACGGCCCCCTGGCCCCTGCGCGCGGCCCCCAGCGCAGCTCGCGGCTCCGGTGCTGCCCTGGCGCGCGCAGCCCCGTTCCCGCGCGCGTAGCCCTAGTCGCAGGACGTTTAAATTTTAGTTTGATTAGTTTTAAATTTAGTTTAATTAATGAGCTGCGTCATGCGCTTCGTCGCGCGATGATTTATCTAAAATTTAGTTTTATTAGCATGCTGCGTCGTGCACTTCGTCGCGCGATGATTTATTTTAATTTAAGAATTATTAGTGTGTTGCGTCGCGCGACGGTTCATTTTAAATTTAGTTTATTTAATGTGTGGCGTCGCGCGTCTAGTCGCGCGACGTTTCGTTTTAAATTCAGTTTAAGTGACGTATGGTGTCGTGCGCTTCGTCGCGCGACGTTTGACGTTATTTTCCTAATTAATTCAAGTGTTTGTTGCGCACTTCGTCGCGCGACAATTCGTTTTATTTCAGTTTAGTCTAAGTGTTGTGTCGCGTGCTTCGCCGTGTGACGACTCATTTTATTTTTAGTTTAGTTCGTGTGTGCCGTGTGTTTCGCCGCGCGACAACCCTTTTAAATCTACCTTAAATTGTATAGCATAACTCTAATCTATGTATAGTGTGATAGTCAAATTAATATGGTTAAGTCTAGGAAAATACTTTAATCCATAATCACTTAACGTGATCGCCCTTCGATCGTAGCCTCGACCGTTGCTTTCTCTTTCTTGCTTAGTTGTAGGTGCGAGCCCAGCACCGAGTGTCTGCTTATTTATTATATTTTAGTGCATGGTGTACTGTTCTTTTTATATTAAATTTGTGGAATGTATGTTTGAACTCGTATAGATAACGGTCAGTTGGCAGAGTCCGAAGGAGTTGCAGGTGAAGACCCTGAGCAACAACTGGTTGGTCAAGGCAAGTGTCCCTTGACCCATCTATGTCCTACTCATTTTATAATTCACTCCCCGCATTTACACAATTTATACCTAAGGATTGACTAGCTTTGTTTATCTCGTCCTTGTTGTAACACCCACTTTGTAATAGCTAGATGAAGTACCAATAGAGGAAACAATATCTCTTTATGTGAGTTTGATTTTTATTCATCATCACATGAGAACACCATATCCAAGAACAAATAATGAAAAGATATATACTAAATTGTTGCATCATGCTGGATATTTTATTTTTGTGTGCATTTTGTGACAAGAAAAATATTAAATATCCAAATGAGAAATTAAATCCTAAAAGAAATGTTAAAATTTGGGAAGAGAGAGAGAAAAATGCTATGTAATACAAAGAAATAAAACTTACAAATAGATAAATTTGATCCACAGTGATTTATCCAAATCATATACTCAGAAAGATTTGAGTGCAAGTTCATCACAAATTTGAAATTCAAAACTTAGATTCAAAAGTAAAAGAAAAGAAAACAGAAAATAAAAAGGAAAAAGCATAAAAACCTACCTGGGCCTCGGAACCGCATTTCGGCCCATTTGGTGAAGCCACCGCGCGGCCCAGCCAGGTCGTCCCGTGCGCGCCGACACGCGGGACCCACTGCGCAGTCACTCGCCCGCCCGCGCTGGCTCCCCGTCTCTGTCGCGCGGGGTCCGCCCGTCAGCCTCCCTCTCGCGCTCGCTCCCGCGGTCCCGCGTGACACTGCAACGCGGCCCCACCTGTCAGCACGCGTGCTCATCGTCTCCAACGGATCTCGCGAGCGGCGCGGCGAGTCTTACGGCGCATCGCTGCGTGAGCTTCGGAGTCCGCCGTGACCTCAACCCCCTTCCCGGGTCTTCCGGCTTCAAGAGGTTAGCTTCCGTTCGCGCGCACATAAGACCCGGCCACATCCTCTCCTCTTCTCCCCTTCATCCCACTCGCACCGTGGCCATCCATCGTCGAAGTCGCCATTGCCATACACAGCCACCGTCGTCCCTCGTGCTCGGCCCCAATTGGATCCCCGTGTGCGGCCCGAAAGCTTCGCTCGAGCCCCTGGTCCGTTCCGGTGACGATTACGGGGAGGGTGGGTGACCGGAGCGCGCTCCATCCGCCTCCGCCGTCGCGCGCTTGCGGGTCGCCGTGGACCGACCGACTCAACGCCGGACTTTGGGTAAGTGCCCCTCCAGCTGACTCCCTTCACCCTCTAGAACCTGTAGGACCTTACGGTAGTGCGTGAGCGCCGTGTGTCTGCCGGCAATTGCTCACCGGAAACTCTTGCTCCGCCGTGGGGTACCCTCTGCCGCGGCCAGGGAGCTTCGCGCCATTTATTTCGATACAAATCTGTCTCGCATGATCTATGTACACTGGATAGCGATTAGCATCGTTCCAATTTGAATTCGACCGCGTAATTGGCCGGCTGGCCATCGCCGGAGTTGTCGCCGCCGTGAGGGTCGGCGGCGCCCCCAACCTCAGCTGTCGCGTTTGGGGCGAAGAACAGGGACCGTGCGATTCTAGCCAACGGCCGAGATTAGGCCAAGGGATACCCCTTCGCGCTTTAGATCTGAACCGTAGGATTCAATCGGAGGGCTGCGGCGTGATCTCGGCTTCATTAAATCTGGGCCGTAGATCGCCGATCGAACGACTGTCGTCGCATACCGATTCATTAAGTCTGAGATCTAATCTGGCGCATTGACTGCCGATCGGACGGCCCATATGGATGGATACCCCTTCGGCCGTAACATTTGTTAAAGAACCCCCTGGAAACCAGTGATTCAACCCGCCGTCCATATGTTACTGTGCGCTGTGTCTGTATAAACTTACACCGAGCCCCCTGACTTTTCTGGAAAATGAGGCCCAGTCCAGAGATCATTTAAATGGAATAAATGAAATAGAAAATGGATTTTTAATAGGAAAATAATTGCTAGAACTTTATAAATTCATAGAAAATTCATACTAACTCCAAATTGATCCATTCCAGTTCCTAAAATTTTGTAATTTTATTCTCTATCACTTAGTGTCTCTGTTTTGGGCATAGAAACAGTAGGAAATTTATTTATCACTTAATCCTATTTAAAGCACATAAAACCTTTGAAAATGCATAACTTAAAATCTATAACTCAGAAAATTATGATTTCTGTTCCTAGGATTTTATTTTAATATGTAGAATATCTCTGTGCATTTTGTTTATATGTTTGGTGTAATGTTAATTACTCTATATGCACTGTGCTTGTTTGTATTGTGGCGAGTAGAAGAGCCCGTTGCTGAGGATCCTGGTGAGCAACAGGTTGAAGTAGCTGAGCAGGAGCTCATTGAAGGCAAGTTGTGCCCTTGACCACATTTTACCCAATAATGCTCTTTAATATCATTTATCCATGCATAGGTTAATTTTGATGGGACCCAATAGGTCACCCTAGATTGTTTATCTCATTACCTTGTTTACCCCTGAATCACTTGGGTAGTTTGCTATTGCTTTATATGGTTTTGGGATAATCATTTATTACCTCTATGTTCCAATTCTTGTTGTTATTCTGTTTATGTTCATGATGTTATCATTAATGTTAATTGGAACATAGAGCTTAACTTGAGAACCACGTGCCACCACAAGGGTGGAATGGGACGCCCTTGGCTGACTAATTAGGAAAGCTAGTGGAAGACTACCTTACCCGAAAGGGGCAAGGGCAGTAGGGGAGAGGTCAGTGCGGGGAGGTCCCTGGTTGATTTTGCTGCGATGGCTATCAGCCAGGAACCCTTTACTGGATCTTCCCATAAACTGTAGCGGGTTTTCGGAAGCTAGTGGAACTTTGTAAAGGCCTCGTAGTGTTGCCCTGCCGTGCTTCCTAGGTAGAGGTATATGGGATTCATGACCCCTTGGCAGATGGGTAACATGACTTGTGGGTAAAGGGTACAACCTCTGCAGAGTGTAAAACTGGTATACTAGCCGAGCTCACGGTCACGAGCAGCTCAGGACTCTCTGATGTTTAAATTATGGAACCTAAATTCAATTTTGTCATTTGCATTGCATGGGTTTATTATTAATTTTGTTCTATTACTTTACTTATGGTTTGGTATTTACTTACACTTAGTAACTGCTAATAAAACTTTGACCAACTACTTAAAAGCAATGCTCAGCTTTAACCCTTATCTTTGATTAAGCCTTACACATCACATGAACTCACACCTTTGTGAGTTTATGTCCACTGGTTCCCCACAACTTGTTGAGCTATGATCATGTGTGAGCTCACCCTTGCTGTCTCACACCCCCCCCACAGGAGATGATCAGGTGGTTCAGGAGGAGCTGCCTAACACTGAGGAGTTTGACTTGATCTAAGTGGTGTTTCCCAGTCGACATCTGCGCCGACGATCCTTAGTTTGTTTTATCTTTATTACTTTATTTTGTAATAAGTCTTCCGCTATGTAATAAATACTCTGATGTTAATGACATTTATCTCTATACACTCTGTTATTATATATGTTGTCTTCCTGGCGCATGTATGAGATGCACCCGGCTTTGTTCTTTAAAGCCGGGTGTTACAGAAGTGGTATGTTTTATGTTAATGCAATTCCTGCAACCATATTATTTGATTCTGGTGCTACACATTCATTCATGTCTGCTAGATATGCCAACACAAATGAAATACCACTGCTAAATATGAGAAAACCCCTGATAGTAATTACACCTAAAGGGCATGTTGAGGCGAATCAAATGACACGTAAATTGACATTAACCATTATGGGTAGAGAATTTGGAGCCACTGCTATAATATTGGAGTCAAGCAGTATAGATTTAATTCTTGGTATGTCATGGTTAAGAAAGGCAAAGGCCGTTATAGCATGTGGTAGAGGTACCGTAGAACTCACTACTACTAAAGGGGAAAGGTTTCAAGTTAATATTGCAGTAACCTCCTCATCTATGCGTGCAATGTTCTTTATGCCTGAGGAGTTTGTTGGTAACAATATCCGGGTGGTTAGAGATTTTCCGGATGTCTTTCCAGAGGAGTTACCAGGGATGCCACCTGATAGAGAAGTTGAGTTCGTTATTGACCTTTTACCTGGAACCGCCCCTATTTCTAAACGGCCATATAGAATGTCCGTAGAGGAGTTGAAGGAACTTAAGAAGCAGTTAACTGAGTTACAAGAGGCTGGGTACATTCGTCCGAGTTCCTCACCCTGGGGAGCACCGGTCTTGTTTGTACAGAAGAAGGATGGATCGCAACGGATGTGTGTGGATTATAGATCTCTTAATGATGTTACAGTGAAGAACAAGTATCCGTTGCCCCGTATTGAAGATTTATTTGATCAGATGAGAGGTGCAAGAGTATTTTCGAAGATTGATCTCCGATCCGGTTACCATCAGATGAGGATTAGACCATCGGATATTCCCAAGACGGCTTTCTCGACTAGATATGGATTATATGAGTTCACAGTTATGTCGTTTGGATTGACTAACGCACCAGCCTATTTTATGAACTTAATGAACAAGGTGTTTATGGAGTATTTGGACAGATTCGTCGTGGTATTCATCGACGATATTCTTATTTACTCTCAGAGTGAGAGTGATCACGAGGAACATCTGAGGATGGTGCTACAGAAGCTACGAGATAATCAACTCTATGCTAAGTTCAGCAAGTGCGAGTTTTGGATTGGCGAAGTGCCATTTCTTGGTCATATTATTTCTAATGGAGGAATAGCAGTGGATCCTGCTAAAGTTAAGGAGATAATGGAGTGGAGAGTACCCACTACAGTTACTGAGATTCGAAGTTTCTTAGGACTTGCTGGATATTATCGAAGATTTATTGAAGGATTTTCTAAGATTGCTAAGCCGATGACTTCACTTTTGGAGAAAGGAAAAGAATTTAAGTGGGACAAGAAGTGTCAAGACAGCTTTGATCTATTGAAGAAGAGGTTGATGTCGCCACCAGTATTGGTTATGCCAGATCTACAGAAGGGATTTGACATCTATTGCGATGCATGTGGCCAAGGCTTAGGATGTGTGCTCATGCAAGAAGGACACGTGATTGCTTATGCTTCTCGTCAGTTGCGGAGACATGAATTGAACTACCCTACACATGATTTGGAATTGGCAGCCGTTGTGCATGCACTTAAGATTTGGAGACACTATATTATGGGAACTAAGTGCCAAGTATATACGGATCATAAGAGTTTGAAGTATATATTCACTCAGAAGGACCTTAACCTTAGGCAACGCCGTTGGTTGGAGCTTATTAAGGATTATGATTTGGAGATTCACTATCACCCGGGCAAGGCAAATTTGGTCGCAGATGCCTTGAGTCGCAAGGAGCATGTTCATTCAGCTGTTGTTGCCCAGCTACCCGATGAGATTGTTGAGGATTTCAGGAGACTTAACCTGGGGATAGTTGCTCATACTGAAGGAGTTACTATTGATGTGGAACCTACTTTGGAGCAGGAGATCCGTAAGGGACAAATTGGTGATGATAAGATAAAAGAGATTAAGGATCTGATTACTGAAGGTCGAGTTCCGGAATTCACGGAAGATGAGCAGGGCACTGTATGGTTCAAGGACAGAATATGTGTTCCTGATATTAAAAGCCTGCGAGAGACTATTTTAAAGGAGGCCCATGATTCGGATTATTCTATTCATCCTGGAAGTACCAAGATGTATCAAGATTTGAAGCAAAAGTATTGGTGGTATGGATTGAAAAGAGATGTAGCTGCACATGTGGCTATGTGCGATGTATGTCAAAGAGTTAAGGCTGAACACCAGAGGCCAGCTGGACTATTGCATCCACTGAAGATACCCGAGTGGAAATGGGAAGAGATTGGTATGGATTTCATTACTGGATTGCCTCGCACCCAAAAAGGATATGATGCTATATGGGTGATTGTGGATAGATTGACCAAAGTGGCTCACTTTATTCCTGTCAAGACTACTTATAAGGGTACTCAGCTAGCAGAGTTATACATGGCTCGGATTGTGTGTTTGCATGGAGTACCAAAGAAGATCGTGTCTGATCGAGGTTCGCAGTTTACCTCAAGATTTTGGAGAAGCTTTCATGAGAACATGAGCACAAAGTTGGATTTCAGTACAGCTTATCACCCTCAGACGGATGGACAGACTGAAAGGACAAATCAAGTTTTGGAAGATATGTTGAGAGCATGTGCCCTTCAGCATGGAGGAAGTTGGGATAAGAGTTTGCCTTATGCTGAGTTCTCGTATAATAATAGTTATCAGGCCAGTCTAAAGATGTCACCTTTTGAAGCTTTATATGGGAGGAAGTGCAGGACTCCTTTGTATTGGGATCAGACTGGAGAGAGACAGTTCTTTGGGCCTGAATTGATTCAAGAAGCAGAAGAACAAGTTCGTATAATTCGAGAGAATTTGAGAGTGGCTCAAACCAGGCAAAAGAGTTATGCTGATAATAGGAGGAGGCCACTGGAATTTGAAGAGGGAGATTATGTGTACCTCAAGGTGTCACCACTTCGTGGAATGAGGAGATTTAAAGTCAAGGGCAAATTGTCCCCTCGCTACATTGGACCATTCTTGATCTTTAGAAGAGTTGGGGAGATGGCTTACCAACTTGAGTTACCTGCTAGTCTATCAGATGTGCATAACGTGTTCCATGTATCTCAACTGAAGAAATGTCTTCGTGTCCCTGAGGAACAATTACCAATGGAGGAGCTCAGTGTTCAAGGTGATTTGACTTACACGGAGTACCCCATCAAGATTTTGGATACATTGACTCGAGTTACAAGAAATAAGGTGATAAAGATGTGCAAAGTCCAATGGAGTCACCACGGTGAAGATGAAGCAACTTGGGAAAGAGAAGAAGAGCTTCGCATAGATTTTCCCCACCTTTTCCCCAGATCTTCTTAAATCTCGAGGACGAGATTATTTTTAAGGGGGGTAGGATTTGTAACACCCACTTTGTAATAGCTAGATGAAGTACCAATAGAGGAAACAATATCTCTTTATGTGAGTTTGATTTTTATTCATCATCACATGAGAACACCATATCCAAGAACAAATAATGAAAAGATATATACTAAATTGTTGCACATCATGCTGGATATTTTATTTTTGTGTGCATTTTGTGACAAGAAAAATATTAAATATCCAAATGAGAAATTAAATCCTAAAAGAAATGTTAAAATTTGGGAAGAGAGAGAGAAAAATGCTATGTAATACAAAGAAATAAAACTTACAAATAGATAAATTTGATCCACAGTGATTTATCCAAATCATATACTCAGAAAGATTTGAGTGCAAGTTCATCACAAATTTGAAATTCAAAACTTAGATTCAAAAGTAAAAGAAAAGAAAACAGAAAATAAAAAGGAAAAAGCATAAAAACCTACCTGGGCCTCGGAACCGCATTTTGGCCCATTTGGTGAAGCCACCGCGCGGCCCAGCCAGGTCGTCCCGTGCGCGCCGACACGCGGGACCCACTGCGCAGTCACTCGCCCGCCCGCGCTGGCTCCCCGTCTCTGTCGCGCGGGGTCCGCCCGTCAGCCTCCCTCTCGCGCTCGCTCCCGCGGTCCCGCGTGACACTGCAACGCGGCCCCACCTGTCAGCACGCGTGCTCATCGTCTCCAACGGATCTCGCGAGCGGCGCGGCGAGTCTTACGGCGCATCGCTGCGTGAGCTTCGGAGTCCGCCGTGACCTCAACCCCCTTCCCGGGTCTTCCGGCTTCAAGAGGTTAGCTTCCGTTCGCGCGCACATAAGACCCGGCCACATCCTCTCCTCTTCTCCCCTTCATCCCACTCGCACCGTGGCCATCCATCGTCGAAGTCGCCATTGCCATACACAGCCACCGTCGTCCCTCGTGCTCGGCCCCAATTGGATCCCCGTGTGCGGCCCGAAAGCTTCGCTCGAGCCCCTGGTCCGTTCCGGTGACGATTACGGGGAGGGTGGGTGACCGGAGCGCGCTCCATCCGCCTCCGCCGTCGCGCGCTTGCGGGTCGCCGTGGACCGACCGACTCAACGCCGGACTTTGGGTAAGTGCCCCTCCAGCTGACTCCCTTCACCCTCTAGAACCTGTAGGACCTTACGGTAGTGCGTGAGCGCCGTGTGTCTGCCGGCAATTGCTCACCGGAAACTCTTGCTCCGCCGTGGGGTACCCTCTGCCGCGGCCAGGGAGCTTCGCGCCATTTATTTCGATACAAATCTGTCTCGCATGATCTATGTACACTGGATAGCGATTAGCATCGTTCCAATTTGAATTCGACCGCGTAATTGGCCGGCTGGCCATCGCCGGAGTTGTCGCCGCCGTGAGGGTCGGCGGCGCCCCCAACCTCAGCTGTCGCGTTTGGGGCGAAGAACAGGGACCGTGCGATTCTAGCCAACGGCCGAGATTAGGCCAAGGGATACCCCTTCGCGCTTTAGATCTGAACCGTAGGATTCAATCGGAGGGCTGCGGCGTGATCTCGGCTTCATTAAATCTGGGCCGTAGATCGCCGATCGAACGACTGTCGTCGCATACCGATTCATTAAGTCTGAGATCTAATCTGGCGCATTGACTGCCGATCGGACGGCCCATATGGATGGATACCCCTTCGGCCGTAACATTTGTTAAAGAACCCCCTGGAAACCAGTGATTCAACCCGCCGTCCATATGTTACTGTGCGCTGTGTCTGTATAAACTTACACCGAGCCCCCTGACTTTTCTGGAAAATGAGGCCCAGTCCAGAGATCATTTAAATGGAATAAATGAAATAGAAAATGGATTTTTAATAGGAAAATAATTGCTAGAACTTTATAAATTCATAGAAAATTCATACTAACTCCAAATTGATCCATTCCAGTTCCTAAAATTTTGTAATTTTATTCTCTATCACTTAGTGTCTCTGTTTTGGGCATAGAAACAGTAGGAAATTTATTTATCACTTAATCCTATTTAAAGCACATAAAACCTTTGAAAATGCATAACTTAAAATCTATAACTCAGAAAATTATGATTTCTGTTCCTAGGATTTTATTTTAATATGTAGAATATCTCTGTGCATTTTGTTTATATGTTTGGTGTAATGTTAATTACTCTATATGCACTGTGCTTGTTTGTATTGTGGCGAGTAGAAGAGCCCATTGCTGAGGATCCTGGTGAGCAACAGGTTGAAGTAGCTGAGCAGGAGCTCATTGAAGGCAAGTTGTGCCCTTGACCACATTTTACCCAATAATGCTCTTTAATATCATTTATCCATGCATAGGTTAATTTTGATGGGACCCAATAGGTCACCCTAGATTGTTTATCTCATTACCTTGTTTACCCCTGAATCACTTGGGTAGTTTGCTATTGCTTTATATGGTTTTGGGATAATCATTTATTACCTCTATGTTCCAATTCTTGTTGTTATTCTGTTTATGTTCATGATGTTATCATTAATGTTAATTGGAACATAGAGCTTAACTTGAGAACCACGTGCCACCACAAGGGTGGAATGGGACGCCCTTGGCTGACTAATTAGGAAAGCTAGTGGAAGACTACCTTACCCGAAAGGGGCAAGGGCAGTAGGGGAGAGGTCAGTGCGGGGAGGTCCCTGGTTGATTTTGCTGCGATGGCTATCAGCCAGGAACCCTTTACTGGATCTTCCCATAAACTGTAGCGGGTTTTCGGAAGCTAGTGGAACTTTGTAAAGGCCTCGTAGTGTTGCCCTGCCGTGCTTCCTAGGTAGAGGTATATGGGATTCATGACCCCTTGGCAGATGGGTAACATGACTTGTGGGTAAAGGGTACAACCTCTGCAGAGTGTAAAACTGGTATACTAGCCGAGCTCACGGTCACGAGCAGCTCAGGACTCTCTGATGTTTAAATTATGGAACCTAAATTCAATTTTGTCATTTGCATTGCATGGGTTTATTATTAATTTTGTTCTATTACTTTACTTATGGTTTGGTATTTACTTACACTTAGTAACTGCTAATAAAACTTTGACCAACTACTTAAAAGCAATGCTCAGCTTTAACCCTTATCTTTGATTAAGCCTTACACATCACATGAACTCACACCTTTGTGAGTTTATGTCCACTGGTTCCCCACAACTTGTTGAGCTATGATCATGTGTGAGTTCACCCTTGCTGTCTCACACCCCCCCCACAGGAGATGATCAGGTGGTTCAGGAGGAGCTGCCTAACACTGAGGAGTTTGACTTGATCTAGGTGGTGTTTCCCAGTCGACATCTGCGCCGACGATCCTTAGTTTGTTTTATCTTTATTACTTTATTTTGTAATAAGTCTTCCGCTATGTAATAAATACTCTGATGTTAATGACATTTATCTCTATACACTCTGTTATTATATATGTTGTCTTCCTGGCGCATGTATGAGATGCACCCGGCTTTGTTCTTTAAAGCCGGGTGTTACACTTGTTTACCTATTTGGGTTGGGTTATTTTGGTTTAGTTTTATGCTAGTGCTTCACATTAATCAATGAACATGATGAGATTATTTATGATACATTGTTTTCCCTTTTGATTATGATGATATACTTGTGGCATTTAAGAGGACTCGAGCGGTTTCTCGAGTGCCTCTCCGTAAGGACTGGTTCGTTGGATGACTGCCCGAGAAAAATAGTGCAACCATGAGGGTGGAATGGGACGCCCTTAGCTGAATAATTAGAGGAACTGAGGTGTAGTTCGCTTCGCCGTCATGCCGTCAATGGAGCTCGGTGTATGCGGCTCGCTCTGCCAAGGGTGGATTGCCCCTTGGGGAGGAGTGCGGTACATTTAGGAAACCTAACGGGCAGCTACAACCTCAGGAAATCTTTGTAAAGGCTACGTCGTGAAACCCTGCCTGTTCACCTTGGTAGTGTTTAAGGGCTTGATCAGTCCGAGGCAAAAGGGAATCACGGTTTGTGGGTAAAGTGCGCAACATCTGCAGAGTGTTATGAAACTGATATATCAGCCGTGCTCGCGGTTATGAGTGGCCAAGGGAGCTCCATTGATTAGAGATACTTGGATCAGAGATGTTTGGTTTACTGGTGGTGATGAGGATGATGGTTTTGATTATGCTTATGGTAATGTTTCTGGTATTCTTTCCGTTTGGAAAGGGTACTTTTGGGTTAATAACTTGGGTGAATGCTAAAACCTGGCTCTCAACTAGTAATAACAACCTGACCAACTAAAAGTAACAGCTGGACTTTAACCCCACATAAAGCTAGTCCACTTGATGTGTCACGATGCTCGATCTTCACAACGTAGGATCAATCTTCAGATAACTAGCTTCGAAGAAGCCAAGATAACTTGCTGCAAGCAACGATAACTAGTGCAACCTGACAAATAAAACTCGAAGCCAACCACCGTCTTTAACCGGCAGCCTGAATCGAGGATTCGCCCAACCACACTCTCAAAGAACCAACCAACACAGCCTACAATCAATCAAGGAGACCTCGAAAGGAGTAGGAGCACCAATTGGGAGCGGATGAAGCCGCCACTTCTGGAATCCCGCGAAGGAATTCACAAGAGCAAAGGGGTAGAGATCACTCTCAATATTTGTTAGCACACAGCTGAACAAAGGGGTTCTGTTTTAGATTATCAAAAGCTGCCTTACATCATAGACATAGGGGGTATTTATACTAGTAACAACCAGCCTTAGCGAGGTATAAACACGAAACAAAAGTATTTTCACGTGCCAATGTGAAGGAGCCTCTTCGGGAGATCTGCAGAGCTGATTTCCGTGTGGCTGTTTGACTTCAGCGCAGCCTTCAGTATTTTGACAATAACTTCTTCTAGGAATCTTCAAATGACGTGGGACTGGTTGCATTGGAAAGCTAACTTGATAAGCTTTCTCACCATATATAGCATGCTTAATGAAACTTGGTAGAATGATGCAGTTTAATACGAAAACTTGGTCATCAAGCAGACTGTTGACCTTCTGACCAGTCAGCACTAAAGTAGGTCGGCTGCCTTTCTGGTAGATTTGATTAAGTCGGCTTTAGAAGCATTGGAAACTAGACTTCAAGAGCTTTCCAAAAAGTACTTATGGGCCTTCATAGCTTTTGGAAATCAAAAGATATGACTGTTTCTTCTGGACGGTTTTGTTGCACTGGACTGACTCAGACATAGCTCTTCTTGCTGATTCGCCCTCAATATGTTTTGTCCTTCCTCTTTGATGAACCTAAGTATTATCAACATACACGACTTAGGTTGCATAAAGTTCTCATTAGTGTTTAATTGAAATTCATAAAGTAGCGCGTGCACCTTTTGCTGTAGCTTCTTAGCTCGGCTACGTGTAATTGGTCCATCAAAGACTAGCGCGTGCACCTTTTGCTGTAGCTTCTTAGCTCGGCTACATGTAATTGGTCCATCAAAGACTTGGGTTGGTAATGATGTTTGTTGTACTTGAGTTGATGTAGTATAACTTGGGGGTTGTAACGTGTTGCTTAATGGCGTGGTCGTATCATCCTCCTCCCCTTGAAAAGGAGTCGTCCTCGTCTCTGAAGTGTCTTCACTTGTAAATGGTAAGAGGTCAGCAACATTGAACGTGTTGCTGACGCCATAACTTGGTGGAAGATCTATCTTGTATGCATTATTATTGAACTTGGCAAGAACACAAAATTGACCATTCTCTCATGGCATCAATTTGGATTTGCGCTGATCAGGAAAATGCTCTTTGCACAAGTGAATCCAAACGAAGTCCCCCGGTTCAAATAACACTTTCTTCCTATGCTTGTTCATGCTTGCAGCCTTGCGCACTGCTTTGAGCTCAATTGCTTCATTGGTCTTCTCATGTATCTTTTTTATATATGCATCATTCTTGAAGGCTTTCATATTGGTTCTTTCATTGGTTGGAGCCGACCAATCCTTGATTGCTTTCACCTTGGATTCATCCACTTCTATTCTATTTCCTGAAACAACAAAGCCAAGAAACACAACATGGTCTGTGCAAAAACTACACTGCTCAAGATTAGCAAATAATTTCTCCTTTCTAAGCTCATCTAAGACTTGCCAAATGTGTTTCACATGTTCATTAAAAGATTTGTTGTAAATTAAAATATCACCAAAGTAGACAACAATAAAATTTCCAATGAAAGTTCTTAAGACACGGTTCATTAATCTCATAAAAGTACTAGGAGCATTTGTCAAACCAAATGGCATCACTAACCATTCATACAACCCAAATTTTGTTCTAAATACAGTTTTCCATTCATCTCTAGTTTTAATTCTTATTTGATGGTATCCACTTCTCAAATCAATTTTAGTAAAAATTGTAAAACCACTTAATTTATCAAGCATACCATCTAGCCGTGGAATAGGATGGTGATAGCGAACGGTAATATTATTTATAGCTCTACAATCAACACACATCCTCCAAGATCCATCTTTCTTAGGTACTAAAATCACACGAACAGCACAAGGGCTTAAGCTTTCACGAACAAAACCTTTATCAAGAAGTTCTTGTACTTGCCTTTGTATTTCCTTAGTTTCTTCAGGATTAGTTTGATATGGTGGATGGTTAGGAAGTGCAGCTCCTGGAATAAGATCGATTTGATGCTCAATCCCTCGAATTAGAGGTAGTCCAGCCGGTGTTTCTTGTGGAAACACGTCTTCAAAGTCCTGCAAAAGATCAGCCACAACACTAGGAAGAGATGTTATGTCGTTAGGAGAAATCAAAACATCTTTGTTCATAAGTACAAAGAGCACTTGATAAGGGTTGTTCCTCACTTCTCTCAGCTCAAATTTTGTGGCTAGCATAACTAGATGTTCTCCCTCTTCTTTCTTTTTATCTCTTGAATTTGGCTTATAGCACTCACTCACCGAATGGTGGATGGCACTCAATTACTTTTGCTCTTCTCCTCCTCTACTTGCTGCACTAATTTCAGTTTTTCTTTGTAAGTGTTCAGCCATGATTTGTTGAGGGGTCATAGGCTTGAGTACATACTTTCTCCCTTTCACTAATTTGTTATTCCATAATGCTGAGAATAATGGTCATATTGCCAAGGTCTTCCCACCAGCAAGTGACACATAGACATGGGTGCAACATTGCACTCCATTGTGTCAACATACTCTCCAATCTTGAATGAAACTTTCACCTTATAACCAATCTTGATATCTCCTGATTCATTCAACCATTGGACATGATATGGATGAGGGTGTCGTTACAACTTCAAACCAAGCTTTTCAACCATCTCACGACTTGCAAGATTATGGCAGCTCCCTCCATCAATGATCACCTTTACTACTTTGTCTTGCACTTTGGCTCGCGTTTGAAAAAGATTATGTCGCTGTCCAATTTCAGCTTCTTTTATTTGAACACTCAAGATTTGTGTAACCACAAGAGTAGTACCATGCTCAAATTCACATCCCATATGTTCTTCAGATTTATCAATGTCATCTTCATTTCCTGCTTCAGCTTCCTCTTCACTAGTTGATGCATATTCTCCATCATCAGTCACAAGGATCACACGATTATTTGGACACTCCTTTATGACATGACCACGACCTCCACACTTGAAGCACTGAATACCACTACTCTTGGCTATTGAACCCACTGATGTTGAAGTGGATGCTGCTGGTTTATAACTCGTGTTTGGAGCGGCACCGTTCTTTCCACTAGAATTGCCTTGAATATTGGATCGCAAGCCTCCAGTTGAACCTTTTGTCGCTGAGGATGCAGTAGTAAACCTTGAGATCGATTTGCTTCCTCCAATCATGGTTCGTACACCATAAGACAAGGGCTTGCTGCTCTTAGCATCTTGTTGTAGCTGGCATTCAGCTTTGGTGGCTTGATGTACCAAATCAATAAGACATTGGTACGGCTGAAACTCAACAATACGCTGAATGCTACGGTGTAACCCAGCCATGAAACATGCAATGGTTTGCTCTTTGTCTTCATACACATTGGCTCTAATCATGGCCTTCTCCATCTCCTTATAATACTCCTCAACAGAGAAACTTTCTTGCCTCAAATTCTGCAATTTATCGAAAAGGTCACGCCGATAATGCTTTGGCACAAAACAAATTCTCATTTCTCGCTTCATCTCCTGCCAAGTAATAATAGGATCCTCTCCATCTTCTTCACGATCACGAAGAAGTTGATCCCACCAAATCAGAGCATATCCTTCAAACTCAAGAGATGCCATTGCAAGTTTCTTCTCCTCTGAATAATTATGTAGGCGGAAGATTTTCTCCACCTTCAATTCCCATGTGAAATAATCTTCAGGATCAGATCTACCATCAAATTTTAGCATGGTAAACTTAAGTTTCCCAAATCTCTCTTCTTGGTTGATGCCTCTATGATGACGACGACCATAGCGACGTTGGGACTGATCATCATCATTCCCAAATTCAGATTCCTCATTGTCATCATTTCTTCGATTCCGGCCTCTTCCTCTACCACGTGCAGCACCTTGATTTCTCCTCCCATGTTCACTTGCCCTTCTAGAATAACTTCCTTCACCTTCTTCCCCATCTTCATCATGGTTTCTTACACCGTCAGGGAGTCGACGACGACCTCTGATTTTAGCCATAAGTGTCTGAAGATCTTGTGCCAACAGATCTTGCTTGGCTTCTATGCTTTGTTTGTGCTCATTGAATTGTATCATGGTGATACAGTCTTCAATCTCAGCTCTTATGAGGTCCTGCAGGTTGCAAGAAAATGTGTGGTGGTAACAAGAAAGTGATGGTTAAGCGAATACAAGACCAGAGTACCGATTACGATGGCCTATATGTGGAGCTTGGTGGGGAATAGTAAACAAGGAATGCAATCTGAATCCTAGTTGTTGTAAAGTTAAATAACAATCCAACTAGAAGTTCACTGCCTAGTGCTGACCACAAGATTCGAGTGATGGAAGTAGATCAAACACACGCGCAAAGAAATTTCAGATTTGATGCAGATCAAGGAGTATGATTGGAATGCAAGTGTTGCAATCAGACCCAACCAAAATTTTGCACCAAATGACAATAGCAAACTGGTTGAACAACTTGATGAACTTTCAGCACTTGTGCACATAAACAAACCGATCGTTCTTCTTTTCTTTCACAATATTGCTCAACACTTTTTTTGGTACTTTCTTTCTCCTCCTTTTTTTGATACTCTTTTTTTATAGAACTAAACACAGAGATCTGATATGATATTGCACACTTTATAATAATTAACAAAGAACTCAACCAGCAGCTATAACTTAAATAGGATCAAAGTTAACGCGAAGGAAATGATGAGGGTTTTCAGATTTTTCCTTTTGTGGATATTTTCAGATATATATAAGAGGCTCAAAGGGAACACAAAGGATAGAGTGACCAGCAACTAAACAAAGACTCTAAGGACTGAAACTTAACAAAACTCACTGGAACAACAGATTGAAACAAAGGGCTATGGCAAAAAATATTTTATGGCTTTTTGGTGGATAGGACGAACACAAAATATATGTAGCTAAGGGTAAAGAATCCTACCGTGGCAACTGAGGCTTTGATACCAGATGATGCGTCACGATGCCCGATCTTCACAACGTAGGATCAATCTTCAGATAACTAGCTTCGAAGAAGCCAAGATAACTTGCTGCAAGTAGCGATAACTAGTGCAACCTGACAAATAAAACTTGAAGCCAACCACTATCTTTAACCGGCAGCCTGAATCAAGGATTCGCCCAACCACACTCTCAAAGAACCAACTAACACAGCCTACAATCAATCGAGGAGACCTCGAAGGGAGTAGGAGCACCAATTGGGAGCGGATAAAGCCGCCGCTTCTGCAATCCCGCGAAGGAATTCACAAGAGCAAAGGGGTAGAGATCACTCTCAATATTTGTTAGCACACAGCTGAACAAAGAGGTTCTGTTTTAGATTATCAAAAGCTGCCTTACATCATAGACATAGGGGGGTATTTATACTAGTAACAACCAGCCTTAGTGAGATATAAACACGAAACAAAAGTATTTTCACGTGCTAATGTGAAGGAGCCTCTTCGGGAGATCTAGAGAGCTGATTTCCTTGTGGCTGTTTGACTTCTGCGCAGCCTTCAGTATTTTGACAATAACTTCTTCTAGGAATCTTCAAATGACGTGGGACTAGTTGCATTGGAAAGCTAACTTTATAATCTTTCTCACCATATATAGCATGCTTAATGAAACTTCGTAGAATGATGCAGTTCAATACAAAAACTTGGTCATCAAGCAGACCGTTGACCTTCTGACCAGTCAGCACTAAAGTAGGTCGGCTGCCTTTCTGGTAGATTTTATTAAGTCGGCTTTAGAAGCATTGGAAACTAGACTTCAAGAGCTTTCCAAAAAGTACTTATGGGCCTTCATAACTTTTGGGAATCAAAAGATATGACTGTTTCTTCTGGACGGTTCTGTTGCGCTGGACTGACTCAGACATAGCTCTTCTTGCTGATTCGCCCTCGATATGTTTTGTCCTTCCTCTTTGGTGAACCTAAGTAATATCAACATACATGACTTAGGTAGCATAAAGTTCTCATTAGTGTTTAATTGAAATTCATAAAGTAGCGCGTGCACCTTTTGTTGTAGCTTCTTAGATCGGCTACGTGTAATTGGTCCATCAAAGACTAGCGCGTGCACCTCTTGCTGTTGCTTCTTAGCTCGGCTACATGTAATTGGTCCATCAAAGACTCGGGTTGGTGATGATGTTTGTTTTACTTGAGTTGATGTAGTATAACTTGGGGGTTGTAACGTGTTGCTTAATGGCGTGGTCGTATCACCACTACAGCCAAACGAGACAATTGCTGAGTATGTTGATGTGTACTCACCCTTGCTTTACACACCAAACCCCCCAGGTTGTCCACGTTGCAACCACTGCTCAGGAGAAGATGAAGTCGTGCAGGAGGACTTCCAGGAGTTCCAAGGGTACGATGAGTTCTAGGCGTGGGTTAGCGGCAAACCCCCAGTCGGCTGCTGTGAAGGCCGTGTGTATCTACGTTTCTTTTCCGCACTTTGATAATTGTTAATGACTATGTGGATGTCTCGGACATCATGATGTAATCGACTATTACTATCTTTTATGTTATTATTTAAGCACTGTGTGATGATGTCCGGTTATGTAACTGTTGTGTACATGAATTGCTGATCCTGGCACGTACATGGTTCGCATTCGGTTTGCCTTCTAAAATCGGGTGTGACATAAGTGGTATCAGAGCCGTGCTGACTGTGGGACCGCTAACCTAGAGTACAATGGTAGTTCTAAGGACTATATACCTCTATTATCACCTTGACTTTGGTATCCCTTCAAAAGTTGGTCATATCGACCAAATCTATTTTCTATCATATATATTATAGCTTACTAAAAATGTTGTTTATTTCTATTTCCTAATTTTTTATGGTCTACTTGCTAGTCATACTAGTTCTGTTCTCACTCTTATGCTTACAATGTCTTTTGTAGATGGCTCGTCTTAGACACACCACACGGAAGTCAGTCGTTCCTTTCTTGCCTTCTTGTCTCGCGGAGCGTCTGCTTCGTCGTCCGGTGACTGGTCAGTCTAGCCATTTGGAGAGGCTGCACCACCGTCTACATGAGGAGCAGGAGCGTCGGCGACTGGAGATGGAGTAGCGGGGCTCTTCTTCCTCGCCTTAGCAGGAGGTGGAGTCTGTGAGGAGCTACTCTCCTGTGCCCCCCGCTGCAGGCACCTTGCTGCGACAGGCACTTGATCGGCGTACCTAGTCTATCAAGTATCGCTATGTTGTCTTCCAGCACAGTCGCGGGGTTTATCCAGACCGCTGGGAGGCGACTTGTTTGGTGCGCAGTCCAGAGAATAGTCTCCGAGGTGCGGAGGTCTGCTTGGAGCATTACTCTATCTCTGAGCGGGACTCAGCTGAGGTGGCCATGCAAGATGCTACATGGTGTGCGCTTTCGCACTACTGCTTAGTGCTTGGTGGGGTGGCCGATGGTCTCAACCTGAGGTATTACCCCCGCCGTCCATCTGGCAGCACAGGAGGAGTGGTTGCCTCACTCGTTGGTGAGGACAATCCTAGGTTGAGCAGCATAGTCAACCTAGCCGCCGTGCTAAACACGAAGCTGGACCATGCTTTAGATGAGCTGAGTAGGGCTCGTGCTGAGGTCGCCCAGTTGCAGGTTGAGCGCGCAGAGCACCGTCACCTAGAGGATGGCTCTCCCGCCCCCATCGGGACTTAGCACCTGTACCGCTCACCTTAGAGTGGACACCATGCCTATGGTAACCCCGACTGCAGGACCAGGATAAAGTTAGAACCATAGATCGTCAGTGTCGGATCTTGTAATTAATGTTTAAAATAGAAGTCTTAGTCTTAGTCTTACTCTCAGTTAGTTTTAGTTAGACAAGGTAGTTTGCTTATCCTGTGTTTTTTGATGTTTGTCATAATGGACTATGATGGATTTGGATCTTTGTAATGACTGTCGCCAGAGTGTGGGTACCCCCTGCACTTTGGTTTACCCGTTAATGTTAATAAAATTAGTTATCTAGTTGGGAAGCCTTTTATTCTACTTATCTCTTTATCTGGGAAGCTATGTTTGCCTGTGTTAGGAGTCAGTGAAGATGCTCATCTGTTCAGTATTGTGGAAGAATTCTATACTCTTTTCTTATGCTGCAAGTTTTGCAAGATTAGTTCTGATGTGTGATTGCACTCTGCAGATGTCAGACAATAGGCGCAGAGGAGGAAGGCGTTCTCAGTAGGAGCAGCCAACACCGCAAGATGAGGCACCTCAGCAGCAGCTGCCACCACCGCCCCTGATGACAATAGAGCAGATGTTCCTGATGCAGACTCAGGCAGTCCAAGCTATTGGTCAGACTCTTGCCGCTATGCAGTAGCAGCATCAGCCCCCACCTCAGCCTCATATGCTTTAGATGCCTAGAGACAAGCATGTTGAATTCATGAGAGGTCATCCCCCAGTGTTCGCTCACTCCGCTGACCCCATGGATGCTGAAGATTGGTTGCGTACCGTGGAGCGGGAGTTGTACACTGCTCAGTGTGATGACAGAGAGAAAGTTCTATATGGTCCCCGTTTGTTGAGGGGAGCAACTCAGTCTTGGTGGGAGTCCTACCTCGCCACCCACGCCAACCCTGACACCATCACTTGGGAGGAATTCAGAGATAATTTCCATCAGTACCATGTTCCAGTAGGTTTGATGACAATGAAGAAAGAGGAATTTCTGGCGCTCAAGCAAGGGCCCATGTCCGTTAGTGAGTACCGAGACAGGTTTCTACAGCTGTCCTGCTATGCTCCCAAAGATGTCACCACATATGCTAAGAGGCAGTATCGTTTCTTGAGAGGTTTAGTCGATCCCCTGCACTATCAGCTGATGAACCATACCTTCCCCACATTCCAGCACCTAATTGACAGAGAAATCATGACAGAGAAGAAGCGCAAGGAGATGGAGGATCGCAAGTGCAATATCGGTGTTCCTCAGCCTGGAGGCAGCAATCACCCCCATTTCTCGGGCAACCAGCCTCATCAGTTCAAGCAAAATCAGCGCCCGCCTCAGCAGCAGTTTTAGAGGTAGTACCCCCAGCATCAGTAGCAGAATCGCTAGAATAATCAGTCAGGAGAAAGTCAGTTCTAGAGGCAGAATCAGCAGGCACCTCGCCTCCCCGCCCCAGCAACTAACTAGAGCAGTCAAGCAGCCCCAGTGCAAGGCGGAGGCAGAGCATGTTTCCATTATGGAGAGCAAGGCCATTGGGTGATGCATTGTCCGAAGAAGGCAGCCCAGCAGCAATTAGGCCCTAGTGCCCCAGCGAAGTAGAATGTGTCTTAGCCAGGAGTAGGCAACCGCGTCCAGACACGCTACAACCATGGGAGACTGGACCATTTGGAGGCTGAAGCAGTTCAAGAAACACCAGACATGATAGTAGGTATGTTTCCCATCGATTCCCATATTGCAGAAGTGTTATTTGATACTGGAGCAACACATTCATTTATTACTGCATCATGGGTAGAAGCGCATAATCTTCCAATAACTACCATGTCAACACCCATTCAAATTGATTCAGTCGGTGGTAAAGTTCGAGCCGATAGTGTTTGCTTGAATGTAAGTGTGGAAATAAGGGGGATAGAGTTTCCCGTTAACCTCATAGTAATGGGTACTCAGGGAATAGATGTCATCCTAGGGATGAATTGGCTGGATAAGTACCAAGCAATTATCAGCTGTGATAAGAGGACAATTAAGTTGGTGTCCCCACTAGGAGAAGAAGTGGTGGCTGAGTTGGTCTCACCCGAGCCAAGGAAAGGAGGTTGTTATCATATGACTATTGATAGCAAGGAGGCAGATTTACTCGAGACTATCAAGGTTGTGTCAGAGTTTCCGGATGTGATCTCGAAAGATTTACCAGGTATGCCACCTGAGCGGAAAGTTGATTTTGCCATAGAGCTTCTTCCTGGCACCGCTCCCATTTCTAAAAGAGCTTACAGGGTATTTGGACCCGAGTTGGTTGAACTCAAGAAGCAAATAGATGAGCTATCAGAGAAAGGTTACATTAGACCAAGCACCTCACCTTGGGCTGCCCCTGTTCTATTCGTGGAGAAGAAAGATGGCACTAGGAGAATGTGCATCGATTATCGAGCTCTGAATGAGGTCACAATCAAGAACAAGTACCCCTTGCCCAAAATAGAAGATCGGTTCGACCAGCTGAGAGGAGCCAGCATGTTCTCAAAGATAGATCTAAGGTCAGGTTATCATCAGCTCAAGATCCGACCTTTAGACATTCCGAAGATGACATTCATTACCAAGTATGGGCTATATGAGTTCACCGTTATGTCTTTTGGCCTAACAAATGCACCAGCCTTCTTCATGAATCTGATGAATAGTATATTCATGGATTATCTTGACAGGTTTGTGGTGGTATTTATTGATGACATTCTTATATATTCTCAAAGTGAGGAGGAGCATGTGGATCATTTGAAGATGGTATTGCAGAGATTGCGAGAGCACCAGCTGTATGCAAAGTTGAGTAAGTGCGAGTTCTAGATTGATGAAGTCCTGTTCTTGGGTCACATAATAAACAAAGATGGATTGATTGTGGATCCTAAGAAAGTGGCAGACATTCTGAACTGGAAAGCGCCAACAGATGCTCGAGGAATCAAGAGCTTCATTGGAATGGCCGGATATTATCGGAGATTCATTGAAGGATTTTTGAAGATTGCGGAACCGATGACAGCTTTGCTAGCCAACAAGGTTGAGTTCAAGTGGACCCAGAAGTGCTAAGAAGCCTTTGAAGCACTGAAAGAGAAGTTGACTACAACGCCTGTCTTAGTCTTGCCTGATGTGCACAAGCCTTTCTCGGTGTATTGCGACGCTTGTCACACTGGCTTGGGATGTGTGTTGATGCAAGAGGGAAGAGTTGTGGCTTACTCGTCCCGATAGCTGAAGGTTCATGAGAAGAATTATCCAATCCATGACCTAGAGTTGGCAACAGTGGTTCATGCACTGAAGACATGGAGGCACTATCTGTACGGGCAGAAATGTGATGTCTACACAGACCACAAGAGTTTGAAGTACATATTCACCTAGTCGAAGCTGATCATGAGACAACGAAGATGGTTAGAATTGATCAAAGACTATAAATTGGAGATTCATTACCATCCAAGCAAAGCGAATGTGGTAGCAGATGCCTTAAGCAGGAAAAGTCAAGTCAATATGATGGTCGCTCATCCGATGCCTTATGAGTTGGCCAAAGAATTTGATTGGTTGAGTCTCGGATTGCTGAATAACATGTGAGGAGTAACAGTTGAGTTAGAACCCACCCTAGAGCGGGAAATCAAAGAAGCACGGAAGAATGATGAGAAGATCAGTGAAATCCGGCAACTAATTCTAGAAGGAAGAGGCAAAGACTTTCGGAAGATGCAGAAGGTGTGGTATGGTTCAAGGACCGTTTGTGTGTTCCCAATGTCCAGTCCATTCGGTAGTTGATCCTCAAGGAAGCTCATGAGACAGCTTATTCCATACACCCTAGAGGTGAGAAGATGTATCAGGATCTAAAGAAGAAATTCTGGTGGTACGGAATGAAAAGGGAGATCGCAGAGCATGTGGCTATATGTGATAGTTGTCAGAGGATTAAGGCGGAGCATCAGAAGCCAGCTAGATTGTTGCAGCCGTTGCGAATTCCTTAGTGGAAATGGGATGAAATCGGGATGGACTTCATAGTCGGGTTGCCTCGCACTCGAGCGGGCTACGATTCCATTTGGGTAGTGGTGGACCGCTTAACCAAGTCAGCCCACTTTATACCTGTCAAGACTAGCTACAGCAGTGCAATATTGGCGGAGCTGTACATGTCCCGGATTGTTTGTCTCCATGGTGTACCAAAGAAGATAGTGTCAGACAGAGGAACACCGTTCACCTCTCATTTCTGGCAGTAGTTGCATGAAGCATTGGGTACACATCTGAATTTCAGTTCAGCATATCATCCGCAGACAGACGGTCAGACTGAAAGAACTAATCAAATCCTCAAATATATGTTGAGAGCCTGTGCGTTGCAAGATCACTCCGGATGGGACAAGAGATTACCTTATGCAGAATTCTACTATAACAATAGTTACCAGGCCAGCTTGAAGATGTCACCATTTCAGGCGCTTTATGGAAGGAGTTGTAGAACTCGGTTGCAATGGGATCAGCCTAGAGAAAAGCAAGTGTTCGGGCCAGACATTTTGCTCGAAGCTGAAGAGAACATCAAGATGGTTCGGGAGAACCTGAATATAGCACAATCAAGGCAGCGAAGCTATACAGACACAAGAAGGAGAGAGCTGAGTTTTGAAGTCGGAGATTTTTTCTACCTGAAGGTATCGCCTATCAGAGGAGTCAGAAGATTCGGAGTCAAAGGCAAGCTAGCGCCCCAGTATGTTGGCCCGTATCAGATTCTCGCAAAGCGTGGAGAAGTGGCCTATCAGCTCAGTCTGTGGGAAGATTTGTCAGCGGTGCATGATGTCTTTCATGTGTCTCAGTGAAGAAGTGTCTGCGTGTGCCAGAAGAGCAGTTGTCAGTAGAAGGTCTGGAAGTCTAGGAAGACTTGACCTACATAGAGAAGTCAACGCAGATTTTTAAGACTGCAGACAGGGTCACTCGGAGGAACACTATCAGAATGTGCAAAGTAAGATGGGGTCACCACTCTAAGGAGGAAGCTACCTGGGAGCGTGAAGATGATCTGATGGCCAAGTATCCCAAACTCTTTGCTGGCCAACCTTGAATCTCGAGGACGAAATTCTTTTAAAGGGGATAGGTTTGTAACGCCATGAATTTTGGGGTAGAAATTTTTCTTCTTTAATACTCACCAAATTCAGGCGTTACTCTCTTTTCTCTTCCCGTTTTGCTCCTTCTTCCCATTTTCAAAGCAATATAACGACTGATGTCCGACTCGCGTGTAAACAAAAACCTAAGTTGACATGGGTGTTGCATCATGCTGAAGCATATTTATTTTGTCTGATGTTGTGTTTAATCACGCCTCCGTATCGCCTCGTTTCGGATTTCGATTTGCAATTGGATTCCGATCAGTGGTCATGTATGTTGTGGGCTTCTGTCCCGGCCCGCGACCCAGCCCAGCCCGGCCCGGCCCGGCCCGGTGCCCCCCACGCGCCCCTGGTGCCCCACCCCCCATGCGCACCCCAACTCTCTATATCCCTCTCATTTGATTTTTCCCGCGCAGCAACTCCCTCTCCCTCTCTTCCACCTCTCTCTCACCTCTTCGCCCTAGGTGATCCGGTGATAGTTATTGCCAGAGTTTTGGATCCCAAGGTGAGCTCCCTCCTCCTCTCTCTCCCCCACCCTCCCCTTTCCCTTCCTTGCGCGCGCCTTGTTTCTTCCCCCCCGCGCGCATGCCCCTAGCGCGGCCCCTGGCCCTCGGCGCGCGGCCGTCCCGGCCCCTTGGCATGGCCGTCCCTGGCCCCCTCGGCGCGTGGCCCTTGGCCCCCCTCGGCTCGACCGTCCCTAGCCCCCTCGGCGTGGCCCCTGGCCCCCTCGGCGCGGCCGTCCCTGGCCCCCTACGCGGTGCGACCGTCCCGGCCCCTCGGTGCATGGCCCCTGGCCCTCGGCTTGCGGCTGTCCCGGCCCCTCGGAGTGTGGCCCATGGCCTCCTCGGCGCGGTCGTCCCTGCCCCCCTCGACGCGTGACCCCAGGTCCGCCCCCGGCGCGGTCGTCCCTGGCCCCCTTGGCGCGACCCTTGGCCCCCCTCGGCACGGCCATCTCTGGCCCCCTGCATGGCGCGGCTGTCCTGGCCCCCTCGACGCGGTCCCCTGGCCCCTGCGCGGCGCGGCCGTCCCGCCCCCTCGCGCCCCGTGGCCCCTATGCGCGGCCCCTGGCGTGGCCCCGGCGCGCGCAGCACATCTGCGTGAGCACGCAACCCCGTTCTCGCGCGCGCAGCCCTAGTCGGGGGACGTTTAAATTTTAGTTTGATTAGTTTTAAATTTGGCTTAATTAATATGCTGCGTCGTGCGCTTGGTCACATGGCAATTTATCTAAAATTTATATTTATTAGCATGCTGCTTCGTGCGCTTCGTCGCGCGATGATTTATTTTAATTTCAGATTTATTAGTGTCTTGCGTCGCGCGCTTCGTCGTGCGACGGTTCATCTTATATTCAGTTTATTTAATGTGTGGCGTCACGCGTCTAGTCATGCGACGTTTTGTTTTAAATTCAGTTTAAGTGACGTATGCTGTCGTGCGCTTTCAATTTCTCTTTCTCACTTCGTCACGCGTCTAGCCTCGATCGTTGCTTTCTCTTTCTCGCTTAGTCGTAGGTGCGAGCCCTGCACTGAGTGTCTGCTTATTTATTATATTTTACTACATGGTGTACTGTTCTTTTTATATTAAATTTGTGGAATGTATGTTTGAACTCGTATAGATAATGGTCAGATGGCGGAGTCCGAAGGAGTTGCAGGTGAAGACCCTGAGCAGCAACTAGTTGGTGAAGGCAAGTGTCTCTTGACCCATCTATGTCCTACTCATTTACAATTCACTCCCCACATTTACATAATTTATACCTAAGGATTGACTAGCTTTGTTTATCTTGTCCTTGTTTACCTATTTTGGGTCGGTTAATTTGGTTTAGCTTTATGCTAGTGCTTCACATTAATCAATGAACTTCATGAGATTATTTATGATACTCTGTTTTCCCTTTTGATTATGATGATATACTTGTGGCATTTAAGGGGACTCGAGCGGTTTCTCGAGTGCCTCTTCGTAAGGACTGGTTCATTGGATGACCGACCAGGAAAAACAGTGCAACCATGAGGGTGGAATGGGACGGCCTTAGCTGAATAATTAGAGGAATTAAGGTGTAGTTCGCTTCGCCGTCGTGCCGTCAATGGGGCTTGCTCTACCAAGGGTGGATTGCCCCTTGGGGAGGAGTGTGGTACATTTAGGAAACCTAACGGGCAGCTACAACCTCATGGAATCTTTGTAAATGCTACGTAGTGAAACCCTACCTATTCACCTTGGTAGTGTTTAAGGGTTTGATCGTCCCGAGGCAAAAGGGAATCACGGCTTGTGGGTAAAGTGCGCAACCTCTGCAGAGTGTTATGAAACTGATATATCAGCCGTGCCCATGGTTATGAGTGGCTAAGGGAGCTCCATTGATTATAGATATTTGGATCAGAGATGTTTGGTTTACAGGTGGTGATGAGGATGATGGTTTTGATTATGCTTATGGTAATGTTTTTGTTATTCTTTCCGTTTGGAAAGGGTACTTTTGGGTTAACAACTCGGATTAATGCTAAAACCTGGCTCTCTACTAGTAATAATAACCTGACCAACTAAAGTAACTGCTAGACTTTAACCCCACATAAAGCTAGTCCACTACAGCCAAATGGGACAATTGCTGAGTATGTTGATATGTACTCACCCTTGCTTTACACACCAACCCCCAGGTTGTCCATGTTGCAACCACTGCTCAGGAGAAGATGAAGTCATGGAGGAGGACTTCCAGGAGTCCCAAGAGTACGATGAGTTCTAGGCGTGGGTTAGCGGCAAACCCCTTGTCGGCTGCCTGTGAAGGTCGTGTGTATCTACGTTTCTTTTCCACACTTCGATAATTGTTAATGACTATGTGGATGTCTCGGACATCATGATGTAATCGACTATTACCATCTTTTATGTTATTATTTAAGCACTGTGTGATGATGTCCGGTTATGTAGATGTTGTGTACGTGAATTGTTGATCCTGGCACGTACATGGTTCGCATTCGGTTTGCCTTCTAAAACCGGGTGTGACACCGGTGCACCACCAGACCTCTGACAAGCCTGTCTGCTCAGTGATCATTTTGACAAAGCTATCTTGTCAGTGGCACCAAACCTCGCCACGTCAGCTTGACCGTTGGATCTGGAAACTAGCCATTGAATTCTGATAGGTTCGGTGCGCCACCGGACTGGTTCGTTGCGCCATGGTCTTCACCTCTTGAAAGCATTCTCTCTACATAAGTGGTTTGGTCTACCACTGGACTAGTCTTTTGTGCCACCCAACCAAAGTCTAGATATAGTCTTCTGTGTGTAGGCGGTCCGGTGCATCGCAGACTAGCTAGAGTTAATCACTTCTGGCCATTTCTTCTTCGACTCAATTTGGTTATGTTCAAGAGTGTTCCTATGACTTAGACGAACATATCTAGGGAGTAGCCAACTAGTCTAAGTCATGGAACTTGACCTTTTTGAATTATCTAACTCATATTCCAATATTGACTCAAAATTAGCTCTAAAGTACCAACTTTGAAATCTGAGCTTTCTAGCTTCTCTAGATTGTTCAAACAAGATCCTAGGTTATCTAGAAACTATCCAAATGATTGAACTACCAATAGTTCATCTTTTCTAAGGTATGCCCCTTTATAGATGGCTTTGAGCTGTTTCCTTAGAATCTTCAATTCTTATCCTTATGAACATGTGATCACCCGCTTAGCAAACTACTTAGTCCATGATGTTCTAATTGTCATCAAACATCCAAACTAATCTAGAAATGGCTTAGAGCCCATTTCCCTTTCAACATCTTTTGAAGTTTGCTTGTGCCCATTGCTTTTAACTTCACATGACTCTTACTAATTTTCTATTCACTTCTTCGGGATACATCACTGTTCCTCCAAAGAGGAGTTTAAATGGAGTGAATCCAATTGAACGAGAGACTAAAGTGTTATGGTTCCATACCACTTTGGTCATTTCTTTGACCCATTTCCCCTTTGGCAAATCGACCATCGGCTTTGATATACCCAACAAGATGATTCCATTTACCCTTTCCACAAGTTCGTTGGATCCTAGATGTTGTACTGATGCGAAGTGTAGGTTTATTCCTACTTGGCTGGAGAATCCTTTAAAGGTTTTAGAGTCAAGTTGTGTGACATTATCTCTTCAAAATGGTAAATAATATTTGGAAAATAGAATTTTTGTATTGTAGTCAAAGTTTTGGTTGCTAGGACTTTTACTTTGATCCACTTTGAGAAGTACTCATCTGTGACTACTGCATACTACATGTTTCCTTATGCTAGTGGCATTGGTCTGATGATAACCATGCTCCACCTTGTAGTGGCCATGTTGGCTGGATTAAGTAGGTGATTAACAAAGGTTGTTTATGATCACTTGCAGATCTTTGGCAATTGTCACATATTCTAACTAGTTTTGCTACATCGGCTACTACCTTTGATAGTAGAACCATAGACGAAAGACTTTTCCTGACAGTGCTCTTGGGCCTATGTGAGACCCACACATCCAAGAGTGAATCTCTTTCATTAATTCTTGACCATCGGACCTAGATATGCATTTCAGTATGGTGAGAAGAAACCTTCCTTAAACAACTCTATTTAATGATTCTATATGGTCTTGCTCTACTTTGAATTTTTCTTATCCAAACTTCATCATCAGTTGGATATTTCTCTTAACATATGCATATTCAAAACATCATTTAATCTTACCACTTATTCGGGTCAAACTTTATCAAAACCATTGATCAACTATTCATCATTTCTAGGATAAGATAAACTTATGGACAAGGTATTTATTAATGAGAGGTTTATTATGCTAAACTATTAAAGTATTTTAATTAGTATTAATTACTATTATTACTAATATATTTTTTATTTTTATTTTTAATAATTTTATTTATTTATTTCTCTCCATCACCTGGTGAGGTAGAGTAGGGACACACTTAGATAACAGAGTTTCCTCTCCCAAGCTTAGATTAAGTTAATGGGGGCGGAAACCTTGATAATTGTGGAATTGGTGGGTGTGCTCGCTGATGAAATCCACTAATTCTCGAGTTTCCTAGAGAAGACTATGATCGTGGTATGCCTGGCGCTGCATATCAGATGTGTGTTGGTTGATCTCTTGGATCTCATCCCTCATCGGGGTTGTGTGGTGTTCATGAAGAGACATTCCCTCCATCATGGGGACGAGGCGTCTCATGATATGACCATCGAAGTGTAGCATGTGGAGATATAAATTTTTCTAATATTAGTTTAAGTTTGCTAATATTAGTTTATGGTATAAAAACTATGGATTTTCAAACTTTTAAATTAAATCGATAGTTTTATTTATGTGATGGTTATTTGTTGCTTGTCTATGTGTTATGATATGTAAATCTTATGAAACACGATTAGAACACGATGCTTGGCTATGTGTTCCAAATTGCCTTTAAGAATTTCCCTAAATTTTTGAACTTTTAGATGTATTTTTGTAGCTTAAATATAAATTTTGGTTTTTTTGGAATTATTTTGACCCCAAAATAAACTAATTACAAGAATAATAAAGTTCTTGGCCACATTTCTCATAATTCCATGATGTCCATCTGCAAAAATCATAGTAAATATTAAAGGTCAATGTCTTATTAATGGGGTTTAATGTTTATTTTGGCCCATTAGTGGTGGTGGATGGTGCAACATTAAGTAGCACTACAATGCTAGTTGATGTGGATGTGAAGAGTTTTCACTCTATCTATAGACACCCACTATTTGTCACCTAAAGTGATGGACCAATCTATGCATCACCTAAAACCTATGTACCCACCAAACAAATTAGGTCCTGCTTGTTAGGGCTTTTTTCAGCTTCTGGCCACCAAAAGTTGTTGCGGATTGTCAAACGTCCCAATTTTTCAGCCCACTTCTATAAGAATCGCTTTGGTAAAAACCGTCCAAAATCAACATGAACACAACATCGGTCGAGTCATCACGATAGTAGGAATCCATTGCTTTCTAAATCGTGAACCCTTTGGACCACTTCATCTTCCTCCGCACGTAATCCCCACGATACTCAGATTTTTCCCACAGCCAGATTCTCTCCATAGCCAGATTCTCAAAAGAGTTGGTAAGAAAAAAGTTGAACCAAACATGCCGTTAACAAGCTACCCCACCAGATCGCGTGTGGAACAGATCCGATTAAGCTGCTTTTTAAGTTCGTGTGTGTCATTTATGTTTGGGTGATGATTTTTTACATCCATTATTTATTCCGTTACAGTTTTTGACATTTCATTAGCAGTTTTCAGTCATCTCGTTATAGTTTGAGTCATTCTGTCACGATTTTAGACATTTCATTTCAATTTTAGTCATTTCACTAAATTTCGGTCATTTTGTTTCTGTTACAGTTTTCGTGATTCCATTATAGTCTCAGTCATTCACCAATTCAGCCATTTTGTTATTGATTCACTCATTTGACTACTGAAAGCATCTAGTCCACTAGTTGGTTTTAGTGATTAATGACAATGTAAGATTATTTTTGACTAACGTGTATTTTACAAAGCAAATGGTAAGTTAGGTCACAATGCAGGGAATTGGACTCCATTAGGTGAAAACAACCTCGCAAATGAGATTTGAAGTGATGGCTGAAAAAGGAGAATCAAAAGATGAAGGTCTTCATATCCTAAGTGTCAAAGGAGTTGTGGGACACATGGTATAGAGTTAGGACTTTTATTTTCATTTTAGTCATACTATAAAGAGGGGTTGTGGATGAGTAGTTTGACCAAGAGATAACTAGTGTAGTGCGGTGCATGTTCACACTCAAGACTAGCGCTAGGTTTCACTCAAGATCTCACTCACAAGTTAGAATTGAAAACGTTTTAGAAAAACCCAAGAAAAGAAAAGAAGTGTTGCTGCTCTAAGGGCACCGAGTTGTCCGGTTTGCACCTGACTGTCTAGTGGTCCCCTCAACAGCTGACTAGGGATCGTCCGAGAGCAACCCAGAAAACTCAGGAGCAGACGGAGGGCGACAACCGATTTTTAGCGAGGCACCAGACTGTCCGGTATGCATCGGGCAGTCACTTTGCATTGTCCGGTGCGCCTCTATGCAATGGCTAGTTGTCAGAACTAGTCGTTGGAAGCACATTGGTGGTGCACTGGACTGACCGGTGCGCCCATGCACAGAACACCCTGTAACGGCTAGTTTGCGGGTGGATGGGCTATTTATACCCCTCCAACAACCATATTCATTGTCTTGTTGCACCAGCCAACAAGCATTCATTGCTAGAGCATTGCAAGTCCACAAAGCCTATTGAGGTGATTAGCAAAATCATAATACCATGTTAGGACCTACTTGACATTCCACATTTACTTTAAGCAATTTACTTTACGTATTTGCATTACTAGTATTTGCCATGATGACTTAGGGTTTGCTTACCATTTCATAGCTTTTATATTCTAGCTAGTAGTTGGGTGAAGTTGGGCTCTTATTTAGGGTTTAATCTTTCACAAGAATTTTAGAGAAGCCCAATTCATCCCCCTCTTGGGCATCATGTTCCTTTCAACTACAATTTTCTGTCATAGTTTTTGTTAGAGTTTCATTGATTGTGTTACTGTTACACTTTTAATCGCTCCTTTACAATCTCCCCATTCACTCATTCAACATTTTTGTTACAATTTTAGTCATAGTTTTCGTTACATTTTCATTCATTGTGTTACCATTACAATTCTAGTTGCTCCGTTACAGTCTCAGCTATTCACTCCTTCAACCATTCTATTACAGTTTTAGTCACTCCATTACAGTTTTAGTCATTCTATTACAATTCAGTCATTCCTTTTCCATTATAGTTTTAGTCATTCCATTACAATATCAGCCATACACTCATTCAGTCATTACATTACAGTTTCAGTCATACTGTTATAGTTCATTTATTCCATTACAGTTTCAATCATTCCATTACCGTTAGTTTCAGTCATTCCATTGCAATATCAGCCATACACTCATTCAATCATTACATGATAGTTTTAGTCATACTGTTATAGTCCATTTATTCCATTATAGTTTCAATCATTTCATTACCGTTACAGTTTCAGTCATTCCATTACAATATTAGCCATTCACTCATTCCATTACAGTTTTAGTCATTCTGTTATAGTTTATTTATTCCATTACAGTTTCAACTATTCCATTATAGTTTTCGTTATAGTTTCAGTCATTTTTGTTACCGTTACCGTTTTAGTAATCCCATTAAATTCTTAGCCTTTCAGTCATCCAACCATTCCGTTATAATATCAATCATCTTATTACATTTTTAGTCATTTTGTTATAGTTTCATCCATTCTATTTAAGTATCAGCCATTCCTTTATAGTTTCAGTCATTCCATTACCATTATTGTTACAGTTTTCAGTCGTTCGGTGGAGCTTGCGGGCGGGGGATCAGCATGTGATGGGATGTTGGGGCACGCAGGTTGATCTAGGTGGTCTATCACCCTAAGTGATAAATAGCTCTACCCTATATATACATATTATATAGAGAGAGATATAGAGGGAGGTGTGACAACACCCACTACTATAAGGAGATCTGATAGTCGAGAATCCATAGTAAATTAGATTTGCCTTCTTTTTTCTACTTTATTGCCTCCAACTCTGTTGCCTCCAATGTCAAATCTACGCTAGCATCATATATGGTTCATCTCATCATCTGTCTCCTATTCGTGCCCTTCTTTTTATCAATCCATTATTGATCAACCCTTTCCTTTTATTTTCCTTTTTCTATGGACTTGATGGTGAGCTCCATCATTGACTGCTAACATCTTCTTCGATCCCGATGCATTCTGAGCATGCCCTGTGCCCAGCAAGGCCAACCTTTTTTTGCATTTTAGCCCTTTTAGGGTTTTATTTTCAGAAATACGCCCTTTACTGTTTCATTTCAAAAAATGGACCCCTGGCTCGGCGCCATTATCATTGGCGCTTAGGTTCAACGTGTCGGCGCCAATTTTTTTTGGCGTGCATAGGTAAGAATCCGGGCAATGGTGGAACTGACGTGGCACGTACCTCGGTGCCGTAGATCTTGGCGCCGAGGTAGGCGCCCAGATCCATGGCCCGTACCTCGGCGCCAAGATTTACAGCGCTGAGGTACATGTCTATAAATATGCCCCTTCGGCCGTCATTTTTTATACTCATTTCTATTCTTCGAAATGGCAAACATCAACCTAAATCATCGACTTGGATCCATTGTTACTCTGTATCAAGGTAAGCTCTCTCCTTTTTCTCCTATTTTGTTATGTATGATTAATAGGGTAAGGGTTAAGTTTTGGATATCATTTTTAGAAGCATTTTTATTGTCATATTATCGATTTGTAGGATGTCTTGGCGCGGTAAATCTGCTAAACAAAGGTAAGCATTGTATTAAATTATATTTGTGAGTCTATTATTATTGTGATTCTTATAGATCTTACCAAAATTTAGGGAGGGTCCTTTGACCGAAACTACCTTCGACCTGCTTCCTTTACCAACTGGTGTTTCAGTGCCTTTGTGTTTTTGTGGTGATCCTTGCAAGGTTGACAAGTATGAGGATCATGACACCTATCGATAGAGGTATTGGATGTGTGCTAACTATGCATTTGAACCAACGATTGTTCAGCGCCGAATGAATTTAATGGTGAGAATATTCTTTTAATATGTTAACAATTTGTAATTGAAGTGGTGCATGTTTTGTTTGCATACTAATCATTGCATGTTTTGTACTCCTCCACCGCTCTATGATTTTGAGCAGTGGATTGACCAGAAATCTCACAGAAAGACAAGAAGTGGTTGGAGAATCTTAAAAAGTGGGATGCAAAGGACAAAGAGAGGATAGAGAAAAGACGAGAGGAGCTTGCGGCCGAGCAACACCGGGTAGACGAGCAGGAAATGAGGTGTGTTGCTAGGGTGGAGAAGGAGAAGAAGCTTGAGTGTGCACGTCGTGCAAAGGACGCAATGGAGGAGAACCCTGATGCATTTCGCAAGGGCAAATGGCCCCGTTGCACTCAGTAGTGTAGGTGCTTATATGATGTTATGTAGTAATGAACTTCTTATTATGTATTATTTAGTATCAAACAATGTTATTTAGTAATGAACTACTTATTATGGATTCAAATTGGACACTAAAAGCAATTGATGAAGACGACTTAAAGCAATTGATAAAGAAAATCAATACGCTTAAAGCAATTGATATAGAAGAGTTTTATAGTAGTTCTCCCACATTCCAAATTGTGTGGACCCTTCTCCACAGTATCCTCCCATTGTTGTTGTCTGCTGTGGCTAAGGTGGAGAAGGTGGAGGACCAACATTCTTGTTGTGACAAGGGTAGCATCAATATTGATCTGAGCATACTTGCACCTGTGAACCACCTCCATTGTTGTTGTCTCCGCCTTCCTCCTTATTTATGTTGCTTACTTCCCTCTCTAGATCAAATATCCTATTCTATAGGTAGGATATGTATTTCGCATGCGGAAAAATCGGACGAGGATCTACCCAATGAGTGAACTCACAATTCTCCTTGACCAATGAATGTTGTATAAATGTTTATATTTAGTTTGACTCAACAACAAAATCATATAGAACAAAAGATTAGAATTAATATTTACATATGCATAAGGACATCTGAAAAAACGTCGGCCTCCATCAATCCCCCCTCGACGAACATCTGCACCAAGCAATCCTGACCATGCATGCACTTCGGCCAATCTTCTCTCCTGTTATCTTAAGACCTAAGTCTAACCTCTTTGTTGAAATCTCTTTTACGTTGAAATGGAAAGTTAAAAACCGCCTCCTCAAAAAAATCTGGACAAGAGGGCTATCGAAACATATTGGAGGTAACTTCCCTCCATCCTTTCGTCTCTCATTTAGAACACCCTTGCCCCTAGAAGACCCAAAAGACATTTGTATTGCACAATGAAGCAAATATACAACGGATCGTGTATATATAGGCGAAAGGATAGGTTGTGTAATGGATTCTGAAAAAGGCTATGTACAGGCTCTAAAAAGGCTAGAAGTCACACTCTGAAAATACTATGTACAGGTTCTAAAAAGGCTAGCTGTAACATTGACAATGTAGGATATTGATGCTCCTAAAATGGCTACGAAATGAATCTGAAAAGGCTAGATGTCATACTCATAATATAGGATATTGATGCTTTTGAAAAGGCTATGTAATAGCTCTGAAAAGGCTAGAGGACATATTCACAGTATAGGACAGTGTAAAATACAAGATTCATTTATTGATATATCGATTCACATTACATTCTTCTGTAAAAGACTATGTACTACGATTTTCACAAAATTTTGGCAGAGTTTTCCCTGTTTTATATCAATCCAACATATACACATACATAAGCATATAACATACAAGTGCATATAAGTTTATAAAATTCCAAACAAGCTCATAAAAGTCCATACAAGTGCATAATAGTCCATAGAGTTAATGCTAGTCCATAAAAAGTCCATACAAGTCCGTAGAGGCCAAGCAAGTCCATTACAAGTCCATACCAATGCATACGCTACATAACAACTCCATACAGTCCATACCATCCCATACCAAATCAACACCTCCTAGTCTTACCCTTGCCTAAAGCGTCAGTGCCTAGAGTGTAACGTTGTGGAAAGCGGTGTCGCCTACGATGTTCTGGTTGTAATGGTTGTGTCGAAGGAGCCCCCTGAAGCTGTGAAGGTCTAATCTCGTCCTGATCGTAGTCCAAGCCAACACCCAGTTCTGTGGATGGCATTGCTGTGTGGTTATACGACGGTACATGTATGTCCTGTGCAACATTGGTCATGTAGCCACAACGAGCAGCAGCTCCACGTAGGCGCCTAGAGAAACGCTATACGCCACAGACATATTAGTTTACAACATATCAAAGCTATAATCATAACAAGCTAAAGGCTATAAATGCTGCAGGTAGGCTTACCTTCAAGAAGCTACGGATGCTGTTGTTGCCCACAGTCAAAAGCTGGTGATCAATGTCCTGTACCGAGCGTCTCAATGTGCTACCCCGTACAACACAATTTGCATTAAACATACACTTGATACATGTCTAGTATTCAAATTGAGTAAAACCATTTTAAAACTTACCACTCGATCCAAGATGGGTGCTGCCTCCACTTGGGTTCCTAGTCTAGTGGACTGGTCGTACGCTGTGTCTTCATCATCGGAGAATCAATGTTGGCGTAGTCATCAGTTGTCCACTGCTGGTGAAGCTTACAACGAGTTGCACCCTAGTACCAAGCTTGGTACTGCTTGTAGTCACTGTTGTTGTGCAACTTATCGTTTTCATGCACATTCTCCGTAGCCAAATCCCACTCTTCAATAAATTCCAGATGATGTTGACAAAAGTCTGTTATCTTCTTTTGCTTCCGCCGGTCAAATCTACACACAAACCATATCATTTAAAGAACACAAAAGATTTACAAATGCTTGATGTTATGAAGTCAACTGGAATAAGAGAATTTGTATATAGCAAACTTACTTGTGCAGCTCCCTAGAAGTTGGAATATCTTCAACCGGCCATATCTGGTTCCTACCAAACTGCCTCTCAACCCTGTGCGGTAGGTGCCACTCAACACACCAGAAACAGATCATAGGACATTTCATCCTATACACTTCCTCGTCGCTGTTGCATACTGAACTAAAGATCATCCCATCCAACTCAGGTGCGTTGTATGGTTGCCATGTGACCTGAAATAAATGAAGAAATCAATGTTAAGTTTAATGAAACAAATTTCATAATGATAAGATAGAAATGTTTAGTACATACGCTAGAGGCCGAGAGCATGTCAAGCTCATTCACATACTCCATATATTCCCTCTTAGCTCTGGCAAAAGGAGCTGCCACTTGGTACCAAACATAAGCATACGTCGGTCGAAGACGGTCATTTCCAGCAATATTCCAAGGTCTAACCTAGAAAACACGTGGCTGACCAACTGGTATGTGAAACCACATCCATATCTAGAGGAGGTAGATGCAACCGCCTACAGACGAAGAGGAGGTACGACAACAAGCCTCACAAAGCTGCCGGTATAAAAAAGAAAGCACGACGGAGGCCCAACTGTAGTGTCTAGCTGTATCCCAGTCGGTTAGACATGTGATGTACATCCATGACGCGCAGTCGCCTGTTGTGTCTGGGAAGAGGACACAACCAAACATGTGTAGGATACAAGCCCGATAGTAGAACTGCACTGTACCCTCATCAGCATTAGCAGCGCACACACCAAACTTGTCACGGATCCATGTGATGCGTACTCTAGCAGTCGTGTCAACGCCCTCAGCAGGAAGCTCTCTACCAAGAAAGGCCTCAACTCTAGCCCTCCAACCTTCAGAGTCACATTGGCCTGTCACTGCTCTGCCTAAAACATCTAGTCCAAGTATCTTCTATGTCCTCTAATGTGACTATCATCTCACCAAAAGGATGATGAAAGCTATGTGTTTGGGGCCGCCACCTACATAATTAAGAAAAACAATTTAGTGTAAACGAGCTCAATGAGTCAAGAATAATTTGGCAAAATCCTAAAACAATAGCTGTCCACAAGTGCAGTAATGGCCACCGAGTCAATAGTAGGCAACCCTCGGCGTAACTGGTACAATATTACATCTAGACCTGCTCGTCTGAGGTAAGGAGTGTACCTCTCATGAAACAATATGTCTAGGAACCCATTGTGTGTCCTAGAACGAAGGGTATCTATGTCCTGCATGGAAAAATGTTATATTAGCAACAATATGTGTAGAACAACTATTCTACAAAAATAGTTAAAATTGAATACCTGGCCTTCCTCCAGAAGGCGCCCACAGTGGCTGTAGCGCCCTGAATTTGGGGGTAGAATTTTTTCTTCTTTAATGCTCACCAAATTCAGGCGTTACTCTCTTTTCTCTTCCCGTTTTGTTCCTTCTTCCCAATTTCAAAGCAGTATAGCGACTGGTGTCCGTATTGCGTGTAAACAAAAACCTAAGTTGTCATGGGTGTTGCATCATGCCGAAGCATATTTCTTTTGGTTGATGTCGTGTTTAATCGCGTGTTTGCCTAGTATCGTTTCAGATTTCGTTTCGCGATTGGATTCCGATCAGTGGTTGTGCGTGTCGTGGAATTTTGTCCCGCGACGCGACCCAGCCTAGCCTGGCTCGGTCTAGCCTAGCTTGGCCCAGCCCTGGCCCGCGCGCCCGTGGCGCCCCTGCCCCTCCCCATGCGCCCCCCGTGTCTCTCTCTCCCTCATTCAAATTTTCCCGCGCACAACTCCCTCTCTCCCACCTCTCTCTCTCTTCCCCGTTGTACCCTAGGAGTTGGTGACGGTTATCGCTGGATTTGGATTCCCGAGGTGAGCTCCCCTCCCCTCTCCCTCTCTCTCTCCCTCCCCCTCCCCTTCCTTGTTCCGCTGCCCGCGTGTGCCCCTGCGTGTCCCTTGGCGGCCACTGCGCGGCCCACGCGCGCGCCCCTGCTTGCCCCCCCGGCGGTGCCCCCTCCTCGGCCCCCGGCGTGCCCCTGCTCGCCCCCCCGGCGGCGCCCCCTCCTTGGCCCCGGCGGCGCCCCTGCTCGCCCCCCCGGCGGCATCCCTCCCCGTCCCTCGTGCGGCCCCTGCTCACCCCCTGGAGGCGCCCCTCCTCGGCTCCCCGGTGGCCCCCTGCGTGGCCCCCTGCGCGCCCTTGCCCGTCCCCCGGTGACGCCCCTACTCGGCCTCGACGCAGCCCCTGCGCGGCCCCCGCTCGGCCCCGGCGGCGGCCCCCTACTCGGTCCCCTCCCCGGCGGCGCCCGCCCTGCCCCCGGCGCGGCTGCGCGCCTTGGCGCGGCCAGTGCGGCCTCGCGCGCCCCCGGCACGCGCGACACGTTCCCGCGCGTGCAGCCCCGCGCGCGTGGGGATTGATTTTTGGTTTTAATTAATTTTAAACTTTATTTAATTAACGTGCTGCGTCGCACGCTTCGTCGCGCGATAAATTAGTTTGATTTCAGATTCTATTAATGTGCTGCGTCGCGCGTTTCGTCGCGTGACGATCCATTTTAATTTCAGATTAATTAATATGTGGCGTCGCGCGTCCAGTCGCGCGATGTTTCATTTTAAAATTCAGTTTAGATGACGTATGTCGTCGTGCGCTTCGTCGCGTGACGTTTAACATCATTTTTGTAATTACTTCAAGTGTCTCATGGCGCGCTCCATCGCATGACGAGTCATTTTATTCTTAACTCAGTCTAAGTGTTGTGTTGCGTGTTTCGCCGCGCGACAATCCTTTTAAATTTACTTTAGTCTTTTTATAATGATTAAACATGAAACATGATTTTATCCTATGTATAGCGTGATGGCCAAATTAATACCATTCTGTTTAGACGACTACTTTGATTTATAATCGTGTAACGTGATCGCTCCTCGACCATAGCCTCGACCGTTACTCTCTCTTTCTCGCTTAGTCGTAGGTGTGAGCCCTGCACCGAGCGTCTGTTTATTTATGATATTTTATTGCATGGTGTACTGTTCTTTTGTATTAAATTTGTGGAATGTATGTTTGAACTCGTATAGATAACGGTCAGTTGGTAGAGTCCGAAAGAGTTGCAGGTGAAGACCCTGAGCAGCAGCTGGTTGGTGAAGGCAAGTGTCCGTTGACCCATCTATGTCCTACTCATTCTTATAATTCACTTCCCGCATTTACACAATTTATACCTAAGGATTGACTAGCTTTTGTTTATCTTATCCTTGTTTACCTATTCTGGCTGGGTTATTTTGGTTTAGCTATATGCTAGTGCTTCACATTAATCAATGAACAAGATGAGATTATCTATGATACACTGTTTTTCCTTTTGATTAAAATGATATACTTATGGCATTTAAGGGGACTCGAGCTATTTCTCGAGTGCCTCTCCGTAAGGATTGGTTCGTTGGATGACTGCCTGGGAAAACAGTGCAACCATGAGGGTGGAATGAGACGCACTTAGCTGAACAATTAGAGGAGCTGAGGTGTAGTTTGCTTCGCCGTCATGCTGTCAATGGGGCTCGGTGTTTGTGGCTCGCTCTGCCAAGGTTGGTTTGCCCCTTGGGGAGGAGTGCGGTACATTTAGGAAACCTAACGGGTGACTACAACCTCGGGGAATCTTTGTAAAGGCTACGTAGTGAAACCCTACCTATTCACCTTGGTAGTGTTTAAGGGTTTGATCGGCCCGAGGCAAAAAGGGAATCACGACTTGTGGGTAAAGTGCGCAACCTCTGCAGAGTGTTATGAAACTGATATATCAGCCGTGCTCGCGGTTATGAGCGGCCAAGGGAGCTCCATTGATTAGAGATACTTTGATTATAGATGTTTGGTTTACAGGTGGTGATGAGGATGATGGTTTTGATTATGCTTATGGTAATGGTAAGTGGTATTCTTTCCGTTTGGAAAGGGTACTTTGGGTTAACAACTTGAGTTAATATTAAAACCTAGCTTTCTACTAGTAATAATAACCTGACCAACTAAAAGCAACTACTTGACTTAACCCCACATAAAGCTAGTCCACTACAGCCAAACGAGACAATTGTTGAGTATGTTGATCTGTACTCACCCTTGCTTTACACACCAACCCCCCTAGGTTGTCCCCGTTGCAACCACTGCTCAGGTGAAGATGAAGTGGTGGAGGATGACTTCCAGGAGTTCCAAGAGTACGATGAGTTCTAGGTGTGGGTTAGTGGCAAACCCCTAGTCGGCTGCCTGCGAAGGCCGTGTGTGTCTACGTTTCTTTTCCGCACTTTGATAATTGTTAAAGACTATGTGGATGTTTCGGACATCATGATGTAATCGACTATTATACCTTCTTTTATGATATTATTTGAGCACTGTGTGATGATGTCCAATTATGTAACTGCTGTGTACGTGAATTGCTGATCCTAGCACGTACATGGTTCGCATTCGGTTTGCCTTCTAAAACTGGGTGTGACAGTGGCTCTCGTCGTAGAACGGGGCGAGCAGGTGGAACTGTGCCATCCTACAAAATCAAATTAAGGTTAGAAAGTAATGTGTACTTATTAAATAAAAATAGGTAATATAAAAATATTAAACAAGACAAACCTCACTAATATGCCAACGACAAGTGCGTGAATTATGACCAAGTCTACCGCACTTGCCACACTCATACTGTTCGGGGTCGGTAAGAAATGGTGTTCTTCTTCCCCTCCTACTCTTACTAGCTATCTGATCCATAACCATCTTGTGCCTCGTCCTCTTCCTAGATCCACGCTTGGTCCAACGACTGCTTGGATCGGCAATGTACTTTGGCCCATCGTATGGAGGCCACTCACCCGGGTCATGGTAAGGAATAAATCTTGGACTCCAAGTCAACACAAGCTTGTCAATAGTAAACTCTTGGGGTATCCTCCTCTCTAAGCCAAAGTTGCGAGCTCGGGCAGCTGCGATAAGATGAGAACATGGAAAATGGTACTGCCTCGGTTCCCCATAAGTACATAACAAGTCATTATGGACAACCACATGCTTCCTAGACTCTTGTGACTCACCGTCAGAAGTTGTACCAGCTTGAAGGAATACCTCATATGTCCCTGACTACAAGTCAAAACAATCAACAGTGTGTGTGTTCGCCCTTTCCTTTGCCTTCTCCAGAAAAGTCTTAGGTTTTGGAGCCCATCTCTTTCCATCATTCTGCAATCCAACTGCATGGGTGTGTCTATCATTAAACCATGCCACAAGCTTGTAAAAGGTAAATGATACTATAGCAGTGTCCGACATACCACGTATGCCCAACAATAATTTGTTGAATGACTCGGCCATGTTACTACACTGGAACTCATATCTCCATCCACCTAAGTCGTGAGCTCTAGTCCACTTCTCCAAATCCGGCATCAATCCAGTCAACCAATCTCTGCCTCTGGCATTTGTGGCGACTTTGAGCTTATCTAACTTTTCTCTAAAGAACTTGTATCTTGTCTTCCAACTGGCGACAGGTCTCCTAGAAAAGCTCAAAGTTATCCTTCACATCATCCTTGTGCAGAAGATTCTCAGCAAGGTGTTAAGTACACCACCTGTGATACAAAGTGAAAGTCGCCTAGAGGGGGGGGGGGTGAATAGGCGAAACCTGAAAATTAAAACTTTATCCCCCAACTAGATCCCTTGATTAGAGGTTAGAACAAGATATACAAATATCAGAGAATAGAAACTAAGTTCTTGCTTGAAAATAGTATTGCTAAATAATGCGGAAGAGATAAATCAATACAACTATTAAGTTATAGAATAACAAAGCAAGAAGCCTTAGATGAGAAGAGCACTAAGCCAAGTTCTTTCTTGCGAAATGTTACTTCACTAAATGGAATTAAACTTGAAGCAACACCAAATGATATTAGCAAATAATGATGCAAGAAAACTTAGAGCAAGGGAAAACAAACAAATCACAAGCAATAAGCACAATGGACACGGGTGATTTGTTTTACCGAGGTTCGGCCCTCGAAGGCCTAGTCCCCGTTGAGGAGTCCACTTAAGGACGAGTCTTTTTCAACCCTTTCCCTCTCTCCCCCGATCACACAAGGATCGGCGAGCTCTTCTTCTTCTCAAGGGTCACTCTCGATCCCGCAAGGACCACCACACACTTTGGTGTCTCTTGCTAGCTTTTACAAGCCTCCAAAACTTTGGAGGAAGTACAATGGGAGTCAAAACTCCACGCGCAAATGAACACAAAGATGAAGCACACACTATCTCTCGATGAAACTCACAAGGCACTAGTGCTAAACTCAAATGAGTAGCTCTCTTTTGCTTGCTTTCTATTTTGTGGCACTTGTGTTGGTTGTAGTGGTCTAAATCTTGTGTATAGGATGGATCAATGAATATATGTGGTTGGGAGGGCTTGAGTATGTCAACTAGATGACTTGGAATGTTGCTTGGGCTCCAACACCTTGAAGTGGCCGGTTGGGGTGGTATTTATAGCCACCAACCAAATTTGTAGCCGTTGGAGAAGCTTGCTGGCGATGGGTGCACCGGACAGTCCGGTGTACACCGGACAGTGTCCGGTGCGCCAGCCACGTCATCCTAGCCGTTGGGGTTGGAGCTGGTCGACCGTTGGAGGCTTTGTCCTCATGCGGCACCGGACAGTCCGGTGCACACCGGACAGTCCGGTGCCTCTCTGATCCTCTGCTCTGACTCTGCCGCGTGTACTGTTTATTGTCAGAGTCGACCGTTGGCGTCGAAGTAGCCGTTGCCTTGCAGTTACACCGGACAGTCCGGTGTACACCAGACATGTCCGGTGAATTATAGCCGAGCAGCCGTTGCGAATTCCCGAGGCTGCCAAGTTCCAGAGCCGCGTCGACTTGGAGCACCGGACACTGTCCGGTGTACACCGGACAGTCCGGTGAATTTTAGCGCGCCGGCTCCAAGGATTTCCCGAGGCTGAGGAGTTCATTGGGAAGTCTCCTGGTGCACCGGACACTGTCCGGTGGCACACCGGACAGTCCGGTGCGCCAGACCAGGGAGCCTCTCGGGATGCCTTTAGCTCTCTATTTTGAACCCAACTTTGTTCTTTTTATTGGCTGATTGTGAACCTTTTGCACCTGTATAACTTATACACTAGAGCAAACTAGTTAGTCCAATATTTGTGTTGGGCAATTCAACCACCAAAATTATTTAGGGACTAGGTGTAAGCCTAATTCCCTTTCAATCTCCCCCTTTTTGGTGATTGATGCCAACACAAACCAAAGCAAATATAGAAGTGCATAATTGAACTAGTTTGCATGATGTAAGTGCAAAGGTTGCTTGGAATTGAGCCAATATAAATACTTACATGATGCGCAAGGATTGTTTTCTTTGTTTTTGACATATTGGACCATATTTGCACCAAGAGTTTTGTTTTTGCAAATTCTTTTGTAAATTCCTTTCAAAGTCCTTTTGCAAGATAATCAAAGATAAATGAATAAGATTTTGCAAATCATTTTTAAGTTTGAAATTTTCTCCCCTTGTTTCAAATGCTTTTTCCTTTGACTAATCAAAAACTCCCCCTCAAATAAAGTCTCCTCTTAGTGTTCAAGAGGGTTTTAAGACATCAATTTTGAAAATACTACTTGCTCCCCCTTAAGAACACGAAGAGATATCAATTTGAAATTTTTCCAATTGAAAACCATAATTTTTAAAATTAGGGTGGTGGTGCGGTCCTTTTGCTTTGGGCCAATACTTTCTCCCCCTTTGGCATGAATCGCCAAAAACGGATAATTAGAATGAAATATAGGCCCTTTTTCTATCTACTTTCTCCCCTTTGGTAAAAAAACATATGCGTGAAGATTATACCAAAGATGGAGAGGCATTGTGGAGTGATGGCGAAGGATAGATAATACCGATAGAGTTGAGTGGAAGCCTTGTCCTCGCCGAAGACTCCATTTCCCTTTCAATCTACGACTTAATCATAGAAATCACTTGAAAGCACATTAGTCGTAGACATAAAGAGATATGATCAAAAAGATATATTAAGTTAAGCATGATCATAGTTCTATATGATATAGATTGCTCCCCCTAAATATGTGCCTTGAGAGGAATACATATTTTGGCCTTGAAATGCCAATTGCACATAATGAGGTTAATGAGAACATATCTATACCATAGAGAATGTGAAGTGCATTGTGTCATAGGATAAGTGTGATGCTCATGACAGTTTATGCACTACTGAAAGCATGTTACAAACATTTTAAGCATTTTCCCTTAAGGATTTCAAAGAGACTTAAGGACCATCCACCTTTGAAACAAAGGCAGCTTATCCTCGTTACAAGGTTAAGCTTTAAGCTCTTTGACAATAAAAGTACTTCATCTAGTTTTAACAAAGATGCATAAATGCAAGAATGAAGTGTTTGAGAGGTTAAACTAGGTATGAAGCAGGGAAAAAGTGCAAAGGACATGCTTTCTCTTCCTTTCGTACAAGATATGTAAAGAGAGTATAGAAAAGGAAGATTTAGGTACAAGTTTAAATGAAAGAAGATAGGTTTACCTTTTTGTACCTTTACATAGGGACGCTCTCTTCATTGTGCTTTGTCCTTAGTCTTAAATGCTTAAGACCTATACTTAATGACAATATATGGAAATATTTTGCACAAGAGAGTTCTACAACTAGTGATCTTTTTCAAGTTATTGTTAGCATATATCAAATGGATCACAAGTTGCATAAATGAATCATGAATTCTCCTTTTTCCTTAGTGCATATCAAGATAGATATCAATTAAAGTTACCAATTGAAATCAAATTGAAATTTCATGAGGCACTAAGAAGCATAAGTGATAATTGAAGTTGTCCAATGATCAACTAATATGCGATCAAGAGAACAACATAGGCATTAGATTTTCAATCAAGCTTAAAAATAGGAGAATCCAATACGCATGCTACTTTAGAAATGAAAGCAACAATCCTTGATAAAAGCGACATTATTTTTAACAAGTTGGATTGATGTGAAGTAGCATACTATATGAGAAACATTATTCTCATGCAAGAGACTATATGAAATTATTAAGATAAAGCAATAGTCTCAACATAATCAAAATATAAGAATGAACGCCCCCTAAAGATATTCACTTTTAAGGACATAAAGGGAGAAGCATTATACAATTTGATCAAGGCTTATAAATTTTGCAATAAACAACTTAAGCCTGGTAATAATGAAAAAGGATTTAAAATGCTTACAACCACACCATTGATTGTTGTGAAGACCTTATTGTCCAAGTAGGTGTTGTTGTCCTTGATGTTCTTTCTTTTTCATTTGAGTGTCCCCCTTTGTATTTGTCTCTTTTTTCCTTCCAAACTTATTTAAAATACTCAAGAGACATGTTAATAGCGCAAGGGAGTATATGGTGAAGGATGATTACATTAGATAGGAAATAAGCATAATTCATCATCCATGAGTCACATAGACATGAAGTAAATTCCTTAACGTTAGTGCACATTAACAGAAAAGAGGAATGAGCACCTTTTTAATCATTTTTGATCAATCAAAGGAATTTTACTTTTTCATATTGAATTTATTATCATGACTTAGAAGCGCATCAATATGAGAATGGATATAGCAAAGGCATGAATTAGATTCTAATGGACAAGCGCATTTATGAAAATGATATTGAATGCACACTTAGTTAATTTCGGTCCAATAAAGAATCTATTCCTCAAGGTAGAATATGATAATTTAGATTAAATACCCATTGAGATGGGAACCAAACTTAAGAAGATGAGTTCCCATACCTTTGCTTTCTTCCTTTGGGTGAAGATCAACCCATGAGGCTTGTGCACTTTCTTTCTTGTAGATTTTCATAATTGAACTCAAGAGAAATGTTAATAGCAACACAAGCACTAGTTTCTATTTTTGTAATCATTTTGATAAGGAATGAGAAGCTAGATTACCAAAACATGGATACTCCATAGTATGAACTAGATTATCCATAGATGATGTTATGCTCAATTTTAACTCATAAAACAAGCATAAATAACCCTTTGAGATTATAGGAATAAATCTAATTCATGATTTGGAAAGCGATAAATGTAAAAGAATCATATCCAATTTGAGCAAGTAAAAATACATCATAAAACATTTGAATTGATTTTTCTTTTCATGTTAGATTACATGCTTCCAAAGAGAAACTTATTCTCTACAAGTGAGACTACTTAGGTTACTTAGATAAAAATCATTAGTCTCACTATTCTAGTTATAGAGAGAGTTTTCCTTTTACAAGAGTCCTAAGGATTTGAATTCTTTACATGACACCTTATTCTTTTAAGAACATGAAATATCTCTCTATATCTAGAATCACGGCAATAAATAGATAATTAGGGGAAGAACATGCCATGATATACTTGCAACAAATTAGAGCATGTAGATTGCCATAGTATGGAAATGATGAATGTGCAATCTACCATATGAGAGGAAATTCTTCAAAGAATGGTAAGTAAAATTTAAAGATATTTGAAGTCTTATATATATTTCTATGTGACTACACAAGACACATAAGAAATGATAGTTTAAAATACTTGCATTTAAAAGCATAGAAGTAACCATCCTTTGACTTTCCTCCATGTTGTAGACCTTGATTTTTGGCACATGATAACTCTTTATTTCCTACAACATCAATACCTTCCTCGAGATGATATGAGTTTAAGACATAGTAATTTGAAAAATAACCTTGAGTCAATCACAGATATAGATCATTGAAGATTGATAGCTTGAGTTGATAAGAATTGAATGGACTCTCTCAAGCACCTCAAGGCTTCATATCATCTCTTTCTCCTGCAAAGCTTGTCAAGCATATTTTGGTACCCATCGCTTGATGGGTCCATCACGGTTAGTCAACAAGGATCTAGGAACCCAAGAGTCCTTTGTGTTAGCACTAGGTAAACTCATTACCTTTCTAGCACAAGTTGCAATTTTGGGTTGCCTAGTTACATGAGAATTAATTGACAAGCTAGGAGTGGAATTGTTACCAATGGGACAATCCTTGCATTGATGTCCCTTCTTTCGGCATGTGTAGCATAGGCGTTTTTCAAGTTTTGAAGTTTTCTTCTTTCCTTGTTTGTCGCCTGCTACATGGTTAGCAAAAACTTTCTTTTCTAACCCTATGCCTTTTTGTTTTAAATGGGGACAAGATCTAAGCAAGTGTCCCTTCTTGGAGCATTTAAAACAAAGTCTATCATCCTTGTTAATAATCAAGCCATTTTTAATGTAGGGACATGACCTAATCAAGTGCCCCTCTTCAAAGCATTCACTACACCTCTTAATGTGAAGTGTGGCTTGATCATTACCTTGGATGTTACCTTTTGTGGAGGCGTGGTTGAGGCTTTTGGAGGAGGTGTTGAATTTCATCTTTTGTTTCTTCCTCTTGGTAATCCTCAAATCCTTGACATTTTCTTTAAGAGATGTAGTGCATGCCACGGTTGTTCTCGTCTCAAGCTTCTTCACCATGTGATCACGGTTATCTTGAGAAGGTTGGGCAATGCATTTCCCTTTTAGTTGTGTCAAGCTCATCTTTAGCCTCTCATTTTCTTCCTTGAGCTTTTGATATGAATCATCGTTTGTTCCTGCAAATTCTAGCTCAAAGGAAGATTTGCTTGTCGACGGACAACAAGCATTAGCACATGGTAATATAGTATCAATTTGAATACATGTGCATGAGTGAGGTTGTTGGGATTTTAAATTTTCTATCACAACCTCATGAGCAATGTTTAACATGATATGATTATCCATAAGATTTTCATGAGAGCATATGAGCATATCATATTTATCTTGAAAAGCTAGATTTTCAACTTTTAGCTTTTCTACTTGGTCCTTAAGCAAGGTATTCCTATTTACTAATTGAGCGATACAATGTAAAGCGTTATCTTGCTCAATTGAACTAGTTTCATACCTTTGGACCAAATCAACATGAGAGCACTTTAGCTCCTCATGTTCTTTAGTCAACTCGTCAAAGTGTAGCATTTTCATGGAGAGAATATCTTCTAGCCTTTGACGAGCTTCGCTTTGCTCTCTCGCTCTTTCTAGAAGTTTGAGCATGACCGCCTTATCTTCTTGGCTTAGGCGAGCGTAGAGATGCAAGAAGCTTCTTTCTTCCTCCTCATCCTCATTTGTCCTTCCGCTATCATTTTCATTAGCCACACAACATATGTGGGAATCGAAATGGGAAGACAAACCTTTTGGAGAGGTGGATTCATCGTTTGGTCTCCACCGTTCATTTTCTTCTTCTTCCTTGCAAGGGTTAGTATCACAAAGACTAAAGGAAGTAGAAGCATCAAATGAACTATCATGTTTGGACTCATCAAATTTATTTCTAATTCTAGTCCAAATATCATGCGCATCATGGATGGATTCGTCATAGTTTGATATGAAGGCATGATAATCTTCTTTGCTAAGAGAATTAGTTAAGATGTCAAAAGCTAGATAGTTTAAGCGATAACATCTTTGATCCTCCTCGGAATTAATTTCTCCATTGAAATTAGAGGGAAAAATACTCTTGTCTATAATTTGTTCTAATCGTGGATCTATGGTTCTAAAAGCATTTATCACACTAGTAGACCAGGAGTCATAATTGGAACAATCATCAAATAATATTTCAAGAGTTACCTCCTTTTGAGTTACGTTCGATGGAGGAGTCTTCTTGTTCTTTTGGGATCTTCTACGAGCCATCACTTCGAGTTGTTAGACTCAAGATGAAGTGCCTAGCTCTGATACCAATTGAAAGTCGCCTAGAGGGGGGGGGGGTGAATAGGCGAAACCTGAAAATTAAAACTTTTTCCCCCAACTAGATCCCTTGATTAGAGGTTAGAACAAGATATACAAATATCGGAGAATAGAAACTAAGTTCTTGCTTGAAAATAGTATTGCTAAATAATGTGGAAGAGATAAATCAATACAACTATTAAGTTATAGAATAACAAAGCAAGAAGCCTTAGATGAGAAGAGCACTAAGCCAAGTTCTTTCTTGCGAAATGTTACTTCACTAAATGGAATTAAACTTGAAGCAACACCAAATGATATTAGCAAATAATGATGCAAGAAAACTTAGAGCAAGGGAAAACAAACAAATCACAAGCAATAAGCACAATGGACACGGGTGATTTGTTTTACCGAGGTTCGGCCCTCGAAGGCCTAGTCCCCGTTGAGGAGTCCACTTAAGGACGGGTCTTTTTCAACCCTTTCCCTCTCTCCCCCGATCACACAAGGATCGGCGAGCTCTTCTTCTTCTCAAGGGTCACTCTCGATCCCGCAAGGACCACCACACACTTTGGTGTCTCTTGCTAGCTTTTACAAGCCTCCAAAACTTTGGAGGAAGTACAATGGGAGTCAAAACTCCACGCGCAAATGAACACAAAGATGAAGCACACACTATCTCTCGATGAAACTCACAAGGCACTAGTGCTAAACTCAAATGAGTAGCTCTTTTTTGCTTGCTTTCTATTTTGTGGCACTTGTGTTGGTTGTAGTGGTCTAAATCTTGTGTATAGGATGGATCAATGAATATATGTGGTTGGGAGGCTTGAGTATGTCAACTAGATGACTTGGAATGTTGCTTGGGCTCCCACACCTTGAAGTGGCCGGTTGGGGTGGTATTTATAGCCACCAACCAAATTTGTAGCCGTTGGAGAAGCTTGCTGGCGATGGGTGCACCGGACAGTCCGGTGTACACCGGACAGTGTCCGGTGCGCCAGCCACGTCATCCTAGCCGTTGGGGTTGGAGCTGGTCGACCGTTGGAGGCTTTGTCCTCATGCGGCACCGGACAGTCCGGTGCCTCTCTGATCCTCTGCTCTGACTCTGCCGCGTGTACTGTTTATTGTCAGAGTCGACCGTTGGCGTCGAAGTAGCCGTTGCCTCGCAGTTACACCGGACAGTCCGGTGTACACCGGACATGTCCGGTGAATTATAGCCGAGCAGCCGTTGCGAATTCCCGAGGCTGCCAAGTTCCAGAGCCGCGTCGACTTGGAGCACCGGACACTGTCCGGTGTACACCGGACAGTCCGGTGAATTTTAGCGCGCCGGCTCCAAGGATTTCCCGAGGCTGAGGAGTTCATTGGGAAGTCTCCTGGTGCACCGGACACTGTCCGGTGGCACACCGGACAGTCCGGTGCGCCAGACCAGGGAGCCTCTCGGGATGCCTTTAGCTCTCTATTTTGAACCCAACTTTGTTCTTTTTATTGGCTGATTGTGAACCTTTTGCACCTGTATAACTTATACACTAGAGCAAACTAGTTAGTCCAATATTTGTGTTGGGCAATTCAACCACCAAAATTATTTAGGGACTAGGTGTAAGCCTAATTCCCTTTCACAAAGGAGGGTACCTATTGATCTGTTCACGGACCAAGTTGAGTATTCCCTCGTGCCGATATGATATTACACCAACTTCCCATCCTGGGCCAACCACATGTATCCGGACCAGTCGCAAAAACCACCCCAACTATCTTTGTTCTCTTTCTCAACCAGAGCAAATGCTAGGGGAACTAGCTTGTTATTTACATTAACGGATATGGCAATTAGAAGCATGCCCTGGTAATTGCCGAGAAGAAACGTGCTGTCAATGGAAAATATAGGACGACAATGCCTGAAGGCATCCACACATTGGGGAAAGCACCAGAACACACGGACGAATATCTACCTCCCATCAATCCATGCATTTGATTTAGGGATGTACTCATAATGCATGCCTGGATTAACTGCCTTCATTGCATTTAGAAGAACAGGTAGCTGCTCGTACCTAGACTCCTAGTCCCCATATATCATCTTCCACGCACACTGCTTAGCCCTACAAGTTTTACCATATGTTCTCTTATATCCATCATACACATTCTGCACAATCCTCATGATTGTACTAACCTTCATATTTGGTTCCGACTGCAGTATTCCCATAAGCCGCTTCCCAATGAGGGTAGATGTCAATTGGCGATGCTTCATCGTTAACTCATGTTCAGCACAGGTGTGTGGCCCCACTACTTTTGTTATCTTCCACTTTGTGGTGATCTTTTGTATCCTAGCACAGACCCTCCATGCACAGTTATCCTTGTCGCATACAACCATGTAACGACTCTTCTCGTACGAATGAAGGACTCTATACGGCCTCTTACGTAAGACTGCATAATGTTGCAACCACCTCTTCAAGGCAGTCAGGTCCTTGAAGATCCGACCCTTGCCAATCATCATGCTAGGACCGGCCTCAGGAACATCTAGCAGCTCATCATCCATTCCTTCTGCATTTGCCTCATGAGAAAGACTAAGATCGCTGAACTCATGCACTCTTGGATCCTGGTGGTCTGGAATAACACGTTGCAACATCTCAATATCACTCTCTGTGAGTTCACCAACTGGACGATCATCATTTGAAGGCAATAAATCAGGACTATTGGAGGCAATAAATCCATCATCGAAGCAGCCACGTGCCACAGTCGTAGAATCAACCACAAGAGCAGCGATCCCTTTGTACAAGATCATCAGTCCCATGGCAATGGAATGAGCAAAGTGCTCATGGTCCAAAATGAAGATGTGATGCTAATGAAACATACTACAATTGGTCTGTTCCAAAGGGATACACATAGGAGAAACTGTCTGCAGGTGATCTCCTGGCTGACTTAATGGGATCAAATTGGGGCCAGATTGAGCATCAGGCACAGTTGGCACATCATCCACTGCACGATCATAGTTTTCAGGGGGACGGTCTAGTACAGCCCACCGCACCACAACCTCCATGAGTTGCAACTGGGTCTTCATAGCCGAAGTACCATAATTCTCCCAATTCAGTTGAGAATCAATTTGGATGACTCGTCTTGTGACGTTTGGTGGATGACCAATATTAAGCACTTCGGCAACTGTAATGTCGTCATCTTCATGGTAACCTAGCTTTTGTTTAGCCTTTGTAAATACATCACTCAAGGAGGGTCTACAAACGAATATCACGGGCACGTGTCGCATGTCAATGAACTTTGCATTTCCATAAGTATCTTCTTCCACATTGCCTCCATGACAAATGCTCAAAAAATTGTCCATCTATTTGAAACACATATTTAACATTTAGTGACCATTATTGATGGTTATTCCCTAATCACCACCCACTAATAATTACCTACTTACTAACTAATAACTACATACTAACCAACTAATAACATAATACTTAGTATAAAATCTGGACACCACCTCCCTTGTACGGGGAGGTTAGTAAAACCTACAAATTCATATCACTAAACAACTAAAATACTAACCATATTAGCTACATACCACATTTTAAAAAGAAATTTAAACAAAAATACTAATTAAAATACTAAATAATTGAGTAAAATTAACGATAGTGATAGCTGCGTGGGCTGCGACGGCTTGGGGAGGTGGCCGGCGGAGACGGTCGTGGGCGTGGGTGTCGGTGGAGGAGGAGGAGGAGGAGGGGAGGGCCAGCGGCGGGGGAGGAGGGGTCGGCCGGTGGCAGCGGACACGCGGTGAAGGTTGCTGGTGTGGGCACGGGAGGAGGCGGCAGCAGGGGAGGAGGGGCGAGCCGGCGGTGGGGCACAGGCGGGGGCGTTGGCACGACGGACGTGGGCGGGACAAGAGAAAGGAGAAGGAAAGGAAAGAAGAATGGGCCCGGTCGGTTTAAAGGGGTCGACGCCACAGATCTTGGCGCCGACCGCCTGTCACGTGGCCTGCAGAGTACAGGGGTCGGCGTCAAGAACTATGGCGCCGACCCCTGACACGTATGTAACACGCCATCGCTGGTGCTCGAGTCCTAGGCACCATTAATATTGGCGCCGGTCTGTGTTAGCTCGGCGTCAATGCTATTGGTACCGAGCTAGGGGTCCATTTTTTGAAATGAAATTGTAAAGGGCATATTTGTGCAAAAAGAACCGGAAAAGAGCTAAATTGCAAAAAAAGTTGGCCAGCAAGTCACTAGGCTGTGACCATTGCCACCCATTATCGACGAAATCATAATCTATCACTAAAAGTACAAAGTTGTTAAATTTTAAAATATTGTTTTATACTGGGAGTGAAAACCAGAATGTTAGATGCTACTAAGTTTTGGGACTGGGTGAGTTCTGTCTCCCGAGCTCCTGGGCTGGGCTGTGGTGACACATCATATAGGTTGTATAGATTGTGGCCCATGTAGCCTCATAGCTGTGTGAGTCAACCCACCAACGATCTCATGGGCCGGTGTTACCCAGCTGATGATGAAGTCATCTAAGCAACATCGACATAAGAAGGTATCCCCCGCTACAAGCTTCCGGATGAACGTAAGTACTCTCTACTCGGGCTTTGACACACATCAACACTTTAAACAGCACACCATCGATGATTGCATGTCCGACACATATATAGATAAGCTGCTGGTTACACAGGAATCGAGGTACTTGGTGTGTTTAGAGTGGTCTTGTTCTTGTGTCAGCTACGAAGGATCACCGACAACACAAATCAAGCCTGGAGACAACTAGCTAGCATATAGACGGGTTAGGACTTTAGGAGCCTGTCGATTTTTTTTATTAGTGAGGCCTCGTCGGTTGACATCTTGTGCCGTGCGTGACGCAAATTAATGCATCCACTAGTACATGACGAACATGTCAAGAGCGGCAACACCTCGGAGACCAAGCAGGGCCAACGGCAATAAGGCCCCTGCCTGACCGCTATACCACCAACAGTTGACACGTTCATCACGGTCTCTATCTCTATTATATTTAAGCACCAGTTTACATCGTCTTCTCAAATAAGCGAATAAATTTTCCCAAAATAAAATAGGGAAAAATAAAATAGAGGGTATATTTGTGTCATATAAAAAGAGATGGTATAAATATGTACTTATACTATAACTTGAAAATAAAAATATAATTATATTTAAATAAATATCTCATTTAATTAAGATATACCTATATGATATATAGAAACCGTAAGTGACAAAACTAAGACTACTCTGCACTGTAGCAAATACAATGTACCACACAAACGGAGACAGATGGTGACAAGGGTATTCATACAATGAAATGGATGATACTTGGATTAAAAGAAGCATATGCATAAAATTTCCTTCTCTGCCGAAGGTCCTCAAGACGAAGATACTGTCTGTAGGCGACAAGAACGAATGTTGAAGCTACGACGAACATGTGTGGAAAAGTCGAAAATGAACAACTTTAGCTTAAGGCGATGACGAAGGTCAAGCATAATGCTGAGTCGAAGAGGAAAAGACTAGTTAATCCCTGATGTTTTGTATTAGAATCTCCGATTCGATCCGTTCCAATTGCATTAGATTCATAATAATATTGTCCAAACAGTAAAGTACTAATTTACATCATATCCCACACTTTTATAATTGGGTAATAATTTAACTTATGTTTAAATAGATTCATCATTTTGATTAAAAAATAAGTATGATATTTTAACCTGGTTTTGATTCAGTTGTAACTTAGATTGTGGTGGAACTATTTATTTCTAATCAATCTGTCCCCACAAGAATAACATTAATTAACATAGAATATGTATATTACCACTATTTAGCCTCACAAAACTTGGGAAAATCATATCTTCATAACCATAACTCCGATTCTGTTGGTTCATGAATCTACGCTCTCGTAGTATCACGTAGATTATTCTTACGTGGTTTGTTCCTATGTTTAGTATGATGTTAATTTTGCCTATACCATGTTTGTTTGTATTGCTACGACTAGCAGCGAGATTCGGAATCACTTGAAGACCAAGTGGGTACATGGGAATCTTGAGTCTCATGCAAGTTGTGTCCTTGATCATTTTCCTTTACCTAATAAAGTTCTTGTTAAACCCTGTGACATGCTCAGGTTTATTTGATGGGACCCAATAGGTTTCCCTAGCATTGTTTATCCCCTACCTTGCAAACAAAAGCACTATTGGGTAGTTTTGCTATTATGATCATGTTCCAGTTATACTGTTTTTTTAATTATTGTTCATGACAAGATCATTGTGTTAATTAGAACATGAAGCGACCACCCGGGAAAATAGTGCTACCACAAGGTGACCTCCCTACACTACCACTCCCCTACTGCCATTGCCCCTTTCGGGTAAGGAAGTCTTCCACTAGCTTTCCTAATTAATCAGCCAAGGGCGTCCCATTAAACCCTTGTGGTAGCACTGTTTTCCCGGGTGGTTCTCCATGTTCCAATTAACATAATGATCTTATCATGAACAATAAATAACAACTGATAATAAAGGTATGAATAATATGTATCTCAATGCCCAAATCCACATATAGCACTAGCAAGTACTACCCAGAAAATTCAGTGGTAAACAAGGCATAAAGATAGACAAACTAGGGTAACCTATTAGGTCCCATCAAATTAACCTGTGCAGATCATTATGATTAATTAGAATATGAGTGGGTAAAAGAAGTGATCAAGGGCACACCTTGCCTGGGACTTGAGATTCCAGGTACCAACTTGCTCTTCAGGTGACTCGTGACCTCACTGCTAAACATAGCAATACAGACAAACATGGTATAGGCAAAATTAACATTACACCAAACATATGTACAAACTACATAATAGTAATCTATGCGTTGCTACGAGATCGTGAGTTCGAGAATCACTAAATTCGAAACTACGATTATTAAGCTATGAATTTCTTAAGTTATTTAACGCTTAGAATAGGTTAATCCAATTGAAAATTTTTAATTCAAGTTTCATGGCTAAACAGTTTTACTAGTTGATATACAATGTTAATACAAAATTATTGCAACTGGAATGACTTAATTTGGAGCTAAAATGAATTAACTATGAATTATACAAGTTTATGGAATTATTTTCATACGAAAAACCTATTTCTTTATTAATTTCTGAATATCCTAAGTGTCCTGGACTGCTCGCACAAAAACCCGAAAGTTCAGGGTGGATTCTGTAAGTTTCTGGGCCACGGCGCAATTACTTTATAAAGGATCAGGACTGCGGGTTGGTTACTAAATTCTCCAGGGGCTCTTTTGCAATACGAGCGAGTCGAAGGGGTACAGGTAATTCTCCCACATTGGATCCCCAGCCAAGCGTTTAGATTAGACCGAGATCATTACTTGACCAGTGCAGTATGTGCCACTAGATCAGAGATTCGTAGCCACGAACGAAGCGCTTCATCTGGTCAAATCCTGGCCCTTCATTCCAATCCGACGCTCCCTAGGTTACCCTCTCCCCCTGGACACAAACCGCGGCGGCGCACAAGGACAACACAGCGGCACGTCATGGCTGGTGCCCCCAGATTCCTCCACACATGGCTACACAACTCGAATCCCGTGGGTACTACGTGATGGGAAGACGCAGGTGAACACCAAAGAAGAATCTTACCAAGGGATGGGAGGGCGCAGAGACCCAGCGATGGTGAATGGCGGCGCCGCGGTGATTCTTTGGCTCCGGCGAGCAAATCCCTACACCGGAGAAGGCCTCGAAGTCAGGTAATCAACGTGCGAGCTCCCGTGGTTCTGATGAGGCCCCACAGGCACCTCGAAGCCAAGCCGTCACCCACGTAGAGACGGCCACCGACGAGCAGGCTAATTCACCAAGTTTGACGGCAACCTTGGCCGACTGAAGATGGAGCCAGGCAACGCCGCGACTGCTGTTTAAATAGGGGCAGGCAGCGAGGATCTCGGCTGGGGAGGATGGAGATCGGATCGCGGACGCCGTTGGCCAAACCTGCGCGATCTCCGCGCGGACCCTGTTCCTGGACGCGTTCTTTCCGCGGGGACGAAGCGCCTGACCACGTGGGTCCTGCTTTTCAGGGTCGGCAAGTGGGCGAGGGAGACGCACCCGCACGGGCCCCACACGTCAATGCTCCGGTGCCCCGTGAACGTGAGGTGGCGTGGCTGGGCAGCGGACCTCGATTGGCGGTGAGCTGGGGCGCGCACAGGGTGACAGCCAAGTCGCGAGCGCGTGTAGAGGTGGACCGCATGGGGATCTTGCCAGGGTTCAACAGAGCTCGGAAATCCTAGGTGCCGAGCGGGTTGTTGAGGAAGGGGATGAGCCTGACGAGGGGTGGCCCACCAGTCATTGAACGCAAGCATGGCACAAGAGGCTGGCGAGTGGGACCCACACGTCACTGTCCCCACGTGTGGAGGGCTGGCGCAAGAAAGCTAATGCAAAGCTGGCCGGTAGGTGTTGGGCTGAGAGATTAGGAATTCAGCCCAGCAGGAGGAAAAATTGTTTTCCTTTTTTTCATTCATTTCTATTTCTCATTTTTAATTTTCAAATCCGCTCTCAAATTTGGTTTTGGATCTCAAACTCAATTAAATGCACAATTATAAAAACCAGCATGAGATGCCATTATATTTGTATGTATATATTTAGTATTCTATTTTGCAAGTATTTCTAGCTTTGTATTTTTTTCACATATGTGATACACAAATAATCCTGAATGTGTGATCAAAGCTAGGAAGTTTAATTTAGAATAACAAAAAAATATTCATTATATATATACTTATATTTTGTGAAGAGTAGGGTTCAATATAAATAATTACCTTAGGTTGGATATATTCCTTTACAAGTATTTTATCAATATAGTTTATTCAACAAGTACCTCTAGTCTTACGATGGTTCTTTTCTCCCATTTTTTTCTTAGAAAACATTTTTATTTAGTTCCTGAGATGAATTTTCTCTAGATACCAAAATAGGGTTTTAAGGTGTTGCACAGCCTGACGAGTGTGGGGCGTCTGTGGAGTCCCCTGTGGAGCGTACTGAGCTGGGCGTGGTCCTCCTCCTGGACGAGCTAGTGTACCCTGGGGCGGCACGTAGCGAGGACGAACACTACTGCTACCCTACCCCTGTGCAATGGTCTTCCTCTTCAAGTCTCCCAGTTAAACACGCTTGTGTTCAATAGCGAGAGCTTTATCAAGCAGCCTCTGGAGTGATGGAAATGTGTGAGCAACCAGTGCGTACTATAGTGGCCCATTGAGTCCTTCGGTGAAGTGCTCTTGCTTTCTTTCATCGTCAGCCACCTTATCAGGAGCATATCTTGACAGCTGAATAATTTGTCGCGGTACTCACTGATAGACATGTTGCCTTGCTTCAATGACATGAACTCCTTCTTTTTAATCTTCATCAACCCAGCAGGAATGTGGTAGTTTCTGAATTGAGTGGTGAATTCAGCCCAAGTAATAGTATCAGCAGCATCATGGGCAGCAACATAAGAATCTCACCGATCAGCAATAGGACCAGTCAGATGACCTGAAGCATAGGGAACCTTCTCCCGATCAGAGCATTGGGCGATGTTTATCATCTTCTCAACTGACTTCAACCAGCCATCGGCATGCAGAGGATCTAGAGAGTTGGCGAAGGTATATAGGTGGCTTGTGGCTCATAAACGTGATATCCTGGCCCCTAGGATGGTGATGTTCTGGCCCAAGGCCTAATAGAATTAATAGAGTATCCACACGAACAAGGTGCATCTTCTTTTTCGGAAGCCTATCTCGAAAGAACCTCCAAGTTAAGCATGCTTGGCTTGGAGCAATTTAGGATGGGTGATCGACCAGGAAGTTTTTTTGGGTGCGCATGAGTGAGGACAAAGTGCGCACAAAAGACTCGTGTTGGTCTGTGGGGACGATATATGATCCTAGAGAGCTGCCAGAAGTAAGTACCACCGGTCCAGGGATTCGACGGGGTGTTACAATAAATTCTCGGTGCTTGTCCCGGGGTGGAACTGGTGGTGGTGGTGGTGGCAGTACTGCTTGCTGCTGTTGCACCCTCCTCTCCTGGCGTATTTCCTCCCTCTCTTGGCGTTCCTGCCGCATCTGTGCGTGCATATCCGCCATGGTGTCAGCCATTTGTTGCATTATCTGCATCTGGGCTGTAATAGCTAGGTCAGCTCCGGCTGGTGGAGGATTGGGAGGATTCATCTCTTCTTCTTGTTGTTGTGGTTGTCCATATATCCTCCGACTGTGTCGATTGGGGGGTAGATCAATTCCACCACCCTTCCTGGTATTGACCATCTGAGTTAGAAACATATGGTAAAAAAGAAAGGATTGTAGACAAGGCAAGTAATCACGAAGCATGTTACTTTGGCGGATTTATTATCTATGTGTGTCACCTACTAAAGCTAATACATTACCTTATGGTGGTACATGCTAAAATGCCCTCTTATACTGATTCAATCAATCAAAGAAGCAAATCAAGCATTTCATATGTGCGCCAGTAGAAGGTGAGACAGGATCAAACATTACCTTATGGATGTAGGATTCCAAAGTGAGAAATCCTCCTTGTCATAGAATAGAAAAGGTAAGAATAATCAGAGTAGAACAGTAGAAGGTGAGACAGGATCAGGATAAGCATAGAAAGAATCAGAGTAAGGTAAGTAGGTAAGGGTTTTGTCCATTTCTATCTAGGTTTTGTCCTACACTCAACATTTCCTCTCATACCACTTCTGTCACACCCGGATTTATGGGGATAAAGCCGGGTGCATCTCATATGTGCGCCAAGGAAGATCAACACATATAATTACAGAGTGCATAGATATAAATGTCATAAATATCATAAATGTAGTTATTACATAGCGGAAGTCTTACAAAATAAATGATAAATATAAAACGAACTAAATCTTATTTCTCTGGCGCCACAAAGCTAACTAGGAGACGCCACCTAGATTATGTCGAAATTCTCGCTGGGTAGCTCCTCTTGAACCACCTGTTCTTCTCTTATGGGGGGTGTGAGACAGCAAGGTAAGCTCACATACGTTCATAGCTCAACAAGTTGTGGGGAATAATGTGCATCAACTCACCAAAGGTGGGAGTTCATGTGAAATGCAAGGCTGATCAACAAAATAAAGGCTGAAGCTAAGCAGTTACTAAGTGTAAGTAAATACCAAACCATAGTAATAATAAATAAAAGTAATAATAAAATAATCCTAAATGCGATGCAAATGACAAATTGAATTTAATTCCATAAACTAGTCATGTGAGGGTCCGAGCTGCTCATAACTGTGAGCACGGCTAGTATACCAGTTTTACACTCTACAGAGGTTGAGCATCTTTACCCACAAGTCATGTTACCCATCTGCCAAGAGATGGCCAATCTCATACACATCTACCGAGGAGGCGAGGCAGGGTAACAGTACGAGGCCTTTACAAAGTTCCACTAGTTTGAGAAAACCCGCTACAGTTTATAGGAAGCTCTAGTGCAGGGATCCCTCGCCTGACCACCATCATATCAAAATCAACCCGAGGACCTCCCCACACTGACCACTCCCCTACTTCCCTTGCCTCTATGGGGTAAGGTAGTCATCCACAAGCTTTCCTAGTTAATCAGCCAAGGGCGTCCCATACCACCCTTGTGGTAGCACTGTTTTCCCGGGTGGTCGCTCCATGTTCCAATTAACATAATGATCATAACATGAACAATAATAATAAACTGATAATAAAAGTGTAATTATGAATAATGTATCTCCATACCCAAAACCACATAAAGCAATAGCAAATACTACCCAAAAAGTTTAGTGGAATCAAGATATAAAAATAATCAAACTAGGGTAACCTAAAGGGTCCCATCAAAATTAACCTATGCAGATCATTATGATCAATAAGAACTTGACTAGGTAAAAAGAAGTGATCAAGGGCACAACTTGCCTTCAACGAGCTCCTGCTGAACCTCTGGATCCTCAGTGGCTGGCTCGTCTACTCGCATCAATACAAACATACATGATATAGCATAAATTAACATCACACCAAACAATAGATCAGAATGCATAGTAGTATTCTACGCTGCGTATCGAGATCGTAGGAACAAGAATCACTAAATTTGGAGTTATAGTTATTTGGTTATGAATTTATGAAGTTCTTAAGCACTTAGACTAGATTAATTCAAATGAAAAATTTTAATTCAAGTTTCGTGGCTAAACAGTGTTACTAGTTGATAGAAAATATTAAATTAAAATTAATGTCTCTGTTCTCACTCTGGATTCCATTTAGAACGACTTTGGAGCCTTTTCCACCTTTACTAGGTGTTCGATCCTGCCTTCGTACTATGGTCTTTAGGATTTGTTCGCTTGTTTGTTGCACTAGAAGGTGCAACCCTAGAATTACATTTAAAAATTTTTAAGGGATACACATTCTTTGTAGTCTGCTTTAAATAATCATCATGAAAATGAAATTGTAACACCCCAAGGTCCACATACACCCCGAGGTGCTACTTGTTGATTACTTGTTCTCAAATACTATAAATTAAGAACAAGGCAACGCAAAAAATGTTAATGGTTAAAGACCTTCGTCCTTCGAAGCATTATTTCCCTTAGGGTATAATGATCTTCAGATGAAGGTCATGAAGGGCATACCTTCATCGTTTCAATATGTAAGAATATAAACACGGATATAGAAGAAAACATGAATAATTGTATCAAGTCATCATATTATTCACATTATTATTATATAATCATGGACAAACGTTAGTAATATCAAATTACATTTATACCTTCGGCTTGACAAAAGGCAAAAGTCCAAGAATGATGTGTGAGCGATTACAAGTCAGCGTGAACAATACGGTGTTACTGTTCATCTATTTATAGGCACAGGACGCAGCCTAAGTAAAATTACATTTATGTCCCTGACATTTTCTATTAGTCAAAAGGTAATCTGTCGAGGACTGAGCAGTCTTTTCCTTTTAAGTCAGTTTCATCCTTCATCATCATCCTTGTGCTAAGTCGAAGCTTCTCATTCCACAGCTTCGGAACTAGTTCATCCTTCTTCCAGATTGTGCCTTTCATACCATGTACACCTTCATCTCAAAGCTGAAGCTTGCCGTGACAGAATTTTATACTGGAAAGCATGTTAGTCGTGTTTTTGAGGACCTTCGAAGACGAAGGCCCCCAACAGTAGCCCCTCGCAGTATTAATTTGTTGTTTAACAAATTCAGACTGCGACATGAACGAAGGCCTTTAGCCGAAGGTTCGAAAAAACACCTTCCCTTCGCTAGAATATCGAAAGTCAATGATAAATGGGGCCCACCAAGTTGCAATGCACTAGTCATATAAATAGAAACCCACAACGACAGCATTTGTTGTGCCATTTCAGTTGCTTGTACTGTTTTCTCAAATTTTAATTCTCTTGCTAACAGCTCTCGCTTGATTTGCGAGCTTCGTGATATACACAAGTGCTTGTTGAATGTCTGAAGAGAAGAAGATGTCTGAGGAGAAGAAGGTTGTGGACCCTGCTCTTGCTGGGTTTTACAAAGCTATGGAAAAGACAAACACAGAGAAGATCACAAACGAAAAAATGGCAGGTTTGTCTGAAGATTCTAATGATAGTGATGAATATGATGTGGAAAGTGGGGATGAAGATTTCGAAGATCGGCCCTGACGGCCAAGCCATACCATCTTCAGAAAGTCGTCTATCAAACAGGGCCATATTGTTGCCATGAAGGGGAGATATTTTCGTGACATGTCTATTGTGAGAGTTGGGGGAGACAGCGCCGCCCCTGCGCCAGAAAAAGATGAAGTTGTTATTTATAGAAGTTTTATGAAAGCAGGTCTTCGATTCCCTTTGAGCATATATTTGGTTGAAGTTTTGAAAACATTTGAAATCTAATTTCATCAAATCACTCCCGAAGCTATAATTAGAATGGGTATTTTTCTTTGGGCCGTGAGAAGCCAAGGGCTGGAGCCGAGCGCGAAGTGGTTCTGCAACATGCATGAACTTCTGTACGAGACGAAGGCCACTGGTAAAGAGCAATATCACAACAACTTCAGTTGTTATGGCTTCGTTCCTCGCTCCGATGTATGTTACCTCATTCCAACATTTCAGAAAAGGTGGCCCGGGGCCTAGATGGAGGAATGGTTTTATGTCAAGAATAATCTGATTGAAAGGGAAGACATAAAGGGGATTATCCAATGCCTCATCTGGTCTCGCTTTGGCCTCTGAAGACCGACTACTACACTTGAAAATGATACCGAAGCATGCCAGAAGGCTTTCAACAATGTCCGTGCCTTCATTGGCACAAGAGACCTGGTTCAAGAGCACATAGCCTACAGGGTATGGCCACTTGTGGAAAATTGGGAAATGCCGAAGGAGATTGCTGCTGGGTCCAGTTAGGGTGGATCGGTTTACTTGAAATACACCTTCAGGTACATAGACCGATTTGACGACCAAACGACGATTGGCTGAAATGTATTGAGGCAACTAGCGACGAGTTACTTGGGGCATACACTAGAGCCGAATATGATGCTTTGACCTCAGCCTTCGGAGGTTGTGGTAAGAAAAGTTTGAACAGAGTTTTTGATGTGATTGGTTTCATATACCCTGATTACTGCTACCCCTAGCGAAAGCAGGGAAAAAAGAGGAAAATTGCCGCTTCGGCCATCTCTGCTGTGCCGAAGGGCAAAAAGATCAAGGTTTTGACGCACCAGCCGAGATACATTGAGACGACCACACTGCCGAAATTTTATGAAGGAGCATGTTCCACTGTTAAAGCAGAACAAGCTGCTCCTGTCGCCCGAAGTGCCGAAGAATCGGCAGCAGTAATAAAGGTTTCTGCAGCCGAATCGACTGAAGTGCCGATACAAACTACTGAAGCTGAAGAAAAGACAACCGAGAAGCTAGACCGAGAGGAAAAGACAGGACCGCTAGAGACAGAATTGCCGAAGGTGGCAAAAACTCCCGCAATTACCCCCAAGAGGAGAAGAATGGCAAGCGTGCCGGACGCTGTCATGGAGACGACAAGGTCACTAACTCCTACCCCTATGAAGAAAGTTGCCGAAGCTGTTACGGCTCGTGCTAAAACCGAAGCTGGGCCCTCAATGCCCACAGAGGCAGAGCCTGCTGCAACTGAGCAGATGGCTGAACAAGAATTTCTAGATGCTAGCATAGCTCTAGAGAAGAATGTGGCCAAAAAAGCCAAATCCCCTGCTCCCGAAGCACCGTCCGAAGATCTTGACTATATTATTCGACATGCTTCGGGAAAAGACTATCTAAAAAGAAATTGCAGAAGCCAAACACTATGCCCAAGAACTGAAATACCCGAAGGGGCCCTAGTGTTCAACGACACTGACGAAGATGATTTCCTATACTGTCTGCCAGACAACAAGGAAATATCCGTCTGCCGGGAGATGGCCAGAAATATGGGATTTCCGAAGCTCGAAGCTGGTCTCTCCGTCATGTCAAAAGATGACCTTGCAGACAGCCTTGCATACAACAGTCTGAAGGTATGAAAGTGATGAACTTAAAAATAGATTATCTTGCCTTGTATTCTCGTGCTGATTCTATGTTCTTGCAGGGCTTAATTCTTAGCAACGATTTGAGGGCGCAAAAGAATGCTGAAGATGAAAGCTGTGTGATGGCCCTCGGCAATCTTCGATTAGAAGTTCTCAAGCTGAGAAATGAAGCCTTGGAGAAGGATAAAATTCTACTTTCATTGGTGGATAAAGTGAAAGAAGATGAAGCAAAATTTTACACTCAATCCAAAACTTATAAAGCCGAAATTGAAGACTGTTGGAACTTGCTCACAGGCGCAAGATGATCCAACGGGGAGATGTGGTGATGCTAACAGGGTTTCTGCACGTGATGGCAATAGCTCTGTTCATCTAGCCTCTCAAGGGCACTGTGCGGGGGTATTTATAGGTATCTGAGTGCCTAGCGTCCTGTGTTAAGGACGCATGTGCCCTCAGACACCTAGGTTATCCCTGGAATATTCCCATAAAGCGGGGTTACAGACCGTAATTAAAGGGATGCCTTTACAAATTAGGCCTGTAATGCGCAGCGGCCACGCAGGGCCTGTTACAATGGGCCGTGTGGTCGTGGGCCTCCATGCTGGACGAGGTCGCAAGATGGGACGACCTCGTCACAGGTCCTCGTCCGGTGACGTATGGGACGAAGGGTGAGCCTACCCGTTGTCTTGTCTCCGTTGGTCCAACGATTACGGCGAAGGCATCGAGCGAAGGGTGGAGTCTTCGCCTTCGCCCCAACATTTGCCCTCTGAGGGACCAGTTCGACTAAGTCATCTGGTGCCGAAGACGTCGCTAGATGGCGGAGACGCTGCCCTCGCTCGAAGTGGTTCCGCGGGGGTTTTTGACATGACCATTGATTGACACCGTACTGTTGGACTACGGGTTTCCCGAAGCGCCGCGCCCTGTGTATAAAATGGGGCGGGGGGTGACACGTTTTGAACTTTATCTTTCCGCGCTCCGTGAAAACCCTAGCCGCCTTTTCCACCTTCTTGCTGCTCGTCTGCCCTCCTTGCTCTTGTTCGCCGGAGATCTGGCCCGAGTGAAGCAGACCGCCCGCCGCCGCCGACGGTACGTAGCGATGCCGACCTCTTCTTCTTCTGCTGCAGCTACGCCGCCGGCCGACGCGTCGTTTGAGGAGACGCTGAGCACTGTGGCGGCGGAGGAGTTGCGCGCCGGCGATACGGTGGATTTCGGTGTGTCGCGGATGTCCTCGGTCCGCGTGCAAGATATGCAGCGGCTTGGTTACTTTGGCGGCGGAGTCGCTCGTGTCCCGGGGACGGAGGAGGTCCCTGAGCCGGAAGGCGAGTTGGTTGTGTTCGAGGCGTTCTTTACCGCTGGTCTTCGCCTGCCTGCGCACAGATTTGTGGGAGAAGTCCTGCGCAGATTTAACGTCCAGATTCATCAGCTGACTCCGAATGCCGTGGTGGCTCTGTCGAAGTATGTCTGGGCGACGACTTCGTACGGCGGACAGCCATCAGTCGAAGTCTTCGCGAAGTACTATTGCCTGCATTGGCAGAAAAGGATGATCGGAAATGAGGTTGCCCAGTTTGGGTCCTGTACATTTACGCCGAAGACCGGCAAGACCTCGATGGAGGTAGTTGAGTTGGTTCCTTGCGCCCGTAATAAGTGGGGCAACTGGCATGAGTTTTGGTTCTACGTTGCAGAGGGCACAGTCGAAGACCATCCGGGGCTCCCCGTGGCCGAGATGTGCTCGCATTATTACTCAGCATACCCGCCGTTTGAAGTGGCGGAGGAGGATGCGGACGAAGGGCCCTTTGGTGCGCCGCCGGCCTGAGCAGCGGGCGCGATTTGGTTGAGGAGTTTGTGGCGTACGGGGTGTGGCCTTTGGCACATGGCTGGGCGTTGGGCGAAGTATGCCCTCGCCAGATGCCTTCCCATGGTGGGAAGCTGGTGCGAAGTCCCGCCTTCGCGCTGGATTTGCATAGCCGCGATCCAGCCGCCTTTGTGCGTGAGGCGGAGGATGGGGCGGTGCGGATCGTCGGTCGGTACGTGATGAGGACAGAGGGCCAGCGTAGCTGGGATATTCACGGGTCTAATGACCGCTTGAACAGGGTTTTCGAGTTGAACCGTCTGCCGTATGGCGGTTATCCCGTCCAAGACGATGTGGATCGTCGCGGGAAGAAGGTGGTAGAGACTGGAGACGACCCCGCGCCGGCGGCCGCCCCATCCTCTAAGAAGAGGAAACTAGGTATTGCTATGGGAGGACTGGGGGTGTCTGATTGTTTTGCTAGGGAATTGATGAGGACATGCGCGGCCCCGGGGAGAAGGATGTCTTCGCCCGAGCTCCGGGAGTCTTCGGCGCGGATGCTGAGGGTTACCGGGGGTTGGTGGCCTAAGAATGTTCCTATTCCCCGCGCGGCCGGCGAAGACTTTTTTACGTCTCGCATGGTTCGTGACTGGAAAGTGTTTCCTTATGGGCGGAATATTGCTGCTGTTGTGTTGGCAGTGATGGACAAGGATCGTCAGGGAGCTGCACAGAAGCGCCAGGCGGTCGTCAGGCTTCATGAGGCTAGGCCGAAGAGGCCGTGGGGGACTGCGAAAGCTGCTGCCCCCGGCGGAAGCCAGCCGCCGCTGGCGGCGAAGTCGGCCGTCCCTGCATCCAGCAGGGCGCCGGAGGCTGCGAAGGCGACTGCCGCCGGTGGTTCCAAGTCTGTGAAGGACGCCCCTGTGTCCAGCAGGGTGCCGGAGGCTGCGAAGGCGACCCGAGAGTTTCCGCCGCCGGGCAAGCGCGTCGCCGACTTCGCCACCGACATTAGTGTGGAAGATTATCTTGTTGGTAAGTCGCTGGCTCGAGTTTTTTTAAAATCTGTTGATAAGTTGCAGGGTCGGACGAAGGCCAACTTGTTGTTGTTCCGCCTGCCGTGGCGACCGCGGCGGCTGCCGTGGTGCCTAGGGTGAAGGGCAGTGCTCTTAGTGCCGGTGGTGAGATTCCGGCACTCACTGCCGTCAGGGACGAGGCAGGTGCTGTGTCCTGCCGGCTGAAGGAGCTGAAGGATGCACTAAGTCAGATACGTTGAGCTAGACTTCGGTTTTTTACCGGCTTTGCTGGGGCTGTGGTCTTATGTGTGTCTTGTAGGCGGCTGACTTCGCTGACCGCGCGGTGTCGGGGGCCCTGACGGCAGTTGTGTCTGCCGAAGTCGAGAGACTTCGGACGCAACATGCTGACGCTGTCCGCGAAAAGTCGGCCGCCGACAGCAAGTGCCGCAAGCTGGCGGATAAGGTGGCCGTGCTGGAGGGTGAGAGGACTGACCTCCGGCGCCAACTGGTGGAGGAAAGGAAGGAGGCTAATGAGGCCCTCGCCAAGGCGCAGTGTGCGCAAGCGGAAGCCAATTTGGCGCGGGTGGAGGGCAGTCTTGCCAGGCAGCGCGCCGAGGAGTTGGAGGGGTGGCTCAACGCTCTGCAGGCCCGTGTGGAGAGGGCCAAGGCTTCGACGCGCTCGGAGGCTGAGCGGACACACAAACAGCTTGTGGATTCATACCATGAGCTGGGCGCGCGGACCGCTGACTTCGAAGTGCCGGACCGAGAGCCCGGACTTCGCTGCTTCGAGTGGATACAGGAGGAGTTGCTGGCGCTCCCCGCCATCGTGGAGGGGTTTATGTCCTATGCCTCCCTGGTCACATGCGAGGGGGCGATGAACGCGCTATCTCGCGAAGGGTGCCGGCACTATGCGGTCTTCGACCAAGCTGATGAGGATTTCGACCGCGATATTTACAAGGTTGAGGACCCTGTGGTGAAGGAATCCGTGGGAGCCCTCTACGACCGGATGTGGGGCCCCCACGGTCTGGAGGTGGTCAGGGAGCGGGCTGAGACGGCGAGGGGTCAGGTAATGTTTGGCTTTTGTTTGGTGTTTGTTGAATGTGGGTTAAATGTGGGTTTGCTGAATCTGTGTGCTGTGTCTCAGGCGGCGCGTGGCGAGAGGGTGGACGACTTCGGGGCTTTGAACAGCGTGCAGCCTGACTCGGAGTCGAACCCGATGGTGGCTACGTCCGAGACCGCCCCGGAGCTGCCCCCGGAAACCGTCGAAGGTGTTCCCGATGCTCCCGCAACCACTGCGGCCGGCGGAGGCCCGTCGCCAACTGCCGCGCCGAGGGCTGAGGATCCTGTGGAGATGGCGGCGGAGCCAGCAGCGGAGGATCCCGCGACGGCTGGGTCTTCGCAGGTGGCTTAGTGGGTGTGGGTAGTTAGGGAATTTTGGATATGTTGCTGAACCTTGGTTCCTGCGTAGGTTCAAGATTTTGGGCCTGCGCACGCAACCGCTACTGCTAATTTTTTGGCGGCTTCGACCGTGGATGATGGGAATAAATCGGATGAGTCTGCATCTAAGTTTTCTGATTTTCGTGACTCTGGGAGCTTGGTTGAGTGGACCGAAGAGTCGTCGGATGAGGACTTGGACTATTTTGCGGCCTTAGATGTGGCAGCAGCGGAGGCTTCGCCGCATGCTGCGGATGCTGAAGTTGTGCCTGGTTCGAGTGCTGGGCGTAGGCGGCGAAGGGCGGTTGCGAAGCGTAGAGTGAGTGAGGTGGACGGTGGTCGGCTTCGTGTGAGTAGGGCTGGTAGGCAGGAACGGCTGTCCTTGCCGGCCGCTGTGAGTGCAGGTGAGGGGGAGCTGCGAAGTCTTTTTGTGGGTGAGGAGCTAAGGATAATGCTGTTTAACTATAGGGAGATGGGAATTATTCCGAAGGTTGAGCCGATGTAAAGTGTGATGCCCTCGCTTGTAGATATGTAATAGCTTGTATGATGAAGTTATGTGCCTTCGGCTATGCTCATGAAGGTGTTACGTGCTTGGTCTGGTTTGTTTGTTATGTTGCGCTGGTGCGCATCTAGTCGGTCTTTGCGCGGACGGTTTGGTGTAGTCGTTTTCGCACTTGTTAAGCTTCGTCCGGCTGCACCCTTAGGCGACTGTTGCACGGATAGTCTTCGCGGAGGACTTCAATTTTTCGCACTTGTTGTGCTAGCCCGGCTGCACCCTTAGGCGACTTCTGCACGGATAGTCTTCGCGGAAGACTACGATTTTTCGCACTTGTGCTAGTCCGGCTGCACCCTTAGGCGACTTCTGCACGGATAGTCTTCGTGGAAGACTTCGATTTTTCGCACTTGTTGTGCTAGTCTGGCTGTACCCTTAGGCGACTTCTGCACGGATAGTTTTCGCGGAAGACTTCGATTTTTCGCACTTGTTGTGCTAGTCCGGCTGCACCCTTAGGCGACTTCTGCACGGATAGTCTTCGCGGAGGACTTCGATTTTTCGCTCTTGTTGTGCTAGTCCGGCTGCACCCTTAGGCGACTTCTGCACGGATAGTCTTCGCGGAAGACTTCGATTTTTCGCACTTGTTGTGCTATTCCGGCTGCACCCTTAGGCGACTTCTGCATGGATAGTCTTCGCGGAAGACTTCGATTTTTCGCACTTGTTGTGCTAGTCCAGCTGCACCCTTAGGCGACTTCTGCACGGATAGTCTTCGCGGAAGACTTCGATTTTTCGCACTTGTTGTGCTAGTCCGGCTGCACCCTTAGGCGACTTCTGCGCGGAGTTGTCGCACGCGAGGGTGGCTGATGCTGGGCCTCGCGGTGACTATGTATTGGTCGAATGTCGAAGACCGTCGGCGCGGTCTTTTTTCGACGTAGATTTTGCGGGGGATTTTGCACTTGTATATTACATGACTCCGCCTCGTTAAAAACCTCACCCCTGGGAGGAAAAGAGTGCGGGCCGGAATAAAAATTGTCTTTGCGAATTACAAGGGTGAGCTGGCCCTGATGAGTCAAACAAAAAATTTGCGGAGATTATCGATGTTCCAGGAATGCTCCAAGTCTTCGCCGTTTGGCGTTGTGAGCCTGTATGCGCTGGGGGAGGCCTTCGTCTTGACAATGAAAGGGCCCTCCCACTTGGGCTCTAGCTTGCCCCTGGACTCTGTTTGAGCTGTCCGGACGAGTACGAGGTCCCCTTCGCTGAATTCCCTTGGGATGACTGCCTGGTCGCGCCATGCCTTTGTCTGGGCTTGGTGTTTGTCCAGAGCTTGTAGGGCGAAGACATGGTCTCCGTCGATGAGGTCCTTCAAAGTCGGCTCGTCTACGTCTGGGACGGCCGACACGGCTGTCCGAGGCGACCCATGCTTTATTTCTTGCGGAGTCATGGCCTCCGATCCGTATAATAGGCGGAAGGGGGTGAACCCAGTCGCCCTGCACTCAGTTGTATTCAGTGCCCAGACCACTTCGGGTAACAGGTCGGGCCACTTGCCTTTTTTGTCGTCGAGGAGCATTTTCTTGATGGTTGTGAAAATTTTGCCGTTGGCGCGCTCCACGACTCCGTTGGACTGGGGGTGGTACACGGAGGCGAAGGCAAGCTTGGTGCCGATGGAGAAGCAGAAGTCTTTGAAATCTTGGTTGTCGAACTGCTTGCCGTTGTCAACCGTGAGTTCGGACGGTACTCCGAAGCGACAAACAATATTTTGCCAGAAGAATTTCTGGGCTGTCTTCGATGTGATGGTGGATACTGCCCTCGCTTCGATCCATTTGGTGAAGTATTCAACGGCGACGAAGGTCAACTTGAGGTTCCCCTGAGCCGTGGGTAGGGGCCCGGCAATGTCTAGGCCCTAGCGCTGAAGGGGCCACGTGTGGGCGATCAGCTTCGTGAACTGCGAGGGGCGCCCCGAGCGTGGGGAAAATTTATGACAGGCTTCGCAGGATCTGACGACCCGATTTGCGGCGCAAATAATGGCGGGCCAGAAGAAACCTTGGCGAATCACCTTTGCCGCTAGGGCCCTTGGCCCCGCGTGGGAGCCGCAGGTCCCCTTGTGGACTTCGCGCAGGATTTGGACGCCTTCGGCCTCGGTGATGCACTTAAGCATCGGTTGACTGACCCCCTTCTTGTAAAGTTGGCCCTCGATCAGTGCGAAGTCCCGGCTTCGATGGTGGAGGCGCTTGGCCTCATTTCTATCGATTGGGTGATAGTACCCCTGCAGGTACACGGTTATTGGCGCCCGCCAGTCTTCGGTCATGATGAGGTTGATTATGCGGTGGCCCTCGCTGTCGTTGGTTATTTGGAGCCCTTCAGGGCTGCGGACGACTGGCGTGCCGATGACGTGGTAGACCACGTCGGAGGGTAGGGCTTCACCCCTGGCGGCTGCCTTGGCCAATGCGTCAACTTCTTCATTCTTTGCCCGGTCCACATGCTGCAATGTGAATCCCTTGAATTGTCTCTCGAGACTTCGGATGGCCGCGAGGTATTGCATAAGAGCGGGGTCCTTTGCTGCATAATCTTTCTCGACCTGGGCGGCGACTACTTTGGAGTCTGTTCGGACTATGCAGGTGGTGACACCGAGGGCTCTTAGTTTGCGAAGGCCGAGGATGACAGCTTCGTATTCTGCTATGTTGTTTGTGCATCTGTCAGATTCCAGAGCGAAGCTTAAGCGTGCCACGTATCTGTGCTTGACCCCGGTGGGTGAGGTGATGACTGCAGCAGCGCCTGCCCCCGCATGGCACCAAGCGCCGTCGCAGTGGATTGTCCAAACTTTCTCTGCAGATGGGTCCAGCTGTGTTATTGGCCCGGTCCAGTCGACGACGAAGTCTGCTAGAACTTGTGACTTGATCGCCGTCCTGGGCTCAAAAGTGATGTGGTAGCCGGAGAGTTCGGCCGCCCATTTGGCGATCCGTACCGATGCCTCCGGGTTTCTGAATAATTCGCCGAGTCCCCTATCTGAGGTGATGCGGACCTTGAATGCTTCAAAGTAGTGGCACAGTTTGCGCGAAGACGTGACAACAGCATATGCAATCTTTTCGAGTTCTGTCATGTTACACTTTGACGGTGTGAGCACTTCGAAGACGTAATAAACTGGGCACTGTCTGATCACGCCCTCTACTGTCTGCTCCTGAACTAGTGCCGCGCTGACCGCGTGCGGCGAGGCCGCAACGTAAAGCAACAGGGGTAGCGAAGAGTCGGGGCTTGTAAGAACCGCCAACTCCAATAGGTACTGTTTTAGTGAGGCAAGGCCACCGCCTGCTCTGGTCCCCAAGCAAAGTCTTTTGCGCCGCTGAGTGTTTTGAGGAAGGGAAGACTTCGCTCAGCGGATTTGGAGATGAATCTGTTGAGGGCGGCCAATCTGCCCGTCAGACGCTGGACCTCTCTTGCTGACTGCGGGGGCGTCATGTTGATGATGGCCTGAATTTTGGTTGGGTTGGCCTCGATGCCGCGGTGTGCTACCAGGTAGCCCAATATTTTCCCTTGGCGAACGCCAAAGACACACTTTTCCGGGTTCAGGCGAAGTCGTGCGTCTCGCATGTTCGCGAATGTCTCGGCGAGGTCAGCGAGACGGTCCTCCTTGCTCCTGCTGGCGACAACGATGTCGTCCACATATGTGAATATATTTCTGCCAACTTGCCCCTCGAGCACAGTTTTGGTAAGCCGGGAGAAGGTGGACCCGGCGTTCTTGAGTCCCTCCGGCATTCTGATGAAGCAATATGTGCCGAAGGGTGTTATAAAACTGGTGCTAGCCTTGTCTTCCTCCTTCATGTATATTTGGTGGTAACCGGAGAAGCAGTCGAGGAGTGACATGACTTCGCATCCGGTCGTGCTATCGACTATTTTGTCGATCCGCGGCAAAGGGATGTTGTCCTTTGGGCAGGCCTTGTTGAGACTGGTGAAGTCGATGCACATTCGCCACTTGCCGCTCTTTTTCTGCACCATCACAACGTTGGAGAGCCTCGTGGGGTAAGCCACTGGCTCGATAAATTTGGCTTCCAGGAGGCGGTGTACCTCTGCCTTGGCAGCCTCTATCTTCTCGTCTGACATTTTGCGAAGCCGCTGTTTTTTCGGTCTCACCGAAGGGTCGATTCCCAAGCTGTGCTCAATTATGGATCGGCTGACCCCGACCAGGTCGAGGGCTGACCAAGCGAAGACGTCTTTGTTCTTGGACAAGCAGCAGAGGAGTTTCTCCTCTTCTTGCGAAGTGAGGTCTTCGCTGATGGTGACTGTCTGCTTGGGCATGGCCTGGTCGAGGGGAACAGTCTTGGTCCCATCGTTGCTCTGCAGCTGTGCCTTGTGCTCTTTGTCGGTTGGGCTGACGGACGCAGGGACTTCGCGCTGGGCCGTGAGGCAGTGCACATTTCTTTGTCCGGGGACGAAGTCCCGCTCTATGTTGCGCGCAGTCTGTTGATTGCCATAGACCGCAATGGCGCCTAACGGACCTGGTATCTTCATGCACAGGTACAGTCCGTGAATGGCTGCCTCAAACTTGTTGATAGAGCCCTGGCCCATGATGGCATTGTACGGATACACCATATCGACGATATCAAAGGTTATTTGCTCACTTCGGGCAATGGGTGCTACACCGAAGGAGAGAGGCAGTTCTATTTTGCCGACAGGAAAAGTGCCCTTGCCACCGAAACCATACAATGGGTTGTCCGAAGGCTTGAGCAGGCTGTGGCTTATGCCCATGCGGTCGAAGCCATGGAGGAAAATGATGTCTGCTTGACTGCCATTGTCGACTAGGACTTTGTGCAGGTCCCAGCCTGCCACACTGCAGTTGATAACCATGGCGTCGATGTGGGGGGCGCTGCGCAGGTCGACGTCTCGTGCGTCGAAGGTTAGCGGTACATGGGACCACTTTGTCTGCACGACTGGGCCGGTGATGGCGATGTGGTTGATGCTGCGGTAGTGGTCCCGCTTCTGCCGCTTTGTGTCGAAGTCGGTGCTGGACCCCCCAGTGATCATATGAATGACTCCGCGATACGGCTGATCGGCGAAGTCTTCTTGTTTTGGGGCGTGGGGGTGGGGGATGTTCTGATGTTGCTGGTGTGGAGGTGGGGGTGGGGGAGGTACGATTTGTACTTCCTGGTGGTGTTGGTATGCGTGGTGCGGTGGATGCGGGGTGGGGGCGTGGATGTATGGTGGAGGGGGTTGCTGATAAGTGCGCGCGACAACTCTGGGGTTGTCGGCTGGCTGCGCCCGTGCCATCCTGTCTTTGGTGGCCTTCGTTTCTGGGCAGTCTTTGGTTTGGTGAGCGCAGTCTTCGCCATGAAAAAGATAGTAGAATCGGCGCGGCGGCTGCGCACGCCCCCGACCCCTACCGCGAGTTCCGTTTCCGCGGCCCTGGGGGGGATACTCCTGGCGGCGAGGGGCGTCAGCTGCGGGGTGCTGGTTGGCGATGTTGTGCACTTGCTTCTGATTGCGGCTGTCTCGACCGGAGTCTGGCTGCGGAGTCCTCGTCCACGTGCGGCTGGACTGTGGAGCATCTTTGGGTTTCCTCTGAGACTCGACCTTGCGCTGGTGGAGCTCTTCGGATTTGGCATATTTTTCAAATAGCTGATATAATTCCTGGAGGTTCTTGGGTGGGTCCCTGATGCAGTGGCTGTAAAGGACGCCGGCGCGAAGGCCACTGATGGCGTAGTGGATGGCGATCTGGTCATCAACTGATGGCAGCTGTGACTTGAGTGTTAGAAACTTGCGGTAATACTCCCGCAGAGTCTCTTTTTCCAGCTGCTTGCAGAGTGAGAGTTCGGCCAAGGCATCGTTGTCTGGGCGGTACCCTTGGAAGTTGAGTAAGAATTTGTCCCGGAGGCTTCTCCAGGAGTCAATGGACAGCGATGGCAACCTGGTGAACCAGGTGAGAGCTGGGCCTTCGAGGGCGATGATGAAAGACTTGGCCATTGTGGCGTTGTCCCCTCTGGAAGATGCAACGGCGACCTGATAACTCATGATGTACTGTGCTGGGTCTGTGCTGCCATTGTACTTGGGATAGGTCCCTGCCCGGAAGTTGGCAGGCCAGGGTGTCACTTGCAGATGTGGCACCAGGGGACTTCGCTCGTCGAGGTAGTTGACCCCTTGAAATGGCGCGGTGTGTGGGAAGGCGAAGTGCGGGTCTTCCATTTACGTGCGCTGTTGCAGGGGTGGCCCGTGCTGCAGGCCGAGGTGGCCTTCGCGTATGTCTTCTGGTTGTGCGCGCTGTTGCAGGGGTGGCCCGTGCTGCAGGCCGAGGTGGCCTTCGCGCTGCATCAGCGCGATCTCCCGCTCGAGGTCCTGGGCCTTTTGCTCTTCATCGCGTATCATTTGCCGCACCTTGGCTAGTGCGGACACGCGCTGGCGCTTGGCCTCCAGTATCTCTTTTTGCCTCTGGAGATTGCGGTTCTTGAGGCGCAGGGCGCGCAGCTGTAGCTGTTCTTCCGCTGAAACGCCGAGGACTTCACCGTCCTCGGTGAGGTCCGCGCCCTCCGGTGGGGCGAAGCCTGGGGGAGGTTGCGGTTGTCCTTCAAGGCCGCAGGTGCGGAGAGCGTCGTCTTCGCAAGTGCGGAGAACGTCGTCTTCAGCAGCCTCTTAGTGGGTGGAGTGGGTGAGTGCGAGGGCCTTGCCCTTTTTTGCGGCCAGCAGTGCTGCCTTCGCAGCCTCGTCAGCCTTCGAGCTAGCTTTCTTGGGTGCCATCGCGGGTGGTTTTTTCGTAGCACGAACGGTGGGCACCAAATGTTGGAACTTGCTCACAGGCGCAAGATGATCCAACGGGGAGATGTGGTGATGCTAACAGGGTTTCTGCATGTGATGGCAATAGCTCTGTTCATCTAGCCTCTCAAGGGCACTGTGCGGGGGTATTTATAGGTATCTGAGTGCCCAGCGTCCTGTGTTAAGGACGCATGTGCCCTCAGACACCTAGGTTATCCCCGGAATATTCCCATAAAGCGGGGTTACAGACCGTAATTACAGGGATGCCTTTACAAATTAGGCCCGTAATGCGCAGCGGCCACGCAGGGCCTGTTACAATGGGCCGTGTGGTCGTGGGCCTCCATGCTGGACGAGGTCGCAAGATGGGACGACCTCATCACAGGTCTTTGTCCGGTGACGTATGGGACGAAGGGTGAGCCTGCCCGTTGTCTTGTCTCCGTTGGTCCAACGATTACGGCGAAGGCATCGAGCGAAGGGTGGTGTCTTCGCCTTCGCCCCAACAAAGACCTTCGGAAAAAACTTGCCGAAGCTAATGAGAACTTTGCACTTGCAAAAGCTAGTCAGGAAATTAGTGAATGGTCAAAAACTAGGCTAGAGAAAAATGTTGAGGAGCTTCGTGAATCCAAGGAAAGGTGATTCGAGTAGTCCTTGGATTGCGTAAGAAAATTGAAAAATAGTTTTGCCAAAGTAGGTGCTTATTCTTCCGAAGAGAATTTTATTCGAGGCGACCCCGAAGGTGTTATGGATTGGATAAGCGGGGAAGCCGAAGCTTTTGAAGAGATCCTGAGCGATCGTGAAGATATTTGTGCTTTCACTGGCTCTCGAGGTATTGCGGCAATCCTGGTGAAGGCTGGTTGCGACCACATTAAAGTTGCGGCCCAGACTGAAGCCGCCTTCTCCACAGACGACACGAGAGACCCTTCGGCCGAAGTTACTTTGGTGGGCAGAAAATTTTATTCCGATGTCTATGTGAACGGTGGACGAGAATTGGCCAACAAAATCATAAAGTAGAATGAAAAAGAAACCCATGAAACCCAAGAAGAGCTAGGCGGGCCGAAGAAGCCGCTGAGCGCGAAAGACATATAGGTATTGTTTTTGAATTTTAGCTTCGGCGTTTATTTTCTGTCTTCGAACTAACAGTTTGCCTATTACAGCTGAACTGTCACCGTTACCCGAGCCATACAACCCCCTAGCTGAACCGGTCATGAAAGAAGCACTGGATATAATGAGCGTTGCTAACTCCATCGTCAATGAAGTCGTCGACAAGCTGCTGAACAAGCCACGGAGAAAATACTTAAGGAAGATTAGACTTTATTTTAATGATACCATGTAACATTTGGTGTATGAAACAATTAATCAATCATGTAAATTATTGTAATATATTTCTTTACGATGCATGAAATTTATGCACATACCGTTTTTGAGCCTGCGACAAAAAACATGTTCCCTTCTTTTCATGCTTCGTAAAGAAAGAAGCCCCTTTTTATGTCGAATCTCTTGTGATGAAATTATGTGTACCGAAGGTTTACTTCGTGCCTCAGCACATTTTCATTTAACAAAACATTGCCGAAGATCTGCTTCGTATCCAATCTTTTTGCCGTTGATGCAATATGATGTAAGATGTAATGTTATGAGGAATGATGCGATGATATGATGCAATGTGATGGTGATGCCGAACACACACACACACGCCCACACTAGAACACACAAGACTCTGCATCCCCTTAGGGACGTCTTTGGAGTCTTTAAGCTCCGCATCCCCTTAGGAACGACTTTGGAGCTTCTTCACCTTATATTTCGGTGGTATTTAAGCTCTGCATCCCCTTAGGAACGACTTTGGAGCTTCTTCACCTTCTATTTCGGTGGTATTTAAGCTCTACATCCCCTTAGGAACGACTTTGGAGCTTCTTCACCTTCTATTTCGCTGGTATTTTGGCTCTGCATTCCCTTAGGAACGACTTTTGAGCTTCAAAAACTTACTCTGCGCTCCCTTAGTAACGACTTTTGTAGCTTTGGAACTTACTCTACGCTCCCTTAGGAATGACTTTTGTGGCTTCGGAACTTACTCCGCGCTCCCTTAGGAACGAGTTTTATAGCTTCAGAAGTCTATTTAAGACGTATTTTACTCATTGATACCGGCATAATTATTACATAAAATCGAAATTTAGTCCTTCATGACTTATTTCTCATACAAAAATTAAAATGGCATAAATGATAAATATACATCAAGAATAGGATATTCTTTAGTATATATGATTGGATTCTGGCATAGTGCTGTTGACTGTACGAGCTTCGGATTCCTCCCGAAAATCACGCTGCTGTTGTGCGCGTTGGTGCCCTTCTGGATGTTGGCTTTGGTCTGAGTGGGTGGTAATGGCGGTGGTAATGGGAGCTGGGCCTAGGAAGCTTGAGAGTGACTTGCCGAAGCGATAGAAGCCGAAGGTTGTTGATTGCCTACATACTCTGGTACATAGGGAGAGTAGCATGAAGCAGTATGTAAGACCTGCTTTGGCTGATTCTGCCGCGCCTCAGCTTCGGCAATCTCCTTTTGCTTCTGGATTGTGACTTGCCAAGTTCTTGTGGTGTGGCCCTTATCTTCACCATAGAATAAACAATATAGTCTTCTGGGCTGATCATCGTATCTTCCTCCGAAGCCCCTGCCACCTCTGCCCCTTAGGACTGGTGGCCTGAAAGAGCTTTGTTGTTGCCCTGAATATTGGGAGCTGTGTTGTGGCCTTGGAGGCTAGCTTCCTCTGTCATCACTTGGATTAGAATTATGAATAGATCTGACGTGCCTAGGGTGGATTCTTCCTCCGAAACCCCTAGTCATCTCAGAAAACCTGTATGCTTCTTCCCTTCTTTGGCAGAAATCATTATCAGCCTAGATGTATTCATCCATCTTCTGAAGAAGCTTCTCCAGGGTTTGTGGGGGTTTCCTAGCAAAATACTGAGCCGTAGGTCCTGGCTGAAGCCCTTTGATCATGGCCCCAATGACAATTTCATTTGGCACTGTAGGCGCTTGTGCTCTCAGGCGCAGGAACCTTCGGACATACGCCTGAAGGTACTCCTCGTGGTCTTGCGTGCACTGGAACAAAGCCTGAGTAGTGACTGGCTTCGTCTGAAATCCTTGGAAGCTGATGATTAGCATATCCTTAAGCTTCTACCATGATGTGGTTGTCCCTGGCCAGAGAGAAGAGTACCAAGTCTGTGCGACACTTTTAACTGCCATGACGAAGGATTTCACCATAACCGCAGTGTTGCTCCCATATGAAGATATGGCTGCCTTGTAGCTCATTAGAAACTGCTTCGGGTCTGAGTGCCCATCATACATAGGAAGCTGAGGTGGCTCGTATGATGGGGGCCATGGGATAGCCTGCAACTCTGTTGCTAGAGGAGAAGCATCATCAAAAGCAAAATTGCCATGTTGGAAATCATCATACCATTCATCATCGTTGTACAAATTGTCTTGACGAAGCTCTCTGTGTTGAGGCCTTCAATCTTGGTCATGTTGGGTGAGATGACTCATTTCCTCAGCAGCCTCATCAATCTTCCTCTGAAGATCGGCGAGATGAAGCATCTTTTCTTTCTTATTCTGGACCTATTGATGAATGGCTTCAAGGTCCCTGATTTCTTGGTCCAACTCCTCCACCTGAGGTGTTGGACTAGTAGCCTTCCTTCACTGGCTCCTGACTTCACATAATGTATCTTGATTAACGTCCAGTGACTGCAATGCAGCCCTTGGCCCTGATGACTTCTTCGGCGGCATGACGAAAGTCAGAGCTTGCCGAAGGTGGTCAAGTGAGTTCACCAGAGGTGGGCGCCAATGTTGATCACTTGTTCTCAAATACTATAAATTAAGAACAAGGCAACACAAAATGTTAATGGTTAAAGACCTTCATCCTTCGAAGCATTATTTCCCTTAGGGTATAATGATCTTCAGACAAAGGTCATGAAGGACATACCTTCATCATTTCAATATGTAAGAATATAAACAGGGAAATAGAAGAAAACATGAATAATTGTATCAAGTCATCATATTATTCACATTATTATTATATAATCATGGACAAACGTTAGTAATATCAAATTACATTTATACCTTCGGCTTGACAAAAGGCAAAAGTCCAAGAATAACGTGTGAGCGATTACAAGTCAGCGTGAACAGTACGATGTTACTGTTCATCTATTTATTGGGACAGGACGCAGCCTAGGTAAAATTACATTTATGTCCCTGACATTTTCTATTAGTCAAAAGGTAATCTGTCGAGGACTGAGCGGTCTTTTCCTTTTAAGTCGGTTTCATCCTTCATCATCATCCTTGTGCTAAGCCGAAGCTTCTCCATCCACACTTCGGAACTAGTTCATCCTTCTTCCAGATTGTGCCTTTCATACCATGTACACCTTCATCTCAAAGCCGAAGCTTCCTGTGATAGTATTTTATACTGGAAAGCATGTTAGTCGTGTTTTTGAGGACCTTCGAAGACGAAGTCCCCCAACACTACTAAAACTACACTTCTAATAATCTGGTATAAAATTTCAACAACATCTTCTTTGAAAATTGCATAAACATGGAAGAAATAGAGTATAAACATATATCATGATAAGTAAACATACTAGACATTAATAATATGGTAGCAATGGGAAGATAACCATAACGACATGAACTGAATTAACCAGTGTGCACGACTAATTAAAAACAAACATCATTTGACAAGAAGTTTCTAATTAAATCATGGTTGCGACTGAGCAGCGTTATTATGAGAGTGAAGGTGGACGTGCTGCTACTTCCCTCATTCCCAACATGAATCAAGTACCTGCATTGAGTAATGCAAGAGTGATATGACACATCTCATCAAGTAAAATAATATCAAACTGTTTAACCACATAAGAACATTGTTTTACCACCACTTGATTTCACAATCTTCTTGTTATTATGAAGGTGCAGCATGAATACAACGTACAACACACCTGGTTACCATACCTCGCAAGTAGAAACCACAATAGTAACATAGCAATGTCACACTTCATATATACCTCATGAGTGCAAATTACTGCAAATGCAAGGATGACTTCTGCCTTCGTACCTCTAAGGATATGAAGCCGCATCGTACCCCTCCTCGGGCAACGTACAATGCTAAATGTACCGGTATGGTCGGACCATAAAATCACGACATAACTTCAAAATGCAAGATGGATGATGCAATGTGCATGACATGCCAACAACACTTCACTACATATAACATGATTCATAATAGAAACTTCAACTTCCTCAAAGACGTGAGTCAACCACAGATACAATTCTCAAATCATGTTCATAAACATTATTAACATTCGCCATTAATACTTTCGATCAAATAAAACCTCATCGTAGAATTCCATGTTTAACACTTGCAATACTTATGAATACTCAATGACAAAGAATAAGATACGAGTCAAGCGATAGCAAACCACCACTGCATTTTACTTCCCTTCGCTGGGAATTCAGAATGGCACTAGGTACAATCCGGAGCCTCACCACCAATTCTTGGAGAGGAACGACGACGATGGGCGATAGTATGCCCTCATCTCCCCTCTCTTCTCTCCCTTGTTCTTCCTCTCTTCTCTTGGGGCAAGGCACAAAATGGTGATAGCTGCTAGGGGTGGGAGGATGTGGCTGCTAGGGTTAGGGAGGTATAAATAGAAGAAAACTTCCACAATCTTAATATCCAATGGCTTAGATCAACCAGCACTCGAAAAGACTCATCCGGACTACAAAGAAGGCAAACTAGTAATCGATCAGGATCATCTCGACGAGATCTATACATCTACGCCCTCCGATCATCCATAGGACACACCATATTTGGATTATAAACATGGTTTAATTTTTTAGGGCATTACAGAAATAATATGAAAGAACTTCAGATTCTCCATCTCAGGCCCTTAGGCTCTAGTAGATGTGCTTGGTCTCTAGGACCATGCTATTTACTGTGCGAGCTTTAGAAGATTCCCTTCTATCATGTTGTTTCATATCTTGTAATGGGAACTAAGGATGACCCATGGGCACTTGATCATATGGAGGGGGACCTAGGATGAATGGTAGAGAAGGTGCCCAATGACTAGGCGAAGGATTGGTTGAAGCAATAAAAGCCTGAAGGTTGTTAAGGTTTTGGTACTTGATGCTAAACATGCTGAGGGATGTATGGTGAATGATATAAAGATGTGATGAACACTTCTTTTGGCTGAGCTGTCTAAGCAAGGTTAGCAAGTCTGTTTTTTTTTGCTTTTTTATTGTTATTTGACAGGTCTTTTTAGTGTGGCCCTTGTTTCTCCATAGAAAACATAATAGAGCTTTCTTTGTTGTGTATTGAATCTCCCCAAAGATTCGACCTCCTCTCCCTCCTCTTGAAACTGGTGGACGGAAATTTCTTTGTGAGGATTGCTGATGCAATAATAATGCTTGGTGCTGACCTTGTTGCCCCTGAGACTAACCAGGTTTATCTTTGTTCTGGCTTGGATTATGAATGCTTCAGATGTGCCTTGGGTGAAACCTTCCTCCAAAGCCCCTGGTCATTTCTATGTATCCTTGTGCTTCCTCTCTTCATTGGATAAAATCATTGTCCACCCTTGTGTACTCATCCATTTTTTATAGTAGCTTCTCTAGGGAATGAGGGATTTTCCTGGAGAAGTATTGAGCTACTAGGTCTAGACGAAGCCCTTTGATCATTGCTTATGTGACAATGTCGTCTTGCACAGTCGATGCTTGGGCCCTAAGCTGGATGGATCTTCTGATAGAGGGCGAGGCCCGATCTTCCATGATGTATGATAACTTGATTGAGTGGAGATCTCGACGTTGATGATCTAAGGCTCCGAGCGAATAGATCCTCGTAACCACTACACCACTGCTCCTTTGGTTATCACCTGACACACGAGTGACCTCGCCACGAAGGCTTATCCCTGCAAGCGCAATCAAGAACACAAGCAAGAATAGGTAGGATGCAGTGAACTATTCGATGACAGATTTGATCTAAGCAAAACCCCCAAACCCTAATGTGGTGGCGGTTGCTGGTAAAATAGAAGTTAGGGGCGTGCATGACCCCTGGCAACCCCCCTAATGGGCTCTAACATGATACACGACCCAACAATTTTATGGTGGTTCTAGTTGGGTTGGAAAGCTTATCTCTTAGTTTTCCATCCATATAAAGCCCTACTAATCAAAATTCGGATGCATCCTGGCGTTTGTTTTAGTGCAGACTGGTCTTGAACTCCGAGGTGGAGACGAAGTTGAGTCGGACTTTGCTTTCTCTTGTTGTGAACGTCCTAGTTTCTCCTCCTTGATATCTTGGCCTTTATCAAGTCCTTGTTGGTCCTCTCCAAGGTTCCTAATCATCAAAACATCCATGGCACCAATCGTAAGCTCTAAAACATAATTGACTAGGTTAGAACGAACCTGGAGATTTAGCTGTCGTGCACGTGCTCGTGTTTTCGATTCATGCATTGTTTGTATGGGATTGATGTCCTCATAATCTTTGGACCTAAGCTTGAAGGTACTCATCTTGCTCTTGGGTGCATTGAAACAGGGCCTAGGCAGTTATGGGCTTCATTTGAAAACCTAAGAAGCTAGTGAGGAGCATGTCTTTGAGCTTCTACCAAGAGGATATAGTTGCCTACTGAAGAGAAGAATACCATGTTTGACCCACAATTTTAATGGCCATGATATGACTTTGCCATCACCATTGAGTTGCCAACATACAATGATATTGTAGCTTCATAACTCATGAGGAACCTGCTTCGGATCCAACAATACAACAATACATCGTACATAAGTTATTAAATTGACTACTGAAGAAAAGTTGAGGTAACCTGCATAATGGTGGTTTTTGGTCACTCGTTTTTTATTTCTAAAAGATATAAAAACAAGGCAACATAATTTATTAAATTAAAAGCTTCTCCCTTCAATTAACTCTTCTTTGAAGGTTAATTAAAGAGATAAAGGATCTGGAAATAAGATAATGAAAACAATATATAAACCAAGAAGAGCAAGATATATCACTCATTTGGATGTGCATACTCATATTTAATTTGTTTCTTGCAAGATGTCAAAAGATCAAAAGTGTACCTTCGTGCTCAAGACTCGAGAACGTAACTTATGCATGGTACTGTTCCTCTATTTATAGTTGCTGGGTACAATTTTGTACAAATTTACAAACATGTTCTCAAATCCTATACATAGTTCCTACAAACAATATGAGGGAAATATTGTACTTTTTATGAGGACATTACTCACATACTAATAATGCATGGATCGACAACACGAACACATGCACGATAGCTAAATCTCCAGGTTCGTTCTTACCTAGTCAATTGTGTTTTAGAGCTTACACTTTGTGCCATGGATGTTTTGATGATTAGGAACTTTGGAGAGGACCAACAAGGACTTGGGAAATTCCAAGATGTCAGTGAGGAGAAGCTAGGATGTTCACAACAAGAGAAAGCCAAGTACGACTCAACTTTGTCTCCACCTAGGAGTCCAGGACTAGTCTACACTAAAACAGGTGCCCAGGATGCATCCAAACTCTGATTAGGTTGGGCTTTATATGTATGAAAAGCTAATGAGATAATCATTCCAACACAATTGGAACGAACTTAAAATTCATCCAGAGTCAACGGAAATCACCGAAATAGTCAACAAGAATCATCGAAACAAGTCAGCGTCAGATTCTGTTTTGGTGCTGCGACACCGTCTATTGGTCTGTTGGCCCGTGTATCGTGTTGGAGCCCATTAGGGGTACCTCCAGAGGTTGTACACGCCCCTAACCTCTATTTTAACAATAGTCACTGCCATATTAAGGTTTGAGTTTTGCTTAGATCATATCTGTCATTGAACAGTGTCCCCGTTCATCGGCTTGTGAGACCCCAACTCATGATCAACACGGTTTTGGTTGCGTTCTTCCTATTCTTGCTTGTGTTCTTGATTGCGCTTCTAGGGATAAGCCTTCATGGTGAGGTCACTCATGTCTCACAGTTGATAACCAATGGAGTGGTGGTGTAGTGATAGTGAGGATCCGTTCGCTCGGAGCCTTAGATCATCAACATCGAGATCTCCACCCAATCAAGTTATTGTACCTCACAAAAGATCGCGCCTTGCCTTCTATCAAGTGGTATCAAGATTCAGGTTGCTATTGAGGTATAATCCTACCTTTAGATTCCTTTTGTTTGTCCTATAACCCACAAAAAAGCCAAAGGGAAACATGTGCTTTTACCAATTCTAGGAAACATTTCTTTTACTATGTTGTTGTCTTTAATGATGGGGTTTTCCTAAATTTATAAACCTTATATCATGAAATCATCAATTATGAGATGTGATAATGTTCTCTTCATTATTATTGTTTCAACTTGTCAAGGATGTTGATGTAGTCTTTAAATCTAAACCAATTATTCGAGAAAAAGAAGCAAGAATTAAAATTGTTGAAATATTTTAGGGCCTGGTTTATCTAAACAAGAGGGGCCAAAAGGTCATTCACTATGATCTTAAACTTCGCAATGCTCTCTTCAATGAGGCTGGTGTTGTAAAAGTTACATTCTTTGGCCTCATCAAGATTGCAGAGGATGATGTTGGCTCTTAGGGAATGGAACTCATTTCTCATGGAGCTAGAACCTATTGGTGAGTGTGATCCTTCTAGTTGATGTTTTGCACTAGCTCAAATAACTTTCAAGCCACCTGCTATTATGGAATTTTTAATTATTTTATTTTTTGCTACATATGTGGTGCAATACATGTTATTTTTTATAGAGTTGCAGCATTCAAGTATCAATCTCTTCGAAAGGGCATACCTTTTATTTTCATTGAGTAGTTGCATACTAATATGACATTTCTTCTTTCATATAATGCCTTACTTGAGCACGTTAGCGTTTTATATATTCAGTTTTTTATTAATGGTAGGACACCATTGTTTTCATTTTATGCCCATTATTCCTTTAGAACGGCAACCATGTCTTGCTACACTTCTTTTCTGTTCTGTTTCAGGTATCTTTCTCCAGAATGCTTTGACCTCCACCAAAAATCATTTATTTCTTCTAAGATAATTATATCCGGTAACTAATATACCTGTTAATGTGCTAACTTGTGGAAATATATTATGGCTATAGTGTTGGTGTGACACTGGTGCACCATAGTATCGTAACACCTTAAATTTAGGGTATAAAATTTCTTCTCTAGTATCTACTAAATTCAGGTGTTACCTCTTTTCTCCTCTCCAAAGTTTCCCTTTTCCATTCCTATTGGTAGTAGTTTGGTTATATATTTGGAGGTGTATTATAACTCTAGTAGATTAAACCCAAAGGGATATGTGATACGACCACGCCATTAAACAACATGTTACAACCCCAAGTC